>ML677373.1:22717671-22787820 GCA_007922305.1 Dermatemys mawii
CCAGGACTCCCTCGGGGGCAACAGCCGCACGGTCATGATCGCGCACATCAGTCCGGCCAGCACCGCCTTCGAGGAGTCCCGCAGCACCCTCACCTACGCCGACCGTGCCAAGAGCATCAGAACCACGGTACGGCCGGGGCCCGGTCTGGGACGCCCGGCGCCCCCCTGCCCTTCTCCCCCCCAGCGCCCGCCAGCCCTTCCCCCGCCCGGCAGCCCACCCTCCGCCCCCTCACGGGGTGGAACCCCCCCCCCCCCGCCCCACGCTCCCTCCCATCTCCGCAGGTGAAGCGGAACCTGCTCAACGTCTCGTACCACATTGCCCAGTACACCAGCATCATCTCCGACCTGCACAGCGAGATCCGGCGTCTCCAGGGCAAGATCGACGCGCAGGGGCCGCGCCCGGCCCGGGGCGACATCCGCCACATCCAAGGTAACGCCCTCCCCACTGCCAGGCCCGCCACTGCCCTGCCCTCTCCGTGCCACGCTGAGCGGGCACCGCTCCCTGCTGCCGCTGGAGTCAGGTTCTGGGCTCCCGGCCGCACCCCTCTCCGGCAAAGGGTGGCTCTGATGAGCCAGGCGAGGTCCCTGTGCGCTCCCATGCGTGCGACGCCCTGGGGACGGCGGCTGCTCTGTCCGTACGGCAGGAGGGGCCCCCGCGCTGACCAGCCCCACCCCCACCCCCGGTGTGTTCCAGCCGAGGTGCAGCTCCACAGCTCCCTCTGCGACCGGCAGGAGATGGACCAGCTGCGGGAGCAGCTGATCGGCGCCTTCCAGGAGCAGATGGACGTGCGGCGCCAGCTGATGGAGCTGGAGAACAGCTACATGGAGATCCAGCTGGAGAGCACCCGGCACCTGCTGACGATTGCCGAGTAAGCACAGAGAGTCGGGGTGTCACTGGGGTCCAGGAAACCTCCCCCTTCCCTATGTAATATACCTGGGGAGATTGCCCTGGCCCAGCAGCCGGCGGGGGCTGGTCGGTATAGCCAGGGGATGCCCAGCCAGGTCTCCTGCCCTGTGTCAGTGGGCGAGGAGTGCCACGCAGCAGCCCAAGGGCTGACGCTCGCGCTCTCCCTGGCGGCTCCAGCTGGGACCAGGAGAAGAGGCGCCGCGCCCAGAAGTGCCGGGAGCAGCCGGGGAAGGATGAGAGCGAGAAGGATTCGGACACTGGAGACGAGCAGCCGGATGTGCCGGAGCCGCCGGAAGTGGTCTCGGCCCAGGAGAACATCGCCGCCCTCATGGGCGAGCAGAAGAAGCTGTGCAAGCAGAAGGTCCCTGGGGTGGGGGGTGAGGGAGAGCACGGGGGAGGTGCTGGTGGACTGGGGTTTGGGGCCTGATGGGGAGAAATGAGTTTGGTGGGTCTCAGCCCAGTGCTGGGTGCCCCACACACAGCCCGCCCCCGCCCCATCACTCGTCTGGCATCGGCTGTTGTGACTGCCAGATTCTGACCAGAATTGGTCCGGGTTGGGATAGCAGGGGCTGCATGTCGGGACTGAGAGGCACCAGCAGAGCTGGATATGGGGCATCCAGGGCTAGGCTAGCAGGGGCTATGGGTCGGGACTGAGGGGCACCGGCAGAGCTGGATATGGGGCATCCAGGGCTAGGCTAGTAGAGGGCTATGGGTCGGGACTGAGGGGCATTGGCAGAGGTGTGGGGAGCCCAGGACTGGGATAGCCAGGGCTGTGGGTCCGAATTGAGGGGCACCAGCAGAGCTGGGGGTTGGGGCAAGCTCAGGGCTGGGATAGCAGGGGTTATGAGTCGGAATTGAGGGGCACCAACAAAGGTGCGGGGAGCCCAGGGCTGGGATAGGTGGGGCTGCGGGTTGGGACTGAAGGGCACCGGTAGAGCTGGGGGACAGGGGGGGTGCCCAAGGCTGGAAAAGCCGGAGTCCATCGGGCCAGGGGCCTGGTCCATTGGGCAGACTGCCTCATCCGGGCAGGCAGGTGACTCAGCGCCCCCCACAGGCGGAGCTGGAGAAGCGGTTCAAGGAGATCCGCCAGCGGGGGCGGCGGCTGGAGGAGGTCCTGCCGCGACGCGTTAGCTCGGAGGAGCAGCGGGAGGTGCTGGCCCTGCTCTGCAAAGTGCACGAGCTGGAGCTGGAGAACACGGAGATGCAGTCCAGCGCCCTGCTCCAGGACAGCGTCATCCGCCGCAAGAACCACGCGGCGCGGCGCTTCGAGCAGCACCGCAGCCTCTGCCACCGCATCATCCAGCAGCAGAGGCAGATCATCCACGGTGCAGGCCCCGGGCAGGGGGATCCTGGGCAGGGGCCTCGGGGCTCGGCGGGACACTGGGGCCCCTGCTGCAGCTGGCGCCGGGGGGTCGTGGGGCTGCTGCCATGTCATGATGGGGTGGGGTTGTGTTGCCATGCAACGGGGCTGTGTCGTGATGATGTCATATCGTGACATGACCATGTCAACTCGAGCCCCATCTCCTCCTGGCCTGGTCCGAGCCTCTCCCCATCCGGTACCTGTGTGTCAGATGAATGCAGGGCTGGGGGCCCTGGTGTAGGTCTGCGAGGGGGATCCCCTAAGTCTGTGACCTCCCTTCCGTCTACTCCTCTCCTGGCAGAATATCACCTCTCGGTCCCGCCCCACCTGGAGGAGCTGTACGCCATCTACCTGCGGGAGCTGGAGGAGGGCTGCCTGGACCGGGTGGCCAACCTGGACCCCATGGCCGCCAAAGCCCTGAAGGTACCTGTGAGGGGCGCTGGTCCCTCCTCTCGGCTCACACCCCGTGCGGCCAGGCCATCGCCAGCCCCGTGGAAACAGAGCAGGTTCCTGGGGGCTCGCTGGGAGGGGGCAACCAGTTCCAACTCAGGCGAAGCGAGCGCTGCTTCCAGCCCCCAAACGTGCAGCACACCCAGTGGGGAGCCGGGGGGCCTGGGTGTTGGGAGGGGGCAATAGCAAGCAAGGGAATTTTCCAGGGGAGCAGACTGGGGGGCTCTGTATGGAGGGGCCCCCTCTCACCCCAAAGGGCCAATCCACCGGTGCGGGAAGGGCAGAGAAGCTGCAGCCGGCGGGCTGGGTCCTGCAGCGCCCCCCAGGGGACCCCTAATCTGCAGGGCGGCTGGGCCAGGCGTAGCAGCAGCCGATTCCCCCGCAGGACACGTCTCTGCCCAAGATCCCCCAGCTCCCGGCTGCAGAGAGCGCCCTGGACTCCGACCAGGAGAGCGTGAGGACTCTGGGCTCGGAGCGACGAGACTCCCGCAGGCACGCCCTGCCGCCTCTGGTGCTGGACGCCGAGAGGTAGGGCCGCACCGAGCGTCAGGGAGAGTCCAGCCCACGTAGGGGTCTGTTTAGGACCCAGCCCCGGCGCTCTAGCTCCCCGGGGATCCTGGGGACAAGAGGCTGGATGCAGCAGGTGGCAGAGAGGAGGCTGCTGGGCTCAACGAGGCCCAAAGAGGAAGAGCCTGGGGGTTAAAAGGCCACGTGCAGAGCAAAGGGAACCTCCTTGCTGCCCCTTCTGCCACAGCGGGCCCCTGCTGCGTGGGGCTGGGAGGAGAAATGAACATTTACAGAATCGCCCATTTACAGAAGTCCCGTTTCCCCCGCGCGCAGCAGAAACAAACACCAGGTTCCGAGTTCAGACACCCCCCGGGCCGCCACTCTGTGCCCAGGGAGCTGCGTCTGCTTCCCATCCGGGCGAGGCCACTGCTTCACCGGGCTTCCCGCTGCAGTGCCCGGGCTGCAGCCCAAGGCCTAAGGAAATGGCTGTCCACGCGGCTTGGCTCCAGTTTGCTGCTGCCTTTGCTAGGTACAGAGGCTTGACTGCTCCTTCTCAAGCCTGCCTTAGGGCAGCCGGCAGAGCCATTGGCTTTCCTGCAGGCTGGGCTGGGCCTTGGATCCACCGACAGGAGCCGTTAGCCGCTCTCAACACAGCGTCCCGGGCGTGTGAATTCCGCACTCCCCCTCGCTCTGAGCCGTGTCTCTGCTCCGGGCGTGACGGCGTCTTTCCCTCTCCGGCAGCGACCCGGCCCAGGTGTTCAGGACCAGCCTTCGGGTGCAGCAGATCAAGAGTTCGGCTGTGCTGACCCCACCCCCAATCCATGTGAACGGCACGGGAACCCAGGAGGTGTGTGGGGCAGCGTGGGAAAGGCCCCAGTGTGGGAGATGCCGGGGACCCAGGACATGGGCGCGCCTGTGAGAATGGCAGCGTTGACTAGTAGCCGGAGTGCTGCACAGAGCCAGGAGTCCTGGGGCTACTCCAGGACTCCACCACCGGCCGGCTGGGTGACCTGGGGCAAGTTGCTGTGCCTCGGTTTCCCCTTTGTCAGCCGGGGCTCTTCAGGCCAGGAGCTCTTTGGGGCAGGAGCTGTTCCTCGCTGTCTGTGCAGCGCCCGCCTCCCAGTTACCGAGTGCGGGTGATTCATAGCCGAGAACCCCAATCGAAACTCCGGGCCAGATCCCGCTCACGCCGCCTGGCGTCCGTCTGGGGTTGCTCTGGGTTTACCGTGGGCAGGGCCGGGCTCTGGGCATTTTGCCTCCTCTCGGGTTCTGCCCTCACCGGTCCTATCCCAGCCCAACCGGGCAAGCAGCAAGTGCAGAGTGGCCCCCTTTGCCAGCAGATATTTCTGCCCTAAGCAGCGGCCAGACGCTCTCGCCTCCCCTTTCCCCCCCAGTACCTGCACCGGGGGAGCCTGGCCAGCCTGGAGAGCCATCCCAACTCCTCCCCGGACAGCAGCGAGAACTGCCCGGACCTTGCCCTGGCACGCAGAGGTGAGGAGCTCTCGGCGCCCGCTGGGACCCGCCTCCTCTGGGCAGGGGAAGCCACAGACAGTGCCAGGACGGTGGCAGACGGCTCCTCTTAGAGCCCCCGGAGCCCTAAGAGTCAGGGGCTTCTGGGAAACACGGGGGCGGGGGTCACGTCCTGCATGCGCTCCCATCTGGGACACTCTTCGGTTTGGTTTGGGGCCCCCAAGGCCCGCAGACGGTGGGCAGATGGGGGGCTGGGCCCCCCGGCGTGGTATGAACTATGACGTGTCGCGGGGCCCGTCCACACGCACCAGCTGCTGTGTCTAGCCCAGGCCTTATAATGGGCCATCTCCCTCCCCATTCCACCCATCTGGTCACAGCCAGGGAGCCAACGCAGGGTACAGAGTAACCAGGGATCCCCCACACCCCGAATGCTGCAGCGGATCACAGAGCCCTAGGAAGACGGATCTTTTCCCTGATGTGGGCTGTCTGCCCTCCAGATGTTAGGGACACTGCAGGCATGGTGAGGGCATGATGCTTCCAGTTTGCAGATCCAGGTGGGGAAGAGGGGTGGGGTGGCGGGGTCAGGGAGAGGCCCAACCCCCCTGTGACGGTGCTGTTCCTGGTGTGACCTACTGAGAGTGTCAGATCAGGACAAATTGCTTCACAAGGGGCAATTACAGCCCAAAGCAGGGGTTTCCCCACCCTAAAGGGTTACCAAACCAGCCACACAGACAAGACTTTGGTTTCGCCCCACTGGCTAGCCACAAGTCACACAAGCAATTCCCTTAGACACTCCAGCTTCCCAGTATCACCACCAGCAACCACCTGTCCTGGGGACTAATGGTTGTAAAAACCAATACCCCAATAAAAGAAAACAGTTCTTCCCAATTCCAAAGAATCAGGCCCCAGACCCAGGTCAATATACAAATCAGATCTTACCCACAAATCACGCTGTTGCCAATCCTTTAGAATCTTAAAATCTAAAGGTTTATTATACAAGGGAAAAGATCTAGGTGAGGGTTAGAAATGGTTAAAGGAAATCAAATACATGCAGTAATGGCTTGCATCAGTTGTAGAATAACTGCAGGTTCAAATCAGAGTCTCTGGAATACATTCCCAGGAGGAATGGGTCATCAATCCTTTGGCCAGAGCGCCCCTTTGTAGCAAAGTCCCATCCAGAAGTAGGAGCCAGGCTGGAGACTGGAGATCAAAGACGAAATGGGGATGGGATAACACCCTTTTATATCCTTCCCAGGTGCAGGAATGTTCTTTGTCCTTCGCTGTGGAAACTTACAGCAAAATGGAGTTTGAGTCACTTGGGCAATTCCTGCCCCCCTTGCTAAGACACAGGATGTGTCTGCCTTCCCTTAATGGGTCCATTGGATAGCCGATAATCCTTAACGGGCCATCAAGCATGGCGAGCAACGCTTAACACCAAGGGCTCTGAAATGTCCCCAGCAGCGTAGCACAATATTTGGAAAGACAGACAGTACAGAGTCAATATTCATAACTTCAACTACAAAAATGATACACACATCCAGATAGCATAATCATAATCAGCAGATCATAACCTGATTATAGACACCTTATATGACCCCCTTTATCTAAGATTTGCTGCCCCTACAGGACCTTAGTTGCACCAATGATCTATATGATCCCAGATAATTTTAGTAACGTGACACCCCCTCACTCTCTCACGCCAGCAGAGCGCCGGGAGATCCTGAGCAGCACCAAGAGCATCGCGGTGAAGGCTGCCCGGCGCCGCTCCAGGGTGCTGGAGTCCAACCGGCTGCCCCTGCTGGAGCCCACGAAGGAGCGGAGCAGCCTGTCGCTGCACTCCCTGAGCGAGAGCGAAGACCCCCTCTCCTCGGAGACCCCCGCCTCCCGGCGCCCGCCCCGCCCCGGCCTGCCGCACGCCACCAGCGAGGACAACCTGTCCAGCAGCACCGAGGGGCCCCGCCCCAGCCACTCCCCCGGGCCCTGGCTCCGGGGCCACAAGAAGGCCGGCAAGATGCTGAAGAAGAGGGAGTCGTCGCTGGACGGCAAAAGGCGGAAGCGACGGTCCAGGTCCTTCGAGGTCACCGGCCACGGGGTACGTGCCGGCCCCCGGGAGCTGCTCCCGGAGAGTCCCTCTGGGGCCAGCCCCCCAGCACCGGCGCTAGCAGAGCAGGTCTAGGTGGACTCCCCGGGGGAGGGGCGGGGGCTGGGCGTTGGCGGGGTGCAGCGTGTTGGGGGGTGCAGCGCCCACGGCAGGAGCCGGGTGTCAGGCAGTCAGGGATGAACCTGCAGTTTACCCACAATGCACTGCACGCTGGGCTGGGTAGATTCCCACCCACCCCACCGCCATCATCTCCCTTTGGCCCGTGGGCTGGGGCATAATCCTGGATCCAGGGTTTGGGGTGCAGGGCCCAGGGCTGAGATTTGCCCCCGAGCCGCCGTGACCGTTTCTCCCCCTCCCCTCCCCGGCAGCTCTCAGGACCGAAGACCAGTGGAACCCGGTGCCACCCCCTGGAGAGCAGCTCCGAGCACAGGATGCCGGCAGGGGGGCAGCCGGCACCGCACCCGCGGGAGCCTGGCAGAGCCAAAGGGAGGCTCCCGCAGAGCCAGCATGCAGGTGGGTGAGCCCTGGGCAGGGCCCACGGTTGCCACGCTGGCCCTGTGCCGGGCAGAGTGTGCCTGGGCCATCATGGTAACTCCTGCCAGGGCATCTCCCCGGGCAGCACACGGGCATGGGTTCCCCCCTCCTCCCCCGGTGTCCTGGCCTCCATTGCTGGAGCTGGGCCTGGGCACCCCTCCCCCATCAGCCGCTGTGGCAGAAGTGGGGGTCCCGAGGCTGAGCCCTCTCTCCGCTCACACAGCGGGCAGAGGGCCGGCCGCTCCCACCCTGTCCTCCCTGGGTCCCTCCGCCCCACCTCGGGGGGGAGCCTCCAGCTCCTTCTGCCGGCCACGCTGTGTCCACGGCCACCACCCCCAGGCTCAATGCCCCCAGGCCGGCGCCCGGCGAAAGCCCCAGTCCCGCCTGTCCAAACCCTCCCCCAGGACGAGCTCTGCACCTCCCGCACTGAGCCCTGTCACGCTGGAAGGAGAGGATGGAAGCCAGGGGCCCGGGGGCAGCCTGGGCCCCTTCCTTGGCACCTTCCGAGCCTGGCTAAGTCTCCCAGCCCAGCACGGCCCTTACATAGGAGCTGTGTTTTCCCAACATGCCTTCCCGGCCCTTTACGTTTGGCTGCGACTGCCCGTGTGGCCTGTCACGTGTCCCCCTGTCCTGGGCTCAGGGCGCAGCCCGCGGTGGGGAGCTGCTGCAGGACCCAGATCGGGGCCGGGCTCCACTTTGCAAACTTCTATTTCCCTCTCCTCCAGGTCCGGGGGACCCGGTGTCTCTCCCGCTTCCCGTCCCTCATCCCGGCAGCTTGAAGAAAGGCCCCCAGCCCAGCCAGCGCCCCCACGTGAGCTACATCACGCTGAACGGCACCACCGCTTACGCCAAGGACGGCAGGAGTCGGCGCTATTGACGGGCTGCGAGCAGACGGCCCCGGACTGTCCTGGCGGCTCGGCATGCCCAGCTGCTGCAGGGACCAGTGGGGAGAGCAGGGCACAGGGAAGCTCCTCTGGGTGGAACCGGCGCAAGGCCTGGGGTTTACCAACGTGGTTCTCGTGGCCAGATGATTCTCTCCCTCCTCCCTGGCTGCTGGGGTCTGTCCCTTCCGCAGCCGTACAGACATGTTCCTTCTACCCCTCCATCCAGCTGGGCCTGTCCGGGACGCGCTTCGCCCGCCACGTCCCCTTGCCGAGGGTTACGGGGAGCTTCCTCTGAAGAGCAGCTCGGTTGGTGGCCAGACGCCTGTTCCCAGCGGGTCGCTCTGTTCACAGCCCCACGCCCCAGCTGCCGCAGTGGCAATGGCCCGCCGGGCATCCCGCCGACCCCGTGCAGACGGACGCCAAGCACCCATGCAGCTCAAGCCCTGGGGCCTTCCCTCCGGACTGCTGGCCTCGCCCACCCCTCCTAATGGCCTTCGAGCGTGGGTTGGGCTCTGGGTCCCATGATCCCTCCGCACCCCACACTTCCTGGGACCGCTGCCACTACACCACGCCAGCTGCACTCCGCCCAGGGCTCTGCCCCCCACTGGGGCCGCAAACAGCCGGTCGATGCTGCAGCTCCCTGAGGCCGTGAGGACTGGTGCCCTGCCTGCACCGCCGGCCGCGGGTTTCCAGCCCCCCACGTCACTCCCTTGCTCCCCAGGGGCTGCAGATCCCAGTCCCTGGCGGGTCTGGCGGTGCTCAACAGCACCCCCTGCTGGCAGAGTGAGAGCAGGACTGGCCTGCTGCAAAGGTGGCCGTGAATCCGGCTGGGGGTATCTCCCGTTCTGAGCCCACAGGGCACATGCATCGTAAGTGAGGAGCTCTGGGCCTCCCGGCTCTTCTCCCCCTGGGCCAGCCGTGACTGAGGATTGGGGGCGGGCAGGGGGTGGTGCCCTCCCAGTGGGCTCCTGCCCCCCGAACTCCTAGGGTGAGTGGAGGCAGGGAGAGGCTCTCTCCGGTGTGTGGACCCCGGTGCTGGCTCGGTTACACTGTGAATAAATTGTGTTGCCAAACTCTTCACCTGGCTGGGGCCCAATCCTGACCTAGCACGGCCAACAGGACCCGCAGTGCTCAGGATCAGGCCCTTGTGTTGCAGCTAGGATGGCACGGGATTCCGGCCAGGCCTGGGAGCCCTGCAGCGACAGGGGCTTGGGGCGGGGGGCTCACTGCTGGGCCCGATCCATGGGCTCTCAGTGTCTGGCCCTTTGGCTGTGGGGCAGCTGGGGCTGCCCTGGTCTCTGTGGGTAAATCCTGGGGGTTTTACCTGGCAACGTTGTTTTTTATTCCTCTTGTTAAGGCTAAATTAAAAGGGGTTTGTTGTGATTCTGCGGCCCGGCTCAGTTGTGTTTCTGCAGCTTGTTTTCCTTGTCTTTGGGGAGGCTGGCATGGGTACCTGACTTGGGCCCGCTCTGAGGGCCAAGCCAGATGGCAACGAGCCCTGTGCTCTGTTCCAGCCTCTGCTACTGACTGTGTGACTTGGGCAAGTCATTTAATTCCACTGTCTCTTGGCCAGCCCCTCCAGTAGGGCTGGTCTCTCTCCCGAGGTCTCGGGGTGGGGTTTGCTCGCGGGTCGCTTGATACCAAGGTTCTGGGTATGAAGGGTTAATAGCAAGTGCTACCTGTTGGAAGCTAGCAGCCATGGCTAGCGCGTGGTACGGATGGCTCCGGAAGCCCAGCGGTCAGAGACATAGCACATGGTTATAAACAACCTCTTAGACCCTGACCCTTGATTTTACCATTAACCAAACCATCTGTTCATGATTTATTACCCTCCATAAATGAGCCTGCCGGCTCTGCCCATTCCTGGCCATGCGGTGCTAGGCGAGTCTGCCCAGTGTTTACCATGTTCACTGGGGCGTGAGAGGTTGACCCCCCGTGTTTTGGAAGCAAGTCGGGTTCAGCGAAGCTTCCCGCTGTCCAGATCCCCCAGAATCATGGGAACCGTTAGACCCAGAGGGGGGCGCCGGGCTCCAGGCAGGAGTCCCTGAGCGAGGGGCTCTGGCCTGGGCTAGGCAGGTCAGACTGGATCCTAATGGTCCCTTCTGGCTCTGGGTCTCATGAGCCCCCAGGGCAGAAGGCCAAAGGTCGCCCTGCTGCCTGTTGAGCAGCAGGACGACAGAGAGAACATCTGCGATGCCGCCCCCCGAAAGCAGCACCACCCAGAGGCTCTTTTTTGGCCCTTTATTTGGAAATTGGTGCAAGTGGCGTTTGTTCAGGAGGCCCCGAGCATCGCCCAGGAGGCAAAGAGAAGCAGCCGGGGTCTGTCTGTCCGTCAGGTGCCTGGAAGGAGGAGAGGAGAAGGCAGCGTGTGCTGGGAATTCCCAGGCCTGTGTGGGCCGTCCTGCGAGGCAGCGCGGGGGACTCTGAGCGACTCAGCCGGGTCAGAAGCTGCAGCAGACTCGGGGAAGCCGAGTGGGTGAATCCCTCTCGGGGAACGCTCTGAATTCCCTCGGCCAGCTCCCTTACCCCCACCAGGGTGCCCTGCTCTAGCATTGCCAGGCCAGGACTCCCTCCGCGCTGCCTGCATTGGCCAGGCTCCGGGATGACTGGCCTGGAGGGATGCCCAGAGAGCCAGGGATGGGCGAGTGCATGGGAGCGTTGGGTGGGGAGCCGGCTGGTTCCCACGGTGGAACCTGCCCGTGCAGAGGAGCCTGGAGGGAGAGTGTGGGTCAGACCAGCTTGGGAGCCGGGCGGTGGGAGCATGCAGCGGACAACAGAACTAGCTTTAAAAGGGGTGGGGGGCAGAGATTGAATTTTGAAGGGCGACACTCAGGGACTTTCTTGTGGCACCATAGTGACTAACGAATGTATTTGGGCATGGGCTGAATCCCACTTCATCAGATGCATGGCGTGGAACATATCGTAAACAGACTATATGTTACAGCCCATGGAAAGATGGGAGTTGCCTTACCAAGTGGGGGGTCTTGTCAACTGTTGGAAAAGGGCGACGTCCCCCCTGGATTGCATTGGCCTCGTTAGCATTACAAAAGTTCATTTCCCTCTCCTGATATTCACCCCTTCTTGTCAACTGTTGAGAATAGGCCACTTCCCCCGTAACTGAATTGGCCTCGTTAGCACGGACCCCGCACTTGGTCAGACAACTCCCATCTCTTCATGTGCTATAATATATAGTCCGCTCACTGTATTTTCCACGCCATGCAGCGGACGAAGTGGGTTCTAGCCCACGAAAGTTTATGCCCAAATACATTTGTTAGTCTCTAAGGTGCCACAAGGGCTCCTTGTTGTTTTTGCTGGTAGAGACTAACCCGGCTACCACGCTGCAACCTGTCACTCAGGGGCTTGGTTCTCAGTGTCCTCGCAAGGAGCGGGACCTCTTCCGTTGCCTGTATCCGCAGGCTCCGACCCTCCCAGTGCCCCGAGAGCCCAGCCTGGGGGAGACGTGGCGGCGTGGTCGTACCCCCGCCCAGCCCAGAAGGGCAGAGCTGCCCTTGCACGTACACTTCGGAAACAGTCTCGCTGCTTTAATTCACTTCTATTTAGGAACCCCTCCACTCCCAGCTTTGTGGGCTGAGCGGTTCTGTGGGTCCGGGCCCAACGTGCCAGGCTATGGAGTCCCCCTGGACAGCCAGGCCCCCAACTCCTTTCCACAGGGCTACTTCCTGACCTTGATCAGCGAGTGGTAGACGGGCTTGACAATCAGGTGCAGGTGCAGGGAGTTGTCGATCAGGTACTCGGAGGTGCGCTTCTGCAGGTCGGCGTGCGCCAGGAAGTCGGCCAGCTCGTCCGTGCTCTGGTGGAAGCTGTAGACGTGTTTCACGAAGATTCGCCCCTGCTGCCGCACCCCCACCAGGACGGTCTTCTGGAAGCTGACGCCCGCGAAGTCGGAGCTGGTCATGGCCGGGGTGATCACCAGCCGGGGCCGCCCGTCCTCGATCCGCACGGACTGGATGGCCCCGGACGCGGAGTCCGAGTAGACGGGGCGCAGGCTGACGGGCAGCCAGCGCGGGGAGAAGAGGACGTTCCAGGTCACCCGCTTGCTGGCGTCGTGGTTGCTGGGGCCCAGCTGGGTTTGGAAGCTGCTGCTGCGGTCGTCGCGGGCCGGGTTGTTGATGACCCACGGGGAGCCCCAGGCGGGGGCGAGGTAGTTGCGGGGCAGGAACATGCTGCAGTTGACGTCGAAGTACTTGGCGAAGTGGACGGGGGAGGCGGCGTGGAACTGGAAGGCCTGGAAGAGCAGGTCTTGGATGGCGCCGTAGTGCCGCCGCATCACCGGCGACTGCGTCTGCAGGCGGAAGAGGTGGCCGGGGGGGATCATGGCGTAGCGGATGGAGCGCAGCGCCTTGACCGCCACGGGGGCCTCGGGCTGCCGGCGGCTCACCCACTCCTCCACGGCGGAGAACAGCTCCAGCTCGCTCTGCAGCACCAGGTCGGAGCGCGCCAGCAGCAACCCCAGCAGCTCCGCGCTCACCGCGGCCCACTCGGGGCCGCCCAGGACGGCCGAGAGGTTCCAGGCCAGGAACTGCAGGCAGCTCTCCTGCAGGCCCGCGTCCCCGATCTGCACCGCGTAGTGATACCAGCCCACCACGTGGCCCTGGCTGGACTCGCTGCCCAGGTGGCTCTTCATGTACTCGGCCACCCCGAGCTGGAGCGTGGCCACGCGGTATTTGCTGGCGAGCCGGTGCAGAGGGATGGCCTGGTGCAGCAGGAGGGAGATCTCCCCGCAGTACAGATACCTGGGCGCAAAGAGCGACACAGCCCCCAGCATTAGCTCTCCCCACGCCGAACGGGGAAGGGCAGCTCTGCCGGTTCCCCTCACTCCCGACCCGCAGCCCCTACTAGCCCAGCCCTGGGCTTCCCCTCCCCTGCACAGTTCCACTGGTGCCCCTCACTCCCGACCCGCAGCCCCTGCTAGCCCAGCCCCAGGCATCCCACACAGCTGAACCAGTGCTCTTCAATCCTGACACACTGCCCAGCCTCTCTCCAGATGGGGAAGTGGTGCCAGTGACCTGGTCCCCTGTGTGAGGGGGTTCCCC
The DNA here is from genome assembly GCA_007922305.1 of Dermatemys mawii. Taxonomy (NCBI): domain Eukaryota; kingdom Metazoa; phylum Chordata; order Testudines; family Dermatemydidae; genus Dermatemys; species Dermatemys mawii. The sequence goes on from ML677373.1 coordinate 22,730,939, forward strand.
CTCCCCCACCTGCCCAGGGTGTCAATGCCCCCCCCACACACACACACCTGATGAACTTCTCGAAGAGTGCGGCACTGTCGGCCGGCTCGTGCAGTGTCACGACGCTCTGGTTGTGCAGAAGGCTCTCGAAGGCTTCGCTCTGCAGGGTCAGGAGCAGCTGGTGAGCGTGGAAGACCTTGACCTCGTCGGAGCCGGCGGGGCTCACCCGCAGCGTGGTGTCGCTGGCGTTGCCGTTCTGCAGCAGATCCTGGAGCCGGTGGATCAGCGCCAGCGAGTGGTTAATGGTGGCACCGGCGGCCTCGCCACTGAGATCCGCTTTCTGGGCTGTGCAGGGGGGACAGACACGTTGAACTGCGGCAGGTGCCCGGGTACACGGACTGAGGGGCAGGAGGCTGGCAGGCAGGGCACGGGGGGGTGGTCTCGGAAAGCGGGTGCCAGGCCAGTCTCTGGTGATGGTGCTGTGCCAGGCGATGGCTGGCGGGGGCTGGGAACGGCCCCTGGGGCTGGGGGAGGGGGTCGGGAGGAGGACGGGCACTGGGAGGATGAGGGAGGGGTTGGGGGCACAGTAGCGGAGGTGATGGGGGCGCTACAGGCAGGCGTGGGAAGCTCCAACACAAAGTGCTGTAACCCACAGCCCCTCTGCACAGCTCGCGAAGGGTTCCCGGCCCCCTGGCCCAGCCCCTCAGCTGTCCTCTGGGAAGAGATCCAAACGCCCCCAAGGCAGGGCTGGCAGAGACCAGGGAGGTCGGCCACCTGGCCCGGGAAGGAGACAAAGGAAAGCAGAGGAGGGGCTGGAGAATGAGTTTCAGTCTGGCTGGGAAGAGGCAGAGAGCTCCAGGCAAGCTGCCTGGCTCTCTGACCCCCAAAATGGACCCAGCAGAGGGGTCCGGTTCGTGGTACCTACAAGCTCTGTGTTAGATCATGCTCCTGTCAACTCATAAACCTCTGTTTTACTGGCTGGCTGAGAGTCACGTCTGACTGTGGAGTTGGGGTGCAGACCCACGGGCTCCCCCAGGACCCCGCCTGGCTGGGCTCGCTGAGGGAAGCGCACGGAGGGGCAGAAGGTGCTGAATGCTCTGAGATCAGACCCAGGAAGGGGGAAGCTGTGAAGCTCCTAGCCCTGGAGACAGGCTGTTTACAGAGAGGAAGCTTCCCCCCAGAGTCCTGACTGGCTTCATAGGGAGCAGTTCCAGAGCCTCGCCCCGGGGACTTCATGGCACACGGCACACACTTCTGCTGCCCCCCAGCACCAGCTGCCCCCAGCGCCAGCTGCTCAGAGTGCCAGGGGCAGCCCAGGAGCCTGCTCCCCTAGGAGCGAGCTCAGCTAGTGGGGTAGGTTCCCCTGGCCCTGGCTACCGGAGCAGGTATTTCCTAAGCCCGAGGACCTGGCTCCCAGCCACCCCGACTCCGATTCACAGCATGTCATTAACTCAATGAAAACGCTGCCACTTGGCTAACGGGATGAATTCAACCCAGTCGCCGAGCCAAGTTTCACTTCGGTGCTTTCCAGCAGCTTCCTGCTCCCGCTGCCCCACCAGGAATGGCGGAGATGCAGGGCCAGGAGCTGGGGGCAGGAATCGCTCCTGCCAGGGACAGCGCCCGGACCCACCGCTCCTGGCAAATGCGGGCAGTTGGCGGATCCGTTCTGAAAAGCCAGGGGCCGCTGGGTCTGCGACTGTTATCCGGGGAGCAGGAAATGCCAGCCGCTCTGGAACAGCCCCCAACTTGGGCATGGCCAACGGCAGGGCTTGTCGACTCTTTTGGATTCACACCCTCGGCCAGGCACCCAGCCCCGTGGCACCGGCCTACGTGGCAGGCACAATCGCCTCAACTTCCCCGGCGCCAGAGCTGCTTGCACCCGCGGTGAATTTGACCCGCTATTATAGCTCTTAAATGTGCATTGTTGGCGGCGATCCTGCAGATTACCCTTCCCTGCACAGATGAGCTCCCCTAAGCCCAACTGAGCGGGGATTAGCTACTTGCTTGCAAGCCGGGGCCGAGGGCCGTCCCCATCCCACCACATCTCGGTGCCTGGCTGCTCCGTCCTGGCGTGGATTCACCGGGCCAATGGGCCTGGCTGGGGCGCTGACACCGAAGGGCCCCAGCAGGGTGAGAGCTGAATGGCCCACGTTGCAACGTCAAGGTCAAAGTGGACACCCCTGGCTCTGGCTGGGCTGTGGACCCGGAGCAGACTTGGCCGTGCAGAGCAGCCGGGGCAACCCCTTCCCCAGCACTACCAGGGACGGTGTCGGGCTTGTCGGGCCCCTTCCCCAGAGCCATCGGCTTTGCCTCCCCAGAACCCTATCAGTCCCTGGTGCTGCCCCCCACAGCTCAGCAGCCAGGCCCCCTCCCTTACCTGCTTGCACCGGGAGTAAGAGCAGCAGAAGGGTGGCCCAGCCAAAGCCCCCTGGCTGGGGCACGGCCGGCCTGGTCCCCAGCAGCCCAGCCATGGCTCTGCCCGCGGCCGGCGAAGGGAATCCGCCCTGCACTGAGCGGGTGATGTGCCTCCCTGACTCTATGTAGGACACTGACCCTCCCAGCCCCGCGCCATGGATTGGTGGAAACGGACAACAGATGTTACCAAGGAAACCACTTCGGAGGGCGAATTGATTCCTTTTCAGCTCAGTGGCGCGCCCGCCCGCTGGCAGCTTGTCCCCCGGGGCGGCTGGGCTGCCCTGGGCGCCCCGCCCCCACCCCCCGCCAGCGCCGGGCGGCCTGCTCTGAAGGAGCCCGGGCCACGAGATGCTCGCACGTGTTCCCACTTGATTCTGTTCTCGGCGCTTGCTGGGTGCGGGCAGGGCTCACCCGGGCAGCCCCGCCGGCTTGGAGGGGCTCGTGCCTGACTGCACCAGGGTCCTGGGGCAGTGGAGTCAGCTGAGTCACTGCGGATTTACACCGGGTCAGGAATTGCCCCCGCAAACACACACACGGGCAGCTGAACGTTCGCCCTGCGACCGGCGCACGCACGTGTCAAACGAGACTCTCCTTCCAGGGCCTTGAAGGGCTGTGAGGTTCCCAGTACCACAGGCCCCTTCTCCATCACTGCCCCCAGCTGCCCCTTGGCAGCCCTAGAGCGCCCCTCACCGCCGGCCCCAGCAGGCCCCATGGCCCTGCCTACACAAGCCCCTCCACTGAGCCCAACCCCTCAGGACTTCGCCCCATGGCACACAGGAGCAGGGAGGGGGCTGCTTTTCTGGGGCCACTGCAGCACCGGGGTCGGGGGGAGCCGAAGGCTGATCCAGGCCCCTCTAGACAGGCGGCAGAGGGCGATGCGGGGTCAGCGTCCTCCCAGGAGGGAGCCTGGTTCTGGCCAGCCATGTGGCCAGCTCGTGGGAGCAGCCAGGCGAGGGCCGCCTCTGGGGCTAGAAAAGGGTCTGGGGTGCACAGACGAGTGTCCTCTCTGCACAGCCGGGAGAGGGGTGTGATGGAGGCCAGGGCGGCCTGATGCCAGCCTTCCCGGGTGATGGGCACTAGCTGCCGACACAGTGAGCATGTCCTGTGAGCGTGTCCGGTCGCAGCTGGAGCAGCTGGCAAAGGGCAGCCGGTCGATGGCTTGGCCCCAGGCTGCTGGGACGTCGATCACACGTCCTTGCCTCCCCCCCGTGGGACGGCAGAGCGTGGAAATGGCGCCGGCAGCTTTGATGGCGCTACTTTCTCACTGGCATCCGGGGCACTTTGGTGGCTAATCTGAAAGTCCAGCTCTCTTCAGTTTAGCTCCTGCTAACCAGACGTCTACAGAGCTCAGACAACGGCCAGCCCCACTCCAGGAGACCTCACACCTTTCAGCTCCCACCGCGCCCCCTTCGCTGCCTCCACCTCTCGCAGCTAACTGTTCCCGTCTGCTCTGGCCTGGGAGACCCGCTGGCCAGGTACTGTAACCCTCTCCCCACCGTCTGGGGCAATGGGACAGGCACCTTCTCATCGGACCTTGTCTGCAAAGCACCAGTGTGCTGGGAGTGCCAGGTAATGAATCGGTATCAATTTACCTGGGGGGAGCTGCTAGCTGAGTAGGGAGAGGGGCGTCGGGGTCACCTGGTCCCCGCCAGTCCTACTGAGTTCTGTGTATTACGGGAGCAAACGGAGACCGAGGCCCGTGGTGCTGAAAGGTGCCCGGACACCACGGGACAGTCACTGCCCCAAAGAGCACTCAGCCTGACCCAAGACAGGAGGTGGAGAGTCATCAATCATCTTGTGATCATCTTGTCTGACTCCCTGCAGACCTGCCCCACAACAATCCCTAGGGCAGAGCTTTGGAAACACATCCCATCTTCATTGCAAAAGTGCCGGTGATGGCGACTCCACCAGGGAATTGTTCCAGTGGCTAGTTACTCTCACCATTAAACCTCTCTGCCTTATTTCCAGGCTGTGTCTAGCTTCAGCATCCTGCTGCTGGCTGGGGTGAGACCTTCCGCGGCTAGACTGAAGAGCCCGTTATCAAAGTTCCCCAGCTCGGTACTTCCAGACTGGGATCCCGTCCCCCCGAACCTCTCTTTGTTAAGCTAAATAGACTGAGCTCCTGGGTCTGTCACTACAAGGCAGGTTTCTAACCCTTCGATCATTCTCATGGCTCTTCTCTGACCCGTCTCCGATTTATCCACATCCCTCTTGAATCGCGGCACCAGAACTGGACACAGGAGCCCAGCAGCGGTCAGAGCCGTGCCCAGTACAGCAGTGAAATAACCTCCCTGCTCCGTCTCCAGATTCCCGCTGGGCATCCCACCATACCGTCGGCACTTTTGTCACACCGGGAGCTCACGGTCAGCTGATTTCTCCCCCATGCTCCCAAATCTTGTACAGAGTTGCTGCTCCCTAGGTCAGAGCCCCCAGCCTGGCAGTACGGCCGGCGTTCTGTTCCCAGATGTGTGCAGTTACATTTCTCCTTATTAAAACACCCATTGTTTGCTTGTGCCCAGGTTCCCAAGCGGTACCAGCTGGCTCTGTATCAGTGACATGGCCTCTTCGTTATTTCCCACTCCCCTAATTTCTGTGTCGTCCGCGAACTTCATCAGGGATGAGTTCATGTTTTCTCCCAGGTCACTGGTAAAAATGTAAATAGTGAAGGGCCAAGAATCAGTTCCTGCGGGACCCCACTAGAACCACTCTCGCTCCATGGCGATTCCCTGTTCCCAGTTACACTCTGAGCCCTGTCAGGTTGCCAGCTGTGAATCCTGCTCCAGAGACCCTCATTCTAGTTTTTAAATACAAACAATTCTGCCCATTTTACAGATGGGGAAATTGAGGCTTGGGGAGATGCCGTGATGTGACCAAGGTCACACGAGGAGTATGTGGCAGAGAGCAGGTGCCTAGCCTGGTGCCTTCTCCGCAAGAACCTCCTTCCTCTTGGCTCAAGGGACCCCTGTTTTGCACCCCAGCCCAGCAAGATCAGCAGAATGTGTCTTTGCTGGCAGTCACCTTGCACTGGAGCTGGGGACGGGGACAGACAGCCGCTTCGATGTTTTGTACACGCACCCCACTCCCCCGGGGCACGGCTCGAACAGCTGCTGTGACCTTCATAGCTCATGAGCAGCCCGTTCAGGCCGGTGCCGGAGTGGGGACGATTAGCCCGTTCCCATGTATCGAGTAGCTGTCGAGGCTGATGGGATTAGAGCTGGCATCTGCTTTAGTGCGGCTTTTGTACGAAGCTGCCAAGTGAAGTGAAAATGCTGCCCGGCTGGTGTGCATTTCACGCCTGGCTCCGCTGCCCGCTCGCTCCCCCTTCCTGCCCCTCCCTATGCTGGCCACCAGCCCGCTGTTTCTCCAAATCAGTAACAGAAGACAATGGAGCCCTTGGCCAGCCAGTCATGGCTCCCTCCCCTCCCGATCCTCGTGCAGAGCAGGCACAATGGCTGTGCCAGGCCTGCCCAGATTTCACCACCCCAAGTGCCAACTAGTTGCTTTCACCAGCTCTGACTTCTGAAGGCAGCCCTGATCCTGTGCGGCCATTAATGCCCCTGCAGCGCTGTGACATTATGAGGGTAATATACCATCTCATTGAAAGGTGAGAGGGCCAGAAAGAGTTAATGAACACCCAGACTGACCTGGCCCAGGGCCCCGCTTTAGAGACTGGTTAGGAAGAGAGGGAAATGAACAGAGCTTTGAAATGCAGCTGGCATTGTTCCAGATGGAAGGGGAGCTGTTTGCACAGGTCTTGGGATGTCAGCAAACAAGTCTTGTCTATTACTATGGCTTTGATTCAAGGCTCCAAAAAGGAGTATGAATATTTCGGAAGATACTTGAGTGAAATAGTCTCATTGTCTCTGTGTCTCTTTGAAGGTTGTGGTAATCTGCAGCTGACCTGTTCAATGGATAAATTACCCTGTGCTGATTGCCATGATGTTGGGAAGAACGAAAGTTAAGCCGATGGTTTCCTCAGGCCAAAAGGCTGCTGGAAATGTATAAAAACCCGGGACACTATCCGTCTTCATCTCAGATCTGCTTTGGGTTTTAAGAAGGGGAAACCCTGAGCCATAGAGATTGAGATCCCCAGTCACTGACTGGAATCACCCTGAATATGGACATTGGACTAAAACCTGTGGACTATTTCTAAAAGGACTTTTGGCAACTATGAACTCCTCTCTGTGTTGTATCTGAACCTCAAGATTGAACTCAAATCTGTCTGTATACTGATCTTTGAACCAACTCTCTCTCTCTCTTTTCTTTTTTAACAAACTTTAGTTCCGTTAACAAGAATGGACTGTAAGTGTGGATTTTGGGTAAGATCTAAGTTACAATTGGACCTGGGTGTGTGGCTGATCCTTTGGGATCAGAAGACCCTTTTCTTTTACACAATAAGATAAGATCTTCAGTAATCACCGTCCGATCTGACATGTGTCCCCAGACAGAGGCCTGAGGCTGGGCTCTTTAAGAGAACTGCATTATTTGGACTTCTGAGGAACCTCAGAAGCTGTTTTGTGCTGTTTTGGTAAATCTAGAGATTGGAACATCCACCAGCTTTGGGGGCTTGTCTGCCTCGTTTTGTTTGCGGTTCACCCTGATTGAGGGACCTCAGCTGGCTCCCACGGCAGCATCGTCACAGGCGTATGGACCCCCTGCGTTCCATACCTGGCTCCATGCTTGCTCCCGCTAGCCAGATGTCACCCGCGGCTCTGCTGCTCTTCTTCTAGGTGCACAGGGGCGCAGACCCACCTGAGGAAGCCACCTGGACTCAGCTGAGTTGCACTGGAGCAGGGTGTAAAGTGCAGGGACTGGGCAGAGGGGCCTGACCCGCTTTCTGCTGCATGTGGCTGGCTGCTCGCGGGAGCAGGGTATATTCTGTAACAGCCCACGGCAGCGAGGCCCTGGCCACGCATTCACACTGCACTGGGATCTGGAGCCCGGTGACCTGGCCGTTCTCACTCTGCGGTCGCAGTTTGCTTTAAACAGATTGCGCCTCGCCTCGGCACACACTGAAGCCCGTCCGCCCAGGCCCAGCCGCCGGCGTCTCTAACTCGGTTTCCAATCACACCTTCAGGGCACTCGCAGCAGCTCTGTGGTCTACACCAGGCTGAAGGGAATCCGGATTCGACACTCACGATTCCTGCTCTGAGCCCGCCGGGCCCTGAACTCTGGCTAGCGCCCAGCCCCACACAGCAGTGCTTCGTTCAGCCTCAGCAAGGAGACCCACCGGAGCCTGCTAGCTGCTGCTGCTCTCCAAGGTCTGCCAGGCAGGTGGGAGCTGGGCTGGGCAGCTGGCCTCATCTTCCCGCTCTGGTTGACACAACTCCATGTCCCCGCAGCTGCCTCTGAGCACTCCATGGCAGAGCAAGCTGCGTGAATCCCCCCATTAGCCCCTCTCCGTCTCCTCAAGGCCTGTCAGCCTGGGGCATCCTTGGAGGCTTTGGATGCGGGCTGCCAGATGTTTTGCTAGTGCAGATGTTGACATAGTTCCTGAGTAGCTGGTGTCTGACTAGGTCCTCGGGGAGGGGACCCCGCTCAGCTGCAGTGGGAAGATGGATTGTCAGCTCCTAGCCTGTCACAGATTCCTCTAGTAGCTGGTCCTCGAGGGGGATAAGAGCCTACAAGTGCTGCCAGCTAACTGGGTCTCTCCTCTGGCTCCTGCTCTTAGAGAGGAAGGCCCCAGGTTTAGTCTCCTGGGGGTTGTTTTGCTTTGACCAGGGACGGCGCAGGAGGTGTGTGGTGGAGCCAATGCACAGCTGGAAGGAAACGCAGTGAAGTAATCAGCCCACAGGCAAGGCCAGATCCACAGCCCTACTCACAGGAGTAAATCTGCTGCAGCCGGGGCTTGGTTCAGGGCAGCAGGCTAGAAAGGCCAGCCAAGGTGAAGCGGACCTACAGAACATAAGAGTGCAGCGCATGCATCTGCCCACCAGGGGGCTCAGCAGGTACGTGGCCAGGTGCTGCCAGGGCAGGTGTTGGGGGAGACTGGCAGTTGCCACCCCTACCTGTGCCAGCCAGAGGCTGGGGCTGTGCTCGCTGAGGACAGAGCGGGGAAGCCAGAGCTACAACTGGAGTCCAGCCCTGCTGGCCGAGCAGCAGGGGCTGGCAGTCAGGCTGGGCCGGGGTCCCCAGGGGCACGGCAAAGCGCCCATGTGTGGCTCCCTGGGGCCAGAGCACGAGCAGGGCCACTTGGTGGTCACAGGTAGGGCCAGGCTGTGTCGGACATTCCAGGCTTTGTCCTGCACCCAGAACCGTGGCAGGAACGTGAGCTCTGTGCTCTTGCTTGCCATGTGGCTTTCACCAGCTCTGTCATGCTAAACAGCACGTTCCAGGGCTCCAGCTGGAGATAATCACCCTGCGTCAACAAGCTGGAGGTGCTAGCGCAGGGCAAATGTGCCGGTGTGCTGCCTAGGGTCACCGCGCCCAGAGCGCGCTGCCTGGAGCCCTCCCCAGCACCGGTACAGCATCCTGCTCCCCTCTGGCTTCCTGAAAATCTTCAACCACGTCAGCAGGACAGTGGGAGAAACGCCCTTCCCGAAGTGGGTGCCAGCTGTGGGGCCTAAGGGGTTAATTCACTGCTTGGTTTCGCGGGGGTGGAGAACATAAGAACAGCCAGACTGGGTCAGACCAAAGGTCCATCTAGCCCAGTATCCTGTCTTTGAACTGTGGCCAAATCCAGGTGCCCCAGAGGGAATGAACAGAACAGGGAATCATCAGGTGATCCATCCCCTGTCGCCCATTCCCAGGTTCTGACAAACAGGGCTAGGGACACCCAGAGCATGGGCTTGTGCCTCTGAGCATCTTGGCTAATAGCCACGGATGGACCTGTCCTCCAGGAACTCCTCTTATTTGTTTTTTAACCCACTTATACTTCTGGCCTTCACAACATCCCCTGGCAAGGAGTTCCACAAGTTGACTGAGCATTGTGTGACGAAATACCTCCTTTTGTTTGTTTTAAACCTGCTGCCTATTACTTTCATTGGTTCGTGTGTTGTATGAAGGGGTAAATAAGACTTCCCTGTTCATTGTCTCCACACCAGTCACGACTGTATAGACTTCTTGCTCTAACATACTCGGTTGTCTATTTTCTAAGGGGAAAAGTCTCAGTCTTTTTAATCTCTCCTCGTAGGGAAGCTGTTCCATCCCTCTAGTCATTTTTGTTGCCCGTCTCTGTACTTTTGCCAATTGTAATATACCTCTTTGGAGATGGGGTGACTGGAGCTGTAGGCAGTGTTCAGGATGTGGGTGTCCCATGGATTTGTACAGTGGCATGATGATATTTTCTGTCTTATTAGCTACAGGGGGTCCCCAGTATACAATGGGGGTTGCATTTCTGAAAAGGGCGACAGATACTGAAATGACAGATACCGGGGAATTTTTCCCCATAAGAAATAATGGCCCAGCCCCCCCGCCTCCCCTTTCAGCCCCCCCACCTCTTCCCATCCAGTTCTACCCCCTCCTCCAAGGGCACCCCATCCCCGCTCCTCCCCAACCGCCCACGGCCCCCTGAATGCCAGGGGGAAGCACCCCAAGAAAAGCCAGGCAAACGGTGAAGCGACGGCTATGCGGATCAGGACTGCTGTGGATTTCCGGCAGGACCAACCACGGTGAGTAAGGAACCCCCCAGCTCTGGCTGCAATATGTCCTAGGTCTGTGGCCTCGCCCCCAGCACTGGCCATTGGGGTGGATGGCTGAGCAGGGAAGTGTTTGTGTAAATGTCTCCTCACCTGATCTGCTGAGCTCAGAGTCCAGCACAGACGGCTTGCGAGCTCTTTGCTGACCCTTGGCCTTTCAGCTGTCCGGCATTCGCCCCCGTGCACACGTGCTGTCGGCTGCGGAGCGAGGGAGGCTGGGAGGAGGGGGGGTGTCTGAAGAGCAAACAGGGCCGTGCCGGGATTCCTGCATCACCTGGGAGCGCAGGGAGATGCCGGGGGACGCCGCGCTCCCTGCCTGCTCTTTGCAGATTAACGGCTCAGCCTGCCATTTGCCAACGGCTCATTTAACAGCCTGCCTGGAAAACAACAGCTTGAGGGGCGGGGTGGCTGGATCGCTGCCAACCGTGGGGCCCACCGTGGGGCTGAGCACCTGGGGATGCATTGGGCAGGTTACCCCAGCTGAGACCTCAGCAGTAGCCACCAGGGACACCAGCAAAAGCTGGGGGAGAGGAGCCAAGCGGGGAGTCTCTGGGAACCATGTGCCATGGGAGTCGCCTCCCCTCAGCCAGGCTGGGCAGGGCCAGGCTGAGCTAAGCTCGGCTGGGCTGAGACCCCCTCTACCTTTGGCATCCTTCAGAGCATTGCGGTCACCAGTGGCTCACCCCACGCTGTCCCATCTGGCGCTGCGGCTGTGTTGTGGGGCTGGATTGCACAGGGCTGTGGGGACAGAGAGGGGAGCCCCAGGGCAGGAAAACTCAGTAATGGGGATTTCAGCTCTCCCCATCATGACTGAGTACATGTCACCTCAGGACGGGAGGCAGAGGGAAAGTTTCTTGACACCGTAAATGACTGTAACTTGGAGCCACTGGTCCTAGAACTCACCAGAGAAGAGGCAATTCTTCATCTAGTCCTCAGTGGAGCACAGGCTTTCGTCCAAGAGGTGATTATAGCTGGACCACTTGGTAATAGTGACCATAATATAAGATTTAACATCCCTGTGGCGGGGAAAACACTCCAGTGGCCCAACACTGTAGCATTTAATTTCAGAAAGGGGAGCTACCCCAAAATGAGGAAGTTAGTGAAACAGAAATTAAAAGCGCCAAAAGTGAAATCCCTGCAAGCTGCATGGACATTTTGTAAAGACACCAAAACAGAGACTCAGCTTAAATGTACTCCCCAAATTAAAAACCACGGTAAAAGAACAAAAAAAGGTGCCATTGTGGCTAAACAACAAAGTAAAAAGCAGTGAGAGGCAAAAAGGCAACTTTAAAAAGCAGAAGTTAAATCCTAGTGAGGAAACTAGAACGGAGCATAAACTCTGGCAAATGAAGTGTAAAAATAAAATTAGGCAGGCCAGAAAAGAAATGGAAGAACAGCTAGCTAAAGACTCCAACGGTAAGAGCAAAAAAATGTTTAAGTACATCAGAAGCAGGAAGCCTGTTAAACACCCAGAGGGGCCACTGGACGATCAAGATGCTAAGGGAGCACTCAAGGCCGCTAAGGCCTATCGGAGAAACTAAATGAATTCTTTGCATCAGTCTTCATGGCTGAGGGTGGGAGGGAGATTCCCAAACCTGAGCCATTCTTCTTAGGTGACAAACCTCAGGCTGAGGTGTCATTAGAGGAGGTTTTGGAACAAATTGATAAACTAAATGGTAATAAGTCACCTGGGCCAGATGGTATCATCCAAGAATTCTGAAGAAACTCACATGTGAAATTGCAGCACTGCTAACTGTCGTCTGTAACTTATCATTTAAATCAGCTTCTGTACCAAGTGGCTAGAGGATAGCTAATGTGACACCAGTTTTTTTAAAAGGGCTCCAGAGGTGACCCTGGCAATTACAGACTGGAGGTAGCCTGACTTCTATTCTGAGCAAACTGGTTGAAACTAAAGTAACGAACAAAATTGTCAGACACAGAGATGAACATAATTTGTTGGGAAAAGTCAACATGGTTTTTGTGCAGGGAAATCAGGCCTCACCAATCTGCTAGAATTCTTTGAGGGGGTCAACAAAGGAGATCCAGTGGATATAGTGTACTTAGATTTTCAGAAAGCCTTTGACAAGGTCCCACACCAAAGGCTCTTAAGCAAAGTCAGCTGTCATGGGATAAGAGGGAAGGTCCTCTCATGGACTGATAACAGGTTAAAAGATCAGAAACAAAGAGTAGGAATAAATGATCAGTTTTCAGAAGGGAGGGAGGTAAATAGCAGTGTCCTCCAGGGGTCTGTACTGTCTAATTTAACATATTCATAGATGGTCTGGAAAAAGGGGTAAACAGTGAGGTGGCAAAATCTGCAGATGATACAAAACTACTCAAGATAGTTCAGTCCCAGGCAGACTGTGAAGAGCTACAAAAGGATCTGACGAAACTGGGTGACTGGACAACAAAATGGCAGATGAAATTCAATGTTGATAAATGCAAAGTAATGCACATTGGAAAACATAATCCCAACTATACAGATAAAATGATGGCGTCTAAATTAGCTGTTATCACTCGAGAAAGAGATCTTGGAATCATTGTAGATCTCTGAAAACATCCACTCAATGTGCAGCGGCAGTCAAAAAAATGAACAGAATGTTGGGCATCATTAAGAAAGGGGTAGATAATAAGACAGAAAATATCATATTGCCTCTGTATAAGTCCCTGGTACACCCACGTCTTGAATACTGTGTGCAGATGAGGTTGCCCTATCTTCCTACTTGCCTGGCCTGAGCCAGCCAGGTAAGACACTGACCCGGCAGAAAGCGCCCCTAGATTACAACGTGTTAACACATGGCTGGCTCCCAGCAGCGGCCCGCTGGAAAGGGCCTGTCAGTTGCAGGGCGAGCTAGTGCCTGGGAGTGAGTTGAGCCAACCTCTCCCCCACCCCGCCCCCAGCACGGTGCATCTAGGCTGGGAGAGTTCAGCTCCCTGGGCTGCTCCCAAGCTACTAGCAAGGGTGTGTGTTCAAATCCTGGCCTAGAGAGAAAAGCAAGCATGGGCTTTCTAAACTTGTTTACGTGCCCCACAAAATCACTGCTCAGTTGGCCATCTGCTCACAGGAGGCCCAGGGCTGGGCTAGCAGGGGGCTGCGGGTCGGGATTGAGGGCCACCGGCAGAGCGGTGTGAGGAGGATCCTGGACACCCCCTGCCTGCAGCCTGTTAAGGGCAGGAGTGACACAAGCATCGGGGTCTGGCTTGCCCAGATGAAATGCCCTCGGCGGCTTGCTCAGCAGCGCTGCCTCTTGGCAAAGGTGCCTGCAGCCGGGAACCGGCAGACGGAGATTGATGGAGAGTGTGGCAATAAACCCCTGCCTGATTAACCAGCCCATTTCCGCAGTGGGCTCCAAACCTCCCCCGCTCTCGCCAGCCTCGGCCCTAGCGCCGGGAGCCCAGCTAAACCTGGCTGCCGGGCTGCCGAGCCCAGAGCTGGTGGTGCCTGTTGGCACAGGCTAATCTCAGAGCAAGGGCTCCCAGGCTGGCTGGGGGCTGCAGGCGCCAGACGAGGTCCTTGGACCTCCACTGTCCAGCCGGGGCCGAGGGCGGCGGGGCAACCTGTGCCCAGTACAACTCCCTGGATGCACTGCTCCACCAAGCTGGAGCAATGCAGGCTGGCACGTGGCATCCCCGCAGGCTGCCACTCTGGGGCAGGGACAGACACACACACACACACACCAACTGCCTTTGTGTCGTATACACCCGGTTCTTTTATCCCTTGTTTCACAAAGTGGGCCCTGCCCGCACTAACTGAAGCGTGGGGGTGTTCGTTTGCTGCCAGGTTGGGGGATAGGGTTGGCAGAAACTGTTCGCTTTGTTTTCTCGGTATTGCACCTTCAAATGCCCAAGGCGTGTGTCTGTCCCCAGGGCTCCCGCAGCGTGGGACCGTGCGAGTCACCCAGCCTGCGCCCGGCGTCACTCCAGTTGTGCCTGTGTGGTTGGCGGGTTAATGACAAATCGAGGTCGATCGGAGGAAACGGAACGGTTGTTCTTTGTATGTAAAACAGTGGAACACACTTGTGCATGGTGGGGGGTGCTTGGTGAGGGGCAGAGCTGGAGGGACCGGGCTGCTCTGTACTCAGTGAGGAGCAGATGGCAGGAGCTGGTAGTTTGAAATCAGATCTGCTGGCCAGAGAGGCTCCAGCTCCCAGCATGCACCGCAGCACCTGGTGGGACTGGTATGAACATGCCCGGTGGGTGCAGGGAAGGGACTCACCTCGCACCCGGGTTTTGATCCGGGGAGCCGACCTGGGCGCGCCCGGTTCCATACCTGAGCCCTGAGCTCGCCGGGCTGAGCACGCGGGGGGGCAGGGCCGGGCGCCCTGGTTTGGGTGCCCCGCGTGCTGGCTGAGCTCTCCGTAGTGTGAGCTGGCACCAGAGTCCTGGCTGCACTTGCCACAGGAGGAGGGTGCATGGGAGCTCCAGGAGGCCACGGCGCCCTTGCCCGTGGGGGACACTTGGTCCTGCCTCAGCACCGGGGGGCTGCATTCGATGACCTCCAGTCCCTTCTGTGACTCAAGGGTTCAGGCCCCCCCTTCACCCCAGCAACGCCCCCCAAACCCAGCGGGGGCCCCTGGGGCTCAGTGTCGGAGAAGGAGAGTGGGGGTAGGGGGCCAGCCAGAGGGCAGGTGAACAGGGCCAGGGCTCTGAGCTGCCAAAGTGACAGTCCTGACCTGCAGCCTGGAGATTCATTCTTCTGAGCGCAGCCAGAATCCCCCCTTCCACTCCACTCCCCTCCGGGAACTGCAGCCCCTCCCCGGGGGCCGAGGGCTGGGCACCGGGGCGGCGGGGGGCAAGTCTGGCTCCTTTGGCCCTAGCCTGCTTGCCCTGCCCTGTCTCCATTAGCTCAGCCCACACCCACTCCCCCTCCCAGCTGGGCTCTAGAGGCTGGCTGCCAGGAGCCCGTGCACACACTTCCCTGGTGACGGTGCTGGGGGTGAGATGCTCGGTCGTGCCCTCGGGGGGCAGGGATCCAGGACTCCAGCTGTTCGGGTACCGGAAGGCCAGCAAGAGACCCCAGGACAGGTGCTGCAGAGGGGCACCAAGGTAAAAGCGGGTGGATCCAGCGTGGGTCCCACGGGGCAGTCTGCAGAGTCCATCTAGCGGGCGCTGGAGACCCCACAGCCGAGGGCAGGCTCCTCTCAAAGAGCCAAGGGCAAGAGGGTGAGTATGGGGCAGAGTGAGGGGGACACATGCCCCCTGGACCCACGGTTGGGACACGTAACCAGAGCCCGCCCGCCAGAGCCCTCTGTGGGAAGGGCTGGACCTACAGACAGAGGCGAGGGTCCTATTTTACCTGCCTCTAAATAAAGGACTCCTTGAGGTGGGGGGTGGGGGGTTGCCCAGTGGATTATACAGTTATGATTTACCAATTTGACTGACATTCCCTATTTGTCCATCTCTCCCCACATCTACCCTGAAATCTGGCTATCCAGCCAGCCAGCCCCACATACACTCTATCTATCTATCTATCTATCTATCTATCTATCTATCTATCTATCTATCCCCCTCCACCCCCTCTATCTATCTATCTATCCCCCTCCACCCCCTCTATCTATCTATCTATCCCCCTCCACCCCCTCTATCTATCTATCTATCTATCTATCTAATCTATCTATCTACATATCTAATCTATCTATCCATCTCTCCCCACCAACCCTGCAATCTGTCTCCCTCTCTGTCCATCCCCACATACAGGGCGGATTCTCTAGTCACAGGCCTTAGCGCCGTATGTCCTGGGGTGTGAGGAGGGAGTTTGGCTGAACTCAGCCTGCTGGACGGGTTCTAGATCCCCCCGGGCACCTTTCACTTTGCACTATTCGAGTGAGATCAAAGGAAGGCGCATAGCGGGGGGCGATCCCGCCAGCCAATCCGAAAGCACCTTGCCCTGATTGTTGTCATGAAAGATACTTACCTGTCCCTTACCCAAGGGCTACCTTCTGATTGGCTTAGAAAATCCCCCGTTTCAGCCAATCGTAAAAGTGCCGTGGTTTTGTGAATAAACCAGGCCCACCAGGGCTCAGTCCTGGCCTCCCACCTAGGGAGCCAGGTGTCAATCGGAGCTGCTAGGCTGCAGAGGCCCGATCTGCCTCCCCACGCCCTGAACCTGGCAAGACTGACCCAGAAGCCTGAGCCGGCTTGCCCTGCAGACCAGTGCGTAACTGGCATGAATAGCAGCAACGCTGGCACTGAACCATGGCCCGGGCCCTGGCGTCTTCCAGTCTCTGATAAGCCACCCAGCTCTCTGTGCTGGCTCCGCCTCCAATCGCCTACTGCAAATATCCCCGGCCCCTGAGATGAGGCTACAAATAACCCCCGGCTGTCGGTCCGGCGGCACGGCTGGAGCGTCCCTGGCGCAGCAGAGCGGCACTGCACCGAGCGCGGCGTTCCCAGCTCACGGGCTCATCCCATTCGCTCCGAGTGGGTAACGGGGCTGAGCCGATAAACAGCGGCGCTGCCAAAGCATTTGCCTGCCTGTGTGGCACCAGCCCTCCCAGAGAGGGGACGTACAACAGGGAGCGGGAGAGGCCCAAATCACCCGCCCATGACTCCAGAAAGGAACCTTGGGGACTGGGGCCCTGTAGGTTCTGCAAAGCATCACTGGCAGTGGCTACCTTGGGACATGCCCACTTCGTAATGTGCCATGTGGTGCATCTGGCGTGTACACACGGGTGCTCACACACGGGTGCTCGTGATGTTACCCATGTGTGCGACGGGGCCCCGTCCACACCAGGCTACGGAGTCTGGCACGGCCCCCACCTCCACAGCAGGGGAGATCTCCCATCAGCCTGATTCAAGGCTCAGCTGGGGGATGCACGGGTCTTCCCATGAGCTCCCCACCTCAGCACCAGGGTCCTGGGAGCCCCGCGTGCAGGGCAAGGCCTCGCTCCAGGCTCCGGGGGCTGCAGGCTCTTACACAGCTCAGCCGGGACCCCTGGCCTCGTCACTGCTCAGTGGCTGGGGTCTGCCGGGGCCGCGTCTGCTCGCAACACCCGGTCTGCGACCGCGCCCGTCCATGACCCACCGGCCGGGAGCCCGGGGCCTGCAAATGAAGTAATGGCTGGCGGGAAGCCACTCCCAGGGGGGTCTTTTCACTAGCGCTAACAGCTGGTCAGCAATCACAAGGGCTGCTGGCCAATCACAGAGCTCAATGGGCAGCACATGTAGCGCTTCCCGAGGGGTCTTGAGCCCCAGGGAAGGGGACAGGGGCAAAGGGGCAGTGCCACCCCCGAGCATGAAAATAGCTGCAGCGTCTCTGACCCCCTGCCCCACCCGCCTGTGCACCCCCTCCCAGATCTGCTTCTGCTTCTCAATCCTGACCCACAGCCCCCCCGGCTATCCCAGGCCTTGGCTCTCCCTTACCCTCACCAGCCCTGCCAGTGCCCCTCACTCCCAACCCACAGCTCCTTGCTAGCCCAGCCCTGCCACCCCAACTCTGCTGGTGCCCCTCACTCCCAACCCTGCTATCACAGCCCTGGCTCCCCACCCCCCAGCTCTGCCGCTGTCTCTCACTCCCGACTCACAGCCCCCTGCTAGCCCAGACCTGCCACCCCCCAACTCTACTGGTGCCCCTCACTCACAACCTGCAGTCCCCTGCTATCTCAGCTCTGGCCTCCCTCCCCCATCAGCTCTGCCGGTGCCCCTCACTGCCAGCCAAGCTATCCCAGTCCTGAGCAAAGACAACTGTGGATCCCGCGGCACATTCTGATGCCCTTGACTTCCCCCCTCCACCCCCCCGCAGCTGCCGATGGTGAAGGATGCTGATCCTGCTGCCCAACAGCACGGCCGGGGCCCGGGCGAGTGCCACCGCTCCGCTGGAGTGGGAGGAGCGGTCACTCTGCGTGGAGAGGGTCATCCCTGTCGTGTACTACAGCGTCCTGCTGGGCCTGGGGCTGCCAGGTAAGGCTGGGACGGGGGAGGGCGGGCTCCCTTGCCCCACTGGGCCGGGTGTTGCTCCAGAGCCAGGGATTCGGGGCTGCCCGAGACACAGCCATCACCTCACCCCCGGGGGTAGGGACGGGACTGGCCACGGGGGCTTCACAGAGAGGCCAGGCGGAGACAGTCCCTCCACCCTCATGACGGCACCAGAGTTACACTGGGAGCCTTCCCTGGAGCTAGCGGGGCTGTGTCCCGGGGGGCTTGGGCCCCCTGATCTCAGTGTGTGTGTGTGGGGGTGTTCTGACCTTGTGCATCTGGATCGGGCTGGAAACGAGCGAAGGATGCCCACAAACCGGAGGGTGGGAGGAGAGGAGGGGCCTGTGGCTGACAAGGTGAGGCTGTGGGCACCCAGGCCAGTGGGTTAGCACTGAGAATTGTGCCCGCTTTTGGGGGGGCAGACAGGGAGGACACTGGGTGTGGGCATCGCACCCTGCCCTGGTTCAGGGGGTCTGAGCCCCCGTGAGAGGCACAAGGCCACAGGCCCATACCCCAGGGCACAGCTGTACCTGGGACAGGGAGCAGACATTGGCACCCTGGCTTGCCATTCCCATCCCTGCGTTTGGCCAGGCCAGGCGCCCTCTGGCGGCCAGCTGAGCTGTGACTCCCCTGCTGCACAGGTGAGCCTGTAATTACGGCAGGTCTGCCCGGAAGGGGGCACCATGCAGGCGGCCCCAGAAGGTTGGCTAATTTCTGCCTGGCTTGCTTTGCCCAAAGGGCCATCAGACCTGGGTGAGCGGAGGCCCAGCTGCCGCGGCTTTCAGGGACAGACGGCACCTGCCTCTCTCAGGCTGACCCAGAGGAGAGACTAACCAGCAAATGCGCCCTGCCCTGTGGTATTTATAACTGCCCCACCCAGCCCAGCCCAGGTGCAGCTTAAGCAGCCCATTCCCAGCACCTGGCACTTTGCTTTCAGCCCAAGATCCCCCCAGCAGTGTAGGGGCTGCTGGTCTCCCCAGACCCAGCAGCGAATGTCGAGATCGAGAGGGAAGGATGCGGGTTCTTCTCTCCAGCTCAGCGCCGCGTTGCCTTGCAGGCAGGAACTTCACAGGCGGCATCTCCCTGCAGGTTTTGAGATGGGGTGGGCAGATGCTCAGGGTACCTCAAATGCGGCATGGAGCCAGGCTTTGCTCCAGGAGCACGGGCATCCCCAGATCTGGCCGATCTCAGACCTTCCCTCTGGCCTGTGCCACGTGCCTTCAACGTCTCGCTGTGATTTGTCCCTGTTCCAGTTAACATCCTGACGGTCGTCGCCCTGTCCCGCCTGGCTGCCCGGACAAAGAAATCGTCCTACTGGTACCTGCTGGCCCTGACCGCCTCCGATATCCTCACCCAGGTCATCATCGTCTTCCTGGGTTTCATCCTGCAGATGGCCATCCTGGCCCACAACATGCCCCACGCCTTCATCCACACCGTCAACGTGCTGCAGTTTGCGGCCAACCACGCCTCCATCTGGGTGACCGTGCTGCTGACGGCCGACCGCTACGTGGCACTGTGCCACCCGCTGCATTACCGCATGCTCTCCTACCCCGAGCGCACCCGGAAGATCATCGCCGCCGTCTTCGGGATGGCGCTGGCCACCGGGATCCCTTTCTACTGGTGGCTGGACATCTGGCACGACTCCCAGCCGCCCACCACCATGGACAAGGTCCTGAAGTGGGTTCACTGCTTCACTGTGTACTTCGTCCCCTGCAGCATCTTCCTGGCTGCCAACTCCATCATGGTCTGCAAGCTCAAGTGGGGGAAGCGGGTGGACGGGCACCGCCGGCGCGGGGCCAAGACCATCGCCCTGCTGATGGGCGTCACCGCTGTCTTCACGGTCCTGTGGGCGCCCCGGACATTCGTGATCCTCTTCCACCTCTCCACGGGCCCCGCCAGCGAGGACCACAGGCTGCACGTGGCGCTGAACCTGGCCAACATGATTGCCATGCTCAACACCACGGTCAACTTCTTCTTCTACTGCTTCGTCAGCAAGACCTTCCGCCGCACGGCCGGCGAGGTGATCCGCTCCTACTGCCGCTTCTGCACCGGGCAATGCCAGCCGCCTGCCAGCGGGGGCTTTCTGCACTCGGCTCTGAAACCTCTGGGGCTGCTGGAGAGTGTGTCCCTTTAGGGCAATGGAGTCGGTCTGGTCCCGCTCTTATGGAGTTCCCGGTCACCAGAATCTGCAGCCCGGCTACTCCATTCCCAGCTGGCCCCTCGCATCCCGGCCCCCGAGGGGCTCGGGCTGAGGGTGAGATGGGGCGTGCGGCAGACAGGGTAAGGCGGCGGACACGATGCCTGCTGGGCCAGTGCCCCCAACAGAGCGGGAACGCTCAGACCTGGTGGCCTGACTTGAGGCAACTGTGATTGCTGTGAACTCGTGTTATGACTGCGGAAGGGAACCAGGCCGACCCGGTCCTGTGCCCATGACACTGTACTGGGCACGTACCAGGCCTAGTGCCCGCAAGGTCCGCCTGGGACCTCAGCAAGGGTCGGGCTGTGGGGAGGCCTGTTTTAGTGCCTGGGCCCAGAGGGAGGACACATGCCGTTGTTTGGGGGTGCTAAGCCCTTAGCCGCCCACGGGAAGCTCTGCAGTTGTAACATGCACCCCAAGGACGTTTGATTGTCAGATGGGGAAGCCAAGAGGATGCGGAACTAAAGGACCTGCCCACAGTTACCTGCCGAGGCTGTGACCCATACAGGAATGGAACCCAGGAACCCTGACAAACAGTTCCCTGTTCTAACCACTAGGCAAGACTGCTCGCCCGGCCATTCGCCACTCCTGGCCCCCCAAGATGCCAGTTCAGTCCGGTCGGAGCATTTGATCTCTCACTGCTTTATTGCCCTTCACTTCTGAAGCTGAGAGCGATGCCCGCCGTGCTCGGCCTGCGGGACGCTGGCATTGCTGGATGCTCTGGGGCTGCCGGGTCCCTGCGGTTCAAAGTGTCGGTGATGCCCGTGTGAGCTCCACCGCGGATCAAAGCTTCCCCCCGGGAAGCCGGGTACTAGCACAGGCCTGCCAGCTGGGCGCCAAGGATGAGTTGGGAGCTCTGGGCAGAGTTGGTGCTGGTGGGGCCCTGCCTCATACCGCCAGCGCAAGTCCAATAAACCTCCCAGGGCATGATCAAAATTCTCGCTTTGCCTCTCGTTCTTCCCAGAGCGAACCTGGCGCCGTGTCCTGGAGCAGGGGAGTCTCTATAGAACCAGCCCGAATGGGTCTGCAATGTACAGGCTTGGCTCATCCCCATCCGGCTGCCCCAGTGCCCACGAGGGACCCTGTAATAAAGCACAGGCCCAAGAGACCCTACAATAACACAGCACCCACCAGGCACCGCCCTGGTGTTCACAAGTCACCCTACTGAAACAGAATCCAAAGTTCCCCCTCAAGCCCTCTCCTCTCCCTGGGGCCCTGAGACCTGCCCCAGTGAGCCATAGGCAGATCTGTGGGGTCAGAAGAGACCCACGGCTGGAATAGCCAGGGGGCTGCAGGTGAGGGTTGAGGGGTATCAGCGGCGCAGTGTCAGGTGAGGGAGGAGCTAGGTTCCCCCAGAGTCACCTTGGCCAGAGCCTCACTTTCAGAGCGGCCTGCCCAGCGCGCACGCCTGGCTCCTCGCAGAGCTGTGCCCCGGCCAGATCTCAGAGCCCAGTGCCAGCGAGTGACCCCTCCTGCGCTCTGGGCTCCCCCTCTGCCGTTTGCCTCAAGCCCCCTTGGCCCCCATCCAATGCTTCTCCCAGTCCAACGCCCCTCACGCCCTGGACTGCCAGCTGGTGAATCCAGGCCTGACTTTCCACACCTTGGGCCCAGTTTTTGGCTGCTCAGCCTGGGGCCTCGTCTCAGGAGCGGGGTGGGGCTGAGTTCCCAGGCCAGAGGGTCTCCAGCTGGTCACCCCAGACACTAATGGCAGCGGAGGAAGTGGGTGACCGAAGCTGCTCCCCCGTCCGATCCATCTCCCGGCTGCCAGCAGCGGGCAGGAGACCCAGTAGCCCTGGCACAGCCAGAGGAACCCGTTCTCCCAGCGAAGCGGGAGGGAGGGCAAGGCCAGGCTGGTTCCCGACAGGAACCCACTCCCACCCCTGCCTTGGAGCCGGGCCCGGCTGAGTCACTTGTTCCTCCCCGTGTCACCCTCAGTGGCGCTCTGCTCTCCCAGCCCAAACCCTTCCGTTCCCAGCCCCACAGACCTGCCCTTCCATTGCCACCACCCGGGCACGGCAGCTAACCAGCCGCCGTGCTCCACCCCAGCAGGGGCTGCATGGCACTGCTGGGCACAGTGCTTCCCGGGGCATAGTTTGGGACTGAAATATCAGGTGCCTTTATCGTCCGTTCCTCAATGGGGCTTGGCAGCTGGGCTGATGGCCTAGGAGTCTGGGGCGGGTGCCCCAAGCCGAGTAACTTCCCCTTTGGCTTCCCCTGGCACCTTCCGGCGGAGGCTCACCAAGCACTTGCCACCCGTGAATGAGGGGTGGGCACAAGCTGGCGAGCCACTTGGCCCGTGGTGAGTCTGGGGCAGTGGCAGGAGGAGCCCAGGCGCCCTGGATCCACCCACAGGGTCTGGTTTTCAGAAGAGCTCGGCACCCCCGGCCCTGCCACCACAACCCCCAGCCACTCACCCCCTGAGGAGACGCCCGCGATCCCCGCCGGGCCCTGCAGCCCTGACAAAGGGCCTTGTTCCCGCAGGGAGGGCGCGAGCGGTAGATTTAACAGTGGCCGGCTTGGCAGCCCCCACGGAAAGGCAGGAATCTGCATTTTTGTATGGGAAAAGGGTTTTCTTGTAAAGCCTCCTCAGCCTGGGAAGAGGGGGCCTGCGGCATTGCGGTGGGACGGAGGAGGAGCGGGGTTGTTAGAGGCCAGGGAGGAGGAGGAGTGGAGGCGTGGGGGGGTTACAGGAAGTGGGCAGGCAGGGGCAGGAGGGGGGAGGGTGTATCTATATTTATCTGCACACCCAGCTGCAGTCCACCCCCCCCAGCACTCCGCAAACAGGCAGCTGCCGAGGTGCGGACAGGAGGTGCCAGCACTCCCCAGCTGGCGTTTCATTAAGGCTTCAAGTGGCCTGTGCTCCTCCAGCCCAGGCCGGGCGTTGTGCCATCTCCGGGACTCCAGATGTCACCTTGGTGATGGGGTAGCTGCGGGGAGCCAGCCTCTGCCAAGCTGCCGGCCTGAGTACCCCAGGGCCCCACAGCTCATTCCAGGCCGAAGCCGGGGGGGCCCCCCGAACCCAAAACTCCTTGGGCTGGAGCTGCCCCTGCCTGTCTCCACTGCCCAAAGCCAGGCTGGGCTCTGGCTTCACAAGGGGGGACCGAGCTGGCCCAATTCCTGGGACAGGAGCCCAGCACCGGCTGTTCCGCCCGCGCCACGTGGAGCTTGATGCTGCCCTTTGAGACACCGTGGCCCGCTGGGTCAGGCACTGGGCTGGGAGCTGGGAGACCTGGGGACTAGCCTGGCTCTCCTGGGTGACCGTGGGCAGCTCCCGTCCTCTCTCTGGGCCTCATTTCCTCCGTCCCTAAAGCCGGGCTGATGAGACGCTGGCTCCTAATGGGTTTGGAGACAGAAAGCTGCTGCCTAATCATCCCGCTTGTTTCCGTGGGAGGCGGGGATGCAAAGACAGTGTGCTTGAGTGTTGGACTTAGATGGGCCCTGTCCTGAGAGCTGTGATCCCACAGCCTGCTCTGTGCCTCAGTTTCCCCTGCTGTGAAAGGGGGATAAAAGCCTCCCGTTTCCCCGCGTGGCAGGGGGCACTGAGGCCTGGAGTGGGCTCTACACACTAGGCCCGCCTCTCCTGCCAGCGGCGGGTTAAGCTGAGTGAGTGTGGGATTGGGAACCTGTTTCTTGGGGCCACTGCAGGGCTCCTGTCTCAGAGCTGGGCTCGGGATGGCTGTTGTCATGGAGAAGCGTAGCTGATGGAGTCTTGCCCTGGCCCCTCTGGGCTGCGACTGGGCGGGAGGGACCTGGGAACGGCTGTGTTTTGGTCTGTACCAAGCAGTTCTCCACCCTCCCCCGGCCCCGTGGGCTCGCTCAGCCATACAGCGGGCCAGAACTGTCTGCCCCACTTTCCTATCCTAAGTCGTCTTTAAGATCCTTAGCGTAATCCCGCCGCGTAATTCCCAAAGCCAGACTGTGCTTCCCACGCTCAGTTGGCTCGGCACCCTGGGAGTCCTGCCTGCACAGGGACGGCCGCAAGCCGCCACACCCCACGGGGCCAGCCGTGGGAGAAACCCGGACGCCCAAGGCGAAGTGTGCTTTCATCAGCGCCAGCACGGGGCAGAGGGGACCTGCTGACCCGCCTCACCCAGCTCTGTTACCTTGCACCAAAGGCATGACTTAGCCATTATCCTCTCCAGCTCATCCGCTAGGAACCCGGCCGACACGTGCCCGGCCCGCTGTAGCCAGGCAGTGAGCCTGTCGGCCCTCGCTCCCTGTCGCCAGGTCTGGCAGGCACTCTCTGACTGGGTAGCACGGGGCCTTGATAGAAACAGGTGCCAGGATCCCCTCCCCGGCTGCTCATGGCACGTCCAGCCGGCGTGGGTGAGGGGGCATTGGCTTTTGCCCTGCTGCAGTCACCCCTGGGCGAGACGCTTAGCTGAAGCCGACGGTGCGACACGGCTTTGCACTATCTGAGACTCGGCCCCATCCCTTGTTTACGCTCATATAACGGGGGGGCCCTGCACTGAACCAGCGATATTTGACAGGTGAGCGGCCCTTTAATTTTGGCAGTCGAGGGAAGTTTGTGAAGAGATTCACTCGCTATCGAATGCTGCAAGGAGGCGCCGGCCCGTCAAAGAAAGCGCATCTCATAATGATCTCCAGAGGCTTTACTAGCCCTGTGTCCAGTCGCACCCCGCCCCGGGCCTGGGCGAGTCACGTGGGCAGGTCGAGGTTCTGGGGAAGGGGAAGGAGGATGCAGCTTTATGAATACAGCTGCTATCGGGATAAGCCAACAAGCTGCAACTGGCCGTGGAGAGTCTGGGGGGCCTGCTATTTGGGGTGCTGTAGGGTGGCGGGAGATCTTCTGATAAGCAGGGGGGTCACTTCCCATAGGGGAGGCAACAGGAGCAGTGGCTCAGGCCCTGGCCTGGTGCTCATGAGACCTAGATTCTACTCCCCCCTCCGCCACCCTGCCAGTGGGTGACCTTGGTCACCTCACTGTTTCTGTTTTTCACCGTTTTGTGTGTCAGGGTCATGCTCTCAGTTGGGTACTCCTATAGTACACATAATAACGCTGAGTTTTGCCTAATTCACCCTGTGGTGAATCTCCCCCCCTCCCCCCGGCCCCTTTGTTTTAGCAACTGCGTTTTGTTTTTGCAAGCGGGAAATGAAAATCTGCAAACCTTGTGCGGTTCCACCGAGGGGCGATTTCTGGACAGGCCCAGCTGAGACAGGAATGTGTCCACGAATCCACAGGGTAAGCAATGAGCCACTCACCGGCCAAAGTAAAGCCTTATAACCTTCCCTTGAAGGTGAGTCTTGCTGATTGCTTAAAACAAACAACAGGATTGTTCAAATAACAATGGAGTGGTGACACAAGCCGATAAGAGCCAGGAAACCTGAATAAGCTGGCAGATTTTCCATGCTAGATACAAACCGAAGCCAGCCTGAGGAGAGAGGAAAGTTTAGCCTGCAAAGAATCCAGCGACCAGCTTTGATTTAGCAGGTGAATCTTTTCTCTCCCCTTCTTAGCAGAGGGGAAGGAAATTCTTTCCTTATTAGGGCCTGATCCTGCAGCCAGCGGCTCCCCAAGCAAAGCCCATGGTGCTAGACAATAGCTCCAGTGTCTTTGCATCTCCTGGTGTACTATCATCACTGGTGATGTCAGCACCGACCAGCAGATGGCGAGGCTCAGCACAGGGAATGGGGTGCCAGTTTCTGTAGGACCTATAAAAATGGTGGCCTGCATTTTAGGAACATTGGGAGTTGCCGGAGATGTGGGGTGAAGCCTCCCCTGCGCTAGCAGCAGGAGGAAGGCCCGGAGGAGCCTAGTCATGGCCTCTGAGCAGCGGCACCATGGGGGCTGGACCTTTGGCCAGTGGGGAGGCACGGTTAGACTTTGGCTGCCGGTCGATCCCTCGGTGCACAGCCTGGCTCAGCGCTCAGCCCCTCTCAACAGCCATCTGTTCGCCCTCGCCGGCGAGAGGAGGAGCGCTGCCAGGCGTGGCCCAGGCCAGAATGTACAGGCTGGGAGGCGCCGGTGCCCGCGGGCCAAGTGTCAGGTGCAGGGGCTGAGTCAGCCTCTGGCAAAAAAACCCCGGCTCCGGGCTGCGGAAGGAAACAGCCGTCAGGAAGCCGCGTGCGGCGCTAGCCGGGGCCGGGGTGATGGGTCAGCACTTACGGCCGGCGGGAGAGGGGAGCCGGGCCAGATCGCACCGTTTGTTGTTGTTAGCCAAGGACAAAACCCTTCTGCGGAGGCAGCCGCCGCCAAACTGGGCGAAAGCCTCATTCAGTGCCAAGAGCAGCAGGGGGCTGCACCAAGCCATGGGGGCGGGGTGGGGGGGTAGCATCACAGTGCCTAGCCGGGGGGAAGGGAGTTCAATTTCGGGGAGGAGCTGCAGCTACCCAACCGCCTGCCACCCTGGGCCAGGACTGGACATGCGGGGCCCCAGCACGGTTATCTGGTGGGACAGATGGATTCCCTCTGTCTCCCCACAAACCCTATCAGTCTTCCCTTCTTCCCAGCCCTTCATGCCCTGCTCCCATCCTCTAGTGTCTGAGCCCCCTGCATTCATGAATGGACTGGTCCTCCCAGCCCCCATCCCAGTGAAGAAGGGGAGTATCCCCCCATTTACAGATGGGGAAACTGAGGCTGGGACTCAGAGAGGCCTTCCCCAAGGTCCTATAGGGCATCTAGCGCTGCTGGGAATTGAGCCCAGTTCTCCCCGGCTCTCACCACTCGTCCTACTCTGCTGTGCCCGGGGACGTGTGTGAATTCCCAGGTGGCTTTC
Organism: Dermatemys mawii; assembly: GCA_007922305.1. NCBI lineage: Eukaryota > Metazoa > Chordata > Testudines > Dermatemydidae > Dermatemys > Dermatemys mawii. Next base: position 22,757,818 of record ML677373.1, read on the forward strand.
ATGGGGGCATACCTGGGGGCTTAGCTGAATTCCAGGTTCTGCTCTCTCGCTGCGTTAGCCAGGCCGTGACCAGCGTCCCAGCAGCTGGGGGAGGCAACAGCATTTCAAGCCCCGTTTAAAAGCAAAACCTTGTTTAAAACCGAACCAAAGCGCATTGCGGGAGAGCGAGTCGCGTTTTGAAATCGAATACAGCTCCGGAGATTAAGGGATTTCAAGGGGAAGTGAGCACAACTTTCTGCGCAGCCAAACGGGCTCCATTTAAAGGGATTACAGAGAGCGGAGGCCGAGTGTGCGTGGCCACTTTCTAACCCTGGTGGGGAAGCAGAAACTGCCATAGCAGGGTTGAAATTTCAGCTGAGTCCTTCGCCCTGGTGCCTCACTCTCCCGAAATAGCAGCCGCGATGGTTTACCACATCCTGTGCGGCAGTGGGCAGCTGACCATGCAGACTGAGCCTTGGGTCCCTGGACTTCCACGGCCCGGCCCGCCCCACTGGCCCCCCGTTCCGCAGGGGCTCATCCACCCGGGGCTCGGAGCACTCCAGTGGTTTTGGTTCTGCCACCGTCGGTTCCGTTCCTCGGGTGGATCTGGCTTCATCTCCCTTCCCCTGTGGGGAGCAGGCGCCGCTGACCCAGCTAGCCGCAGGGCAGAGCGGTGCTGGCTTCAGAAACCTCCCTCTTTTCTTCAACAACGGGCTTTTCTTCTCGCTCCGGGGGCTCTTCCTGGATCGGCCTCTCGCTGCAGAGAGCTGCCAAGCCCAGCTTTTCTAATCACACCTGCACCCTGCCAAAGGCCCTCCGCAGTCAGGTGACATTTTCCAGGCAAGCGTTTCCCAGCGGCTAGCTCTTGTGACAGCAGCAAAGGGCTCCAGCGCGGTCTCTTGGGCCTCTCCACACACAACCCAGGAAGTGGAGGCTGTGCACGGCTGGCGAGGGTGCCCACTTCCACTGCTCAATGCACACATCTGCTGCCAGCCTCCACCACCACCCCAGCCCGCCCCGAGCATCTGAGAACCAGAGATGTTCCCGTTCTCATGGCAGCTTTGCAACACTCTCCATCTGGGATCATCAGCAGGGTTTGAACCTGAGTCTTTCCACTGGGAAGCACAGAGTCTACTACCACTTGAGCCATCAGGGTAACTCCATTAACGCGTAGCAGTAGTAGGCTGTTATCCTCCAAGGAGCTCGCCATGAACGAGGACGTGGCCCATACTTTACAGACATGTTACACCAACACGTGGACATTTCCTGCTTTTTCACTTGAATACTTTGGTGCAGGTCGCGGGAAGAAGCCTGATTCTCTGGAGTCTGCTGTTCCCGAGCCCTGGGCAGCCGCAGGCCAAGCGTTTCCCACGCACTTCCCCTGCCAGCCTTCACCCTGTGTGCCTGAGGGAGGAGTGCAGCCTTCATTCATCCCGGAGCTCCTGTGCTCACCAACTGGGCTGTAGTTTATCTGTGATAGGGAACTGGGCTAAGACCCCAACAGTTCATTGCACCCAACAGCTACTGGCTGGGAACAGCTGATAGGCGTGAGTGCCCTTCACCGGATGGGAAAGGCCTTTCAGCCTGTTCCCAGTCCCTGAACCCCTCAACCCCTCACTATTTGCATTCAAACAAATGATGTGCTGAACGCTTCCTCCTGCCCCGGCCCCATCAGAGCTGTGTCCACACTCACATCAGCCAGGCCATTGCAGGAGCCGCACCTGTTACCCGGCTTCCTGCCTCCCCTCTCCAAAAGGGAACCTCGAACTCCTGAGCCGGGGGCTGGCAGCCCAGCGCGGGACAGACTGCGTCGCCGCGTGAGTATGTGGGTCTGAGCTGATGGGGGATTTGATGGGGGATTTCTCTCTTACCCCCACTTCCCTGTCCGGTCCTTTACTGTCACGCACGTTACACCAGGCCTGGAGGGATTCTGAGGGCTTTGTCTGCATGTTAGCAAAGCACATGTCCTGCTTAGTGCCTTGCGGCCAACTCCCACCCCCAGCACACCCCAGTCCCAGGATTCCCCAGCACATCTAGGGTCACCAGATGTCCTGATCTTATAGGAACAGTCCTGATTTGCGGGTTTATTTCTTATATAGACACCTATTACCCTCACCCCCATCACAGTTTTTTACACTTGCTGTCTGGTCACCTTAGGTACATCCCTTCCCCCACCTCCTGCAGAAGTACCACCCTCCCCTGAATGCCAGAGACTGCATGGTGGTTCTAGGTGTGGGGGGCAGAGCAAAGGGCACTAGCTAAGACAGAAGGATCACCAGGACCCAGGCTGCCAAGGATGTGGAAGACGTGGCTCTGGGGGTCAACGCCTCCGGGTCGGGAGTGCAGACATGTGGGCTGAGTGGTTTATGGATGCTGGGGAACCTACAGCTCCCCCGGTAGCCTCCCCTGCCCCCAGCTACTGGCCGGTCCCTCTTTGCTAAGATGCCTTTAAGGGGGAAGCAGGAGACTCTTGGGGGACTGGGACCCTCCTGGGTGAAGTCCCTGGAGCCCCAACTGAGTCACTCCCTTGTGCCCCAGGGGCCGAGGGGTAAATCGCCTTTGAGGCCCCCACTGCATCGTCTCCACCCTCCAGGCAATGCGGGCACTGGCCAGACGGGGTCAATGCTTGGGGCTCAGTTCTGCCCTCGGCTCCGCTCGCTTCAGTAGGAGCCCCCACCCCGTGTACATGAGGGCAGGGCTGAGGTCTCCCCCCTGTGATCAGGAGCCATGGGGGCGCCCCGGGGTTTCTCAGACGCTGCCCCTGCATCCTAGTTGTACCCACAGTCCCCCCCCCGCAGAGAGCAGTCGGGGGTCAGAGCCAAGCCAGCCCCTGGGAAAGCCGCTGACTAGAGGAGCAGCCTGGCAGCTGCTTCCCTGGTAACCCAGCAGCGACGCAGGGCCCAGTGCGCAATATCACCACCCCACGCCTGCCGGAGGCTGCTGGGGCAGAACGACAGGGAGGGAAGGGCGTGTTCATCTCCCAGGCACCATGAAATCCGCCCCGCGACACAGGAGCTCACAATCCCACTGCTAGGCTTGAGCAAGGTGCTTGGGGTGTGACACACACACACACACACCCCTGGTGATTTGGTGTCATGGCAGGGAGGACAAGGGGTGTTTACTGGTGTTTTTCCCCAAATTTTCCCTCCCTGGTCCTCGCCCCATGATGTGCTGTCCAGCAGTCATACAGCTGCTGCACTCCACCCCAGAGTCAGCTGCATTCCAGGAGTACCGTACGTGCCTAGTTTGTACGGCCACTTTGCCATCCCAGATGCAAGTTTATCCAGCATCTTTCTGGGCCATTCATGTATCATCCTCATGGCGACGGCAAACCTCTGCTGCAGTCTGCAGGGGCGCAAAGGAGGGGGCTTGTAGGATCTATAAAAATGATGGGCAGCGAGGAGGTTCGTGGCTTTCATTTTGCCGTTTCCCGGGGACGCGGGTGGCAGATTGCAGCGCAACGCGAGGGAGCCGGGGAGAGGGGCTAGGACAATGACGCTTTCCAGGTGTGGGTGCCCAGCGTGATACACCTGGGGTCTGTCCTGGGGGAGCTTCGCCCCCACAGCTCCTGAGACCCTTGTACTAGGGACTTCCTCCATTCCCCCCTCCCCACGAGTGTCCTCCTCTCCCCTACCCCTCTCTTTCAGGGATCCCCTGCAATTCCTCCTCTCTCCCCAGGGTCAGGGGTTGTGTGTCGGCCCCCATGTCCCCTCCTCCAATAGCAGGGCCCCCCACTGTCCCCCCCACACACACACCAGTGTCTCCGTGTGCCAGCATCCCCCCCTACCAGGGTCACCCCATAGGGGGGCTGTTTGCAGGTCCCCCTGCCCTGTTGTCCCCCACCCCAGCACTGTCTGTCTGGAAGAGAAGTCACGGGGGTGGCTGAGCAGGGCTCAGGGTATTTCTTCCAAGCTGTGGTTCTGCTAGACACATGCTGGGGGGGGTCCCCCCGTGTTCCCCATTTGCCCTCTTGCGGTTTCCAAACACCGCCCCCCCCCCCATAGGATCCCGGCTCCTGCGTGTCCAGAACAAGCTGGGACGCGGCGTTGGCCGATTCTGGCCCCACCGCGGGAGACAAACCCCTTTGGGTGGGGGCAAGGCCGCCCCGGGCCGGGCTCGCAGCCGTGACGTGGCCACCCCCCGCGGGAAGCCGGGGAGGGGGTGGGAGCTGCAGGGAAAGGGGAGCGGGAGGCGCCGAGCCGGGTGGGGAGCCAGAAACACCCGGAGCCGGTCCCAGGGTAGGAGAAGCCCCGTCCCCTGGCTCGGGGCTGCTGCGGGAAGTTTGGGCGAAGGGCGGGCGGCAGGAGCGGCGCTTGGGCAGGCGAGGGGCCGGGACCGGGGCGCGGCGGGCGAGCTCCGAGCAGCCCCCGGCCCCCGCCGGCTGGCGAGGGGTCCCCGGGCTCTGCGCGCCGCGCGGGGCCGCGTCCCCTGAAGGGCCGGGCCGGGCCGCCAATCCCGGCTCCGCGCACGCCGCGATCACCGCCCAGGTAGGAGCCCGGCCGGCCCCCGGCGCCGCGGGGCGGCAGAAGTTGGCAGGCGCCGAGCGGGGCTTTGCAGCCAGCCCGCCCCAGCCGGAGCCGAGGGAGCCGCGGCTCCGAGCGCCCCTCACCGTGGGGGCGGAGGCTCGTTAGACCCCCCGGGAGAAGACCCCGGACCCGGATCTCCGGGCGTAAGTTCTGCGGGGTGACTACAAACAAGGGGGCAAGTTCCCCAGCTGGGAGCGAGCAGCCCCCGGCCCCAGACAGTCCCTGGCCTCGGTGCGGGGGCCTGGAAAAGCGGGGAGGAGGGGCCGTCCTGTGGGGCACAAGGGGGCAGCACTGGGAGGAGAGGGGGGGGTAGTGGGTTGCGAGGGCGCCTGCGAGCTAGGACTCCTGGGTTCTATCCCCGGCTCTGGGAGGGGGGGGAAGGCTAGGGGGTTAGAGTGGGGCGGGGGGAGGAGGGCTGGGAGCCTGGACTCCTGGGTTCATTATATGGCTCTAGGAGAGTGGGGGTTAGTAGGTTAGAGCGTGGGGGCTGGAAGCCAGGACTCCTGGGTTCCATTTCTGGCTTTGGGAGGAGAATGGGGTAGAGGGCCGGGACTGGGAGCCAGGACTCCTGGGTTCCATTTCTGGCTCTGGGAGGAGAGTGAGGGTTAGAGCATGGGGGGGTTGGGCTCAGGGCTCCTGAGCTCTTTTCGTGTCTCAGGCAGGATAATTGTGATTTGTGGTTAGAGCAGAGGGAGCGGAAGCCAGGACTCCTGGGTTCTTGCCCTGGCTCTGGGAGGAGAGTGGGGGCTAGTCAATTAAAGCAGTGGGGGAGGGGAGCTGGAAACCAGGACTCCTGGGTTCTATTCCCACAGACTTGTTGTGTGACTTGAGTGGGTGGCTTATCCTGTCTGGCCCTCAGTTTCCCCGGCTGTATCGGGAGTGAGGTGACACAGACACACCCTGAAAAGGGAAGTGCTGGGCGGAGGGAGGCGGAGGCCTTGGCTCTGTCCCATAGGGGTTTTATGGAGGGGGGACATGGTTCTCTTCTCCCCATCTTCCCTCCTGCCCTCCACCCCCATGGCCAGACCCAGGCAATCCAGGACGGATGCCTGCAGCAGGCCCCTGGGGAGGGGAGGAGACGGGAAGGCTGCCTGGCTCCTGTGTGAGAGCGAGGGGCCTGGAGCCGGAGAGGCTGGGGGGTCGTGGGGGCTGCCCGCAGAGCCTGGGTCAGGCTTGTTTCACTGCACGCGTTCCGGGGCTCCATTCTGCTGTGAAGCCTCAGAGACGTGTGGCTGGTTTGTGCTAAGCACCAAGAACCAGGTCCGGCTCTGACATTAGTGCAGAGCCTCCCGGCGGGGGGAGGGGAGAGCGGGATGAGGATGGTGGAATGAGGAACCATCTAGTGGAGGAAGGGGCTTGGAAGGGGTAAGAAAATCTCCCTGTGGGCTGCGGGCAAGGTGGAAGCAGGAATAGGGGCCTTTCTGCCCAGACCTGGGTCTGAAACCAGCCTGCGGGGAACCCAGTAGTAACCACGTGCCCCGTTCTGTAGGCCGGATCCTTCTCCTACAAGGCTCTGTCCTTGCTCCCCCCTCCGGATACGACATGCTGCTTGTAAGGGTCAGGAGAAAAATGGCATCCGTGTAGATTCCTGGAGCGTGAGGGTATCTGAGCCAGAGGAAATTCGAAGCCAGGCTTACGCACTTTGGGCAAACGTTGGCATAAGCCAGGCGAGGCCCAGGACTTACCCCAGGTCTGCTGGGAAACAAGTGAAAGCGGAGGGATCTTTCTGTCCTGGGGTGTTAAGGGTTAAGTTCCTCCCATGATGCCTGGGGAAGGGGCGGATCAGTCCGACTCCCCAGTCCTTCCCTGGGTGTCCCAGTGGTGAACCAGTCAGAGCAGAAGCCTGGGAACCAGGATCTCCCAAGCACTCTGGTCATGGACTTGCCCCCGTCTGTCTTTGGGGCCTTGGATTCATCCATCCCTCGCAGGCTTCACTTCCCTCCTCTGGGAGAGGACAAAGCCACGTCCCTCCCGGACTCCGCACGATAACGCGCCTCTCCAGGGAAAGCTGCCTTGCGGCCTCTCAAGTCTGTACGGACGAGAATAAATCCGTCGTTCATGGCCACCTCTGGGGAGGAGCCAGAGCAGCTGTTCAACAATGCACCACAGCGGTTTAGGACACGAAGCCACGTCCAGTTGGATTTTGGTGGTGGGGAGGCCGGATTTAGGAAGGATTCAGTCCCCCAGACTGGGATTTGGCCAGGACATCTAGGCTGGGTGATCTTCAGTGATCACCAGTGATCTCACCCAAATGACAGCGGTTCAGCGCTCCTAGTACCAGGGCTCTCTACTGACTCTGTCCCTAGGGCACAGTGCTTGGGGCCTGGATCAGCCCGCTTCGGCTTTGGAGAGGGGGCATGGAAGGGGCAAGGTGCAAAGCCAGGAGCCTTAACTAGGTGGTGCCACCCGGCCACCGTCTCATTCCAGCTGACTGTAACTTCCAGGGGGACGGGAGGGGCAGGGTGGCAAAGTAGCCAATTGTATGGAAGTCATGGCTCTTGATTTTGAAGAGTATTGTGCTGACATTGCAGGGATGGGGAGGGGTGGAGCTGGGAACGTGACGGGGAGGGGGAGAGGCGGGGATCGAGGTGTGTGGGGAGGGTGAATCCCGGGGTTACAGAGTCTGCCCAACACCGAGCGAGTGGCAGAGAAAAGCTGACGATTTGGGCAGGTGCAGCAGCGTGGTTCTGGGCCTGGGCACGTAGAGGGAGAACAGCAGGTGCTGCGTGCAGGTGAGGGAGGCTGGCGCTCGGTGACTGGAGCCAGGTGCTGCGTGCAGGTGGAGGGAGGCTGGGAAACTTGCAGCAGGCGGTGGTGAAAGGCCGAGCAGCGGCCAGGGGCAGGCGGCAGCAGCCGGAGAGCCAGCTGGGCGCTGGTGAGATTCCAGCCTGACTCCCAGGCCCACGCCCCGGGGGTGGGGGGTCCCATCTCCAGGGCCGATGGATTGTTTTCTCAGGTTACCAACCTCGTTTTTCCATCTGTCCAGTTTTCACAGGCTCCCTGGGAACCCCGCCCGGTGCTGTGGTGACGGCCCAGGATGGCCGCGTCCCAGTTGCTGCTGATGTCCGTGGGGCTCCCGCTGAGCCTTCTCCCCATATGCCAAGCTCAGGAGACCCCTCCGTCTGGGTGCGGCCAGGACCTGCCCTCGCTGTACTACAACCTCTGCGACCTGTCGGCGGCCTGGGGCGTGGTGCTGGAGGCGGTGGCCAGCTTCGGGGCCGTGAGCAGCTTCGTGCTGACCATCATCCTGGTGGCCAGCCTGCCCTTTGCGCAGGACCCCAGGAAGAAGAGTCTGGTGGGGACACAGACCTTCTTCCTCCTTGGCACGTTCGGCCTCTTCTGCCTGACCTTCGACTTCATCGTCAAGCGGGACTTCTCCACCTGTGCCTCGCGGCGCTTCCTTTTCGGGGTCCTCTTCGGGATCTGCTTCTCCTGTCTGGTGGCCCACACCCTCGCCCTTAACGTCCTGGCCAGGAGGAACCACGGGCTGCCGGGCTGGGTGACCTTCGGCGTGGCCCTGCTGCTGGCCCTGGTGGAGGTGATCATCAACGCTGAGTGGCTGCTCATCACCCTGGTGAGAAGCGACAACCCCTCCCAGGACCCCTGCACCGTGGCCAACCAGGACTTCGTCATGGCGCTCATCTTCGTCATGTTCCTCCTGCTGGCCGCCTTCGCCGCTGCCTGGCTTGCCCTGTGCGGCCGCCACAGGCACTGGAGGAAGCACATGGTCTTCATCCTCCTCACCACCTCCCTGTCGATGACCATCTGGGTGGTCTGGATCGTCATGTACCTCTACGGGAACCAGCAGCGCGGGACCCAGGCCTGGGACGACCCCACGCTGGCCATCGCTCTGGTGGCCAATGCCTGCATCTTCGTCTTCTTCTACATCATCCCTGAGGTCTCCCACGTGACGCGGCCGGGCCCAGATCAGGCCTACGAGGACGACATGTACCCGACCCGGGGGGTGGGCTACGAGACCATCCTGAAGGAGCAGAAGTCCCAGAGTATGTTTGTGGAGAACAAGGCCTTTTCCATGGACGAACCGTCCTCAGGTAGGCAGGAGAGCCCAGGCCCAGGGGGCCGCAGGCACGGGGGGCGGAGAGGCAGCTGCAGCTCTGAATGATTGTACGTGTCTCTGCAAATGGGGCTTGCTCTGGGGTGTGGTGGTGGTGGTAGTTCCCCGATCGTGGCAAATTCCAGCGGACTTGGGGGTCCATCCTTCGTATGCCCGTGCACTCAGACACACGGTCCTATGGGAGCCCAGACTCTGAGTCTTTCAGAGGGTCAGGGGACCTCCCTGTGAGCTGCCTGGCGCTGAGCAGCCCACCCCGGCTTGACTGGCTGCACCAGGGGAGCTCGGTGATGTGCAGGGTTGAGCCCTTCGTGGGACCCCCGCCATGTCCATTCAGTCAAGTATTTGGGACAGGGCAAGGGGGCGGTGGTGTTCGGCCACAGCTGGCCCATAACGTGGACAGAGCGAGCTGTGAGCCGTGGCTGCGGCAGGGAACGGGAGACCCCGGCCCCCATGCACGGGGAAGGTTTATGTAGGGCATTCTACCCACGTGTCGGATGTTACCCGCACTGAGGGTGGTGGGCCCAGTGCTCTTCTCATTGAACCCACCGCGTGACTCCGCAGCTCCAAGCTGTGCCCAGGGCAGCTGCCTGTCTCTCCCTGCCCCATTCCGGCCACCCCATCCCACCCCCGATTGCCTGGTCTGCGAGCTCTCTGGGGCAGGGCCCTGTGTGGGCAGCACCCCGCACTGCGGAGTCCTGATACTGATGGGGCCCCCCCAGCAATTCCAACCCCTCTTTGTGGAGCACAGAGCATGGTGGAAAGGTTGGTTGTGACACAGTCCATCCAACAGGCCCTGGACAGAGGCCACCTACGCATTGGACCTGGTGAAGGAACAGCCAAGTGTCCGCTCAGGACCATCTTGGACCGGTTGGAAATAAGGACTCCATTGGTGGCGCCCGGGCTGCGTTGCTGGCCTGGGACGTTTCATGCTGGGACAGCCCCTCCCTTGTCTCCTTTGTGCCCGTTGCCAGGAGCACAGCGTTCTTCCCGGGCCCTCCTCCCCTGAGAGAACCGGGAGATGCGCTTTCTTCTGGCCTCCCCGCTGCCAGCCCAGCAGCGTCCAGGAGACCCTGCACTGCTGACCCTGGGCAGTGACCGCTCCGTCGAGACGCCAGACAAGGACACGGCGGCACGTGTCACCGAGGGCTCGCACGCCCCCATGAGAATACGCGTGTGATTACCACGCATGCGCCACCTCCCCTCCCCCCCAGAACCAGCCACTGTGCACAGGCCAGAGCTCCCAAGTGACCCTATGATAACAAACCGCGTAAATAACACGGGCTGGTGCTGATTGGCTAAGACTGCGTGTGACTTAATTGCTTCTGGGACTGGGGCCAAACCAACCTTGCCTCCAGCCCCTAGCTGCTCGCCCGTGGCGGGAGGACCTCTTGTGAGTTAGCTCGTTAAAACCTGCTCATCGGCACTGGGCCATAAACAGATCCTTGCTTCACAGCTGCGTTCTGGTCTGTAGGGCTGGTCTCACACATAGGTTGTGCCCCGTTAATGACACCGGTCTGGGGAGAGTGGCACAGTCCTAGAGGGGACGGAGTCCTAGCTGGGGACAGGTGCTGGTACTAGTTGAGCTTATTGCTGTCCACGCTGGGGAATTAGATAGGAACCTGGGAGTAGACGGGACCTCCGGGGTCCCTGAGTCCAGTTCCGGCAATCGCAGGCTGTCCCATTGGATAACCCTCAAATATCCCAGTGTGAGGCCCCTTGAGCCCCGTGGAACTGCGGCTCTAGCAGCGCGTGGAGCAGGCCGAAGCCAGCAGGTGTAGTGGGCTGGGGTGGTCTAGGTTTGCCGGCCGCAGGGGGCTGGGCTTGGTGATTTCTCAAGGACCCTTCCAGCCCCATGTCTGTGTGATTCTATGACTCGACGGTCTGGATGTCGCCTCCCGAGTGCTGCCCCTGCCCGCGCTGGAAGTCTGCCCGGTTGTTAAGGCAGTGTGAGAATCAGCACATCACGTCTCCATCTCCGTCAAGCCCCCGGTCGTGGGGCCGATCCAAAGGCCACTGACCTCGGGGCCTGACTCCCATTGATTTCAGTGGGGGTGTGTCAGGCCGCAGCCATCTACGCCAGTGTCCAGCCAGGGGGACGCAGCGCCCCGGAGAGAAGTCCGGCTACTCCCTCAGTGTGGCCAGGGACGGATTAACACACAGGCCCTGGGTCCTGTGCCCAGGAGCCCCAGCGACTTTGGGGGGCCCAGGAATGCCAGAACCTTGGAGAAATGTGCGGGGGGCAGCACTGGTGCCTGAACTGTGACCCTGGGATGGGAGCCGGAGGAGGCCTAACAGCCCTTGACCCGTGTCCCTGCCCCCCTGGGAAGAGGCTGGCTTAGCTTCTCCTGCCGCCACTGCTCAGCGCATACCGGAGGCGACTATGCCCATGTTAAAGTGGGTGGCCGTGGGCCCCCTGGCTTGGCACCTCTGCCCCCCGCGTGTGAGGAGCCCAAATGCTCTTTGTGCCCAGAGCCCCAGTAAATTTTAATCCACCTCTGAGTGCAGCGCGGTGTCTTTTCTCTTTTCAGCCAAGAAACCAGTGTCGCCTTATAGCGGGTACAACGGGCAGCTGGTGACGAGCGTCTTCCAGCCCACGGAGATGGCGCTGATGCACAAAGGACCGGTAAGTCGGACCGCGAGTGTGCGTGTTCTCCCCACGTCCGCCGGCCGGCGGTCACTTGCCTGCGTGTCCCCGGGGGGCAGGACGGGTTAACATCCCAGCACGGGCCCCGCTCTCCGGCCAGGACATGAGGCTGTGGCTAAGCAAGGCGGCGCCGTGTATCGGCAGGGCGCCAGGGGGTGTATGTTCCATTCCCAGCTCTGCTGAGCCACCTTGGGCAAGTCGCTCCGCCCTCTGGGCCTCAGTTTCCCCTCCTGCCCTCTGCCTGTCTGGCCTGTTCAGCCTGTCTGGGCAGGGATCGTCTCCCATGATCGCCTGGCACAGTGGGCCCTGATCTGGGTTGTGCTACAGTAATAAAATGGGACTGGTGCCCTGGGGTCATTGGCGTTTGCTTTTTGGGGTTCCTCAGAATCCCTCCGCCTGGGATCTTCTAATGCTTTCATGCAGAGACTTTATTCCCCCCACCCCCCTTCAGCAGAGGTGTCAAACGCTGCAGCCACAGCTGGGTCACCTCGTGCGACAGATACACCCAGTCCCCCATTCCCCTCAGGCCTGTTGGTGCCTGGAGAGCCCCTCCCTGGGCACTGGGGTGGGGCTGGGTGGCAAGCCCAGGAGACCCTTGGGTACACTGCAGGGGGTGGGGGTAGCTGCACCACTCCGAAGTGCCAGCCAGGTCTCTTCTCTGCCCTGTCCTCACGTGTTCTGTTTCCAGTCCGAAGGCACCTACGACATGATTTTCCCCCGGGCCTCCGCCAACAGCCAGGCGATCAGCAGCGCCACCTCCACCCTGCGCGCGGAGGACGCCTACGCGGCGCAGAGCTGGCACGCAGCAGCCCAGAAGGATGGCAAAGGCATCCAGGTCTGTGATAATGTGCAGTTGCGCCCCTGAGGCAGCATGGCCGAGTGGTTACAGCAGGGGGAGCTGGGAATCGGGGGGAGGGGCTTTGATTCGACTGCCACCGTCTCCCTACTCGACCATCACGCTCTGTTTCCCCACCTGTTAAATATGGATTAGACAGACAGACACACAACCCTTTGTGAAGATGTTTGGAGACCTCCTGGTGGAAATATGTCCTGCGTGTCAGTCCAAGGGGGATTGTATTGCTACTAGACCCTGTCGTCTTTGCATCCTCTTGTTAGCTCCAGCCTTCCCAGCTGGCCCGGGGATCGGCAATCAATTGGGCTCCATTCGAAGGGTGTAGGACCTCAATGGCAGGTCTGGGAATAAAAACCCTCCTTCCACGGCTGGGGGTGAGATTTCCCAGCTCCCTCGTGCGGCGGGTCAGGACTGGTGTCTCCGATGCAGAAACTGAGGCCACAGGCCTTGCCCACCTCCTCGCTGCAAGTAGTAGCAGGGCTGGAATAGAACCCAGGAGTCCTGGCTTCCAGGCCCCTGCTAGCCCATCCCTGCCCCTCTTACATTAGAATTCAGAGATGGTGGAAGTGGTGGCCCTGGGCTGCTCCCCACTCTCTGAATGCAGCCAGCCAAAGGTTTGTCTGTCCAGGCCTCTCCCCTCTCCAATAAATCCACCCTTCAGATGAAACCCAGCACAGCCCATGCTGATAGAAGGCACTATTCGCCAGCCGTCTCCTTGGCATCGCCTTACCACCGCCGTTCTGGTGGGATCCGACCTGTCCCGGACAAGGACTGACTCATTTCTAGATTGTCAGAACAATCGGTTTGTTTATTTCAGCCCCGGCCCAGACTTGGGCATGTGCCAACGGGAGAGGCCGTCGGGAAACCCCTGCTGACTGCCCCGTGGCCATGGCTAGGGGAATTCTGGGTCCGAGACGCGGCCGTGCCTCTCGGCTGCGGAGTCCTGATCTCTGTCTCTCTGCTGTAGGCTTCCTCTCCGTACAGCAAGAGCGGATGGTAGAGATGCCCGCCCTGGCTCCCGCGACTCCCTTCCTCCAAAGAGGGAACTTGTCTCCTTCCCCACCCATGGACAGTCAAGCCAAGGCCAATGACGGGAACTGATCCTTGAGCCTCCAGCCAGGCTGGGTCTAAGCCCGGGAGAGGAGAGAGAATCCAGCTCCTTCCCCCCCAGCCATCTCCAGAGGGAACCTGGAGACTCTGCTAAACACTGGCTTGGCCGTCCACCCCGCTGTGCTATTGATCCTCCTGCTGGGGGGCTAGACTGCACAGGCTGCCAAGGGCCAGGATGCTCTAGTCTAGAGGCTGCGGAGGTTGGTTCCTGAACGTGAGAACAGCCCTTCCCGAACCCCCCCAGTATCCCTCCTGGCAGCAGTGAGCACGTGCTGCCCGGCACCGCGTCCCGGTGGGAATCGCGCCTCGGCTGCAGGGGCCACGTTCGCTTTGCCACAGCGCCCACTGTCCCCGCCGGCTCCGTCCATTCGCTCTCTGCCCCCTCCCGAAGCCCCAGGACAATCTTGCACCCAGACACCACGTGGCAGAGAACCGCCCACAAGTCGCTGCGGCCGGAGGGCGGCTGCAGGCGTGCAAGGCAGTAGCTTCACGTGGGAGAAGGGCGAGCTCCTCTGTCTGACGGAACGTCCGCTTGCTGGACGCCGAGCGGAGCAGGTCTCAGGGGGGATCTGCCTTGGACAGAGCCACACAGATCTCCCCGGCTGTGCCCTGTGGTGTGGGGCCTTCCCTGCCCTGGAGCCACGCAAGAGGCTGGGTCCCAGGACTGGCATCCTCCACAGGCCATGCCTTGGGCTCCATTTCTTCCTGTGTCAGAGCCCGGGCGGGATCTTCCGCGCCACGTCTTGGCCGGGAGAGCCACGTTCTGGCCAGGTCGCTGCCTGGCTCTGAGCCACGTTCTCTCGCATGGGGGTTGGGGCAGCAAAACCTGGCAGCCCCCTGGTGTGGATGGGCAAGTGGAGCAGAACTAGGGTTGGGGTCCTGTCCCCCTCACACCCTGCGCTGCCAGCCGGCTGCTCTGAGACCTGCCGTGGTCTCCCAGGGCCTCCTCTTGGCTTCACCTGTCCCGGGATCCCTCCCCTCCTCCACCATAGGCATGGAGCTGGGGTCAGAATGCAGGCCGGGGAGCCAGCAGCACCGCCGCTCCCACCCCTGCCCTGATTCCTGCCGTGCCTCAGTTTCCCCATCTGCCAAGTGGGGATGATGGCACCTACCCCCTTCCCATGCTGCTGGCTGCGGAGAGGTCAAGTTATCTCCTGGCACAGAGTGAGATCAGAGGCAAGACACAGGCGGTGGTGTGGGGGAAGGGGAGGAGACTGAGTGGGGAAAGACAGAGAGCCAGGGCTGTCCCGGGTTCTTGGCAGCCTGGTCCCCCTCCCGCCTCTGAACAACCCTTTGGCCTCTTCTCCAGCCTCTGAGAGCGACGCACTCAGGACCTTCCTACGGGGACTGTAAGAGCATTTAGTTCGTTAAGCTATCCCGCAAGCAAATGTAGTGTACGAGGTGGGTGTGGCCTATACCATGTGGGTGTGGCCAGTCTCTCTATGACCTCTGACATGCAAAGGGCCAGATTCTGCCCTCATTCGTCCCAGCATCCAGGAGCAGCGAGTCCTGTTGGTGGTAGCGGTGGTGTTGCAGGAAACCCCGCAGTGGTGCCAAGAGCAGGATCAGCCTCCCCCTGGCTGGGTAGGTAGCACCGGTGGTGTTTTGGCGCGTGGGGTGCAGGGGTCACAGGGGTGCTGGAGCGAGCGTGCCGTTCACTCGAATGTCACTTCAGCGCTGGGGGAGGGGGAATGTCCCTTTTGCTTTTCAGGTGGCTTATGGCTTTTTTTTTCAGTCACTGTATGTGCAGAATAAAGCTGGTTTTTCCTAGATGGTGCGGTCGTGGGTCCCTGTCCGGCTCGGGGAGGGGAGCTGCAGTTGGATAGACGGGCGGGGGGAGATGCACGTGTAGGTCTTCGTGGGGGGAAGTGGGAGAGGGAATGGGGATGTCTTGCAGGCCAGTTGGATGGAGGAAGGGAAAATTGGTTAGTGCCTGGGGGATTTGCTTCTCTCTCCCCCCGAATAAAACAGGAGGGAAGAGCGGGGGCAGGAGTGGGGGGGCAGCTGGACGTGGTGGTTGGAGCTCAGGGCCAGACTGAATCCGACCTGCTGACACACGTGCCTGGAGCAAGGGGCTGCGGGGATATCCCCGTTCCAGGCAGCCTCTGCTTTGCCCTCATGGAATGAATCCAGTCCACAGAGTGTTCCCAGAGCCACTTGTAAACCCCACCGAGCTTCCTGCCTTTGCCGTCTTGTTCCCCCGCAGGAAGCGCTGGCCCCACAGCCTGGTTTGTTCCTTCCGTGGGTCAGCGTTGCGGTGCCGCCGAGCACGTCCCTTCCTGGCCTAGCTCAGCTTCGTTCCCCCGAACGCGGCGCCTACCCTGCGCCTCTGCTCCCCGGGCCACCCCACAGGAGGCTGGGTTGCAGCAGGAGGAATGTGGGTGAGTCAGGTGGCAGCGGTGGGATCCTGCTGTGAGTTATAAGGAAGCGGGGCGTCCCAGCCCTTCCCAGGGAGACTGGACAATGTGAGTTGGCTTCCTCTCTTTTTTTAGAGGCAGGGTCTCCCTCAATTTTCCTCTTTATTCCCCCACCACTCTGCACCCCTCAACCCTGGCCTCCTTTCCCCTCCCCCCGCCTCTCCTCCTTAATCCTGCCCCACAGCCCCCTGGTATCCCTGCCCTGGGCTCCCCATCGCCTCGGCTCTGCTGATGCCCCTCCCTCCTGACCTGCAGCTCCCCCGCTATGCCCCTCTGCAGAGCAGAGACTGTTAGCCAGGCAGAGGTGCACAAAGGTGCCGGTCACGTGCATGAACAGGGAAGCGGGGCTGAGATCTACCAAACTCATGCCACTGGTGGTTCTCATGCACGTTCTAAATGGAGCCCCAGAGGTGCCAGCGGCTCCAGCGGCTTGACTGCATGTTGTGTCCCTGGGACGGGCGATAGGGCCAGCCCGCTGGGGGAGGGAGGGTGGTAAAGGACGTACCAAGGTCAGGTGAGGTTTCTCCTGCCTGGATTGTCTTTCCCCCTCTGCAGTGATTTTCCTGCCAGGCAGGAAGCTGGGGGCTGAGCAAATAGCGGCTCCATGAATTATTTAGCACCTGGAGCTCCTCAGTCAGGGCTCTTGGGAGCCTGCGACCTCTTTCTCCTTGAGATGTGGGCATCCTGGGCAGTGGGGCAGCTTCAGGGCAAGGGTTGCAGTCTGTGCCACGTGGACTGGGCGTGCCAGCCCACAACTGCACACGCATGGCACCTCGCATGTAAGACATCCCCACACAGCGGAACTCCCTGGCACTGCGGGTACACACTACTGCACCCCCGCACATTCGTGCACAGCCTGCCACTTGCTCACACGCACACACCCCTACGCTCCGTCCCACCCCTTGCATGTGCTCACACACACTTGTGTGCACGAGGCCCGGCACACTCACCAGCGCTCTCTCAGCCTGCCAAGCGCGCGCATGCTTATCTGCACATGCTCCATGGCAAAGGCCCTTGTCACCCTCCGCAAGGGCCCTCCTGTGCTCTCCCCGGGCCCTGTCATTCTCCCTGCCCCGTGGCGGAAGGCACACTCCTGTGTGTGCGAGGGGTCGCGTGTGTGGTCACTGCCCACTCATAGCTTCTGGCTTGATTCCTGGTGCGGACTGGGCTGTCATCTGCTCAGAGGCCATGTCCAGGTGACTGAGTAACCCTGGAGAGAAGAGCTGAAGGCCCCCTCCAGAGTGGAGCTGGGCAGGCCTCTTCTCCCCTCCCTGCCCCATGGCAGAGACACCTGCCTGGAGAGGCTGGGGGCGGGGGGAGGGCAGCAGCATCCTGTCTGCAAAGGAAGGGCACAAAGCCGGCCTGGGGGCTGCTTTTCCTCTTGGCCGTGATTTGAGCCTCCAGCTTCCTCTTCCCTGCCTCCTGCACATTAGTTGCAGCTGGGGGTTTACACTGAGGGTGCCCCCTCGCCCCACAGCCGCTCCTATAGCACCCGCCCCAGCAGCTCTGGGAGGAGCGCAGGCTCTGCCAGCGTCTCCCCAGGGCTCTGCCCAGGCCCCCTTGGCAGGGCGGCCCGTGGTGCAGAGGGGTGTGCTCGGCGGGTGGGGCAGGTTGGAACGAACCCCCCGAATCTGCACCGTGAGCCCAGCAGTGGGAGCTGGTGGGTTTCTGCACCAGAGGAGACGTGCTCCCCCCGCTACCCGCCCCTGTTCTCTCTGCGTAGCGCTCACCCTGCTCTGGGCCACGCCAAACGGGGCTGCTTGGTTTTCCGTGCACTTGGAAATCTTTAACCAGCCCTGGCCCCGGGCAGGCAAACTAGACGTAACCACAGGCGCCCTGCTCGAACCACCGGGCAGGGGGCTGGGAGCCCGGGCCCCCTGGATTTCTGGATTCCCCTTTCCAAAAGCCCAGATCTGAGTCAGTAGCCAGCGGACTGCACCCAGCTAAACCCTCCAGGCCAGCGAACAAATTAGGCTGGTGGACACGTGCCCCTGCATTGCCCTCACGTCCCCCCTCTACCCCGTGGGGGAAGGGCAGAAGCTGGGAAGTGGGGAGGATTTAGCTGTTATCAGCGGCTCTGGTAACATATTAACAGCCCTGCGCCAGGAAAGGCTGATGTGGTCAGTTGCCTGGTGCAGGCTGCTCTGGACCAGCCTGGTCTGGTTTGCAAGGACAGGGATTCCCAGCCGGACCCAAGCCCTGCCAGCCCGCTGCCCCTGCACCATGGCTCCGTTACCCGCTGCTACCCGGCCTCCGGCGCCAGCCCTGCAAGGTGCACTCCAGGCGAAAGGGCTCAGCCCGAAAGCTCATGTGCCAGGGGAGCGCTCCAGCCCAGCACCCTGGCCAGCTGGTGTTTACCAGGCACCTGGCCAGCAGCACGGGGGTATCTAAGCAACAAGTGTGTCTAAGCTCCTCGTGGCCTTGCAGCCAAACCACGCTGCCCTTTCCAGCAGCCCCGCCAGGAACAGGGCGGAGGGGACGGGAAACCCAGATGCCTCCAGCAGTGGCAAGCGCGTGGCTGTAATGCCGCGGTCGGCGCTTGGCTTTCGTTTGTGTCCCTCCACCCGGAGCCAGGCAGCGCCAGAGTCCGGCCCAGACGCCCGGCTGGGGCCGAACACGGGACTGGGAGCCGGGTTCAGCTGCTCGCTGAGCCCTCTGGGGCAGGGCACTGGGCAGGGGGATCTCAGCTAACGTCTAGGGCAGGCGTCCGGGGGCAGAGAGCCCTGCTCGGTGCCAGGAGCCCGCCGCGGTTCCTTTAGTTGACTCCGGCTCCCAACCACTGCTCCTGTTGGCCGGTCCCTGCCGGGTGCGAGGGCTTCTTGGCCAGGCCCGGCCCTGGCAGCTGCTCGGGACGGGGCGAGCGGGAGAAGGTGGACAGGACGGACCCGAGCCGTGGGGGTAAATAGAGCGAGGGGGCGGGGACCCTGCACTCTCCAGAGGGGTCTGACTAGCCCGGCTGTGTTCGCCCTGCAGCGGCTGTGTCTACACTGTGCACAGGGCTCGCTCTGCAGCTCCGGCTCTCGGGGTAGATCAGGGCTCAGAGCCTCCCACCCTGGTTACTGCCCAGCTCGTTGTTTCCTGGGCCTGGCGACTGGGGCTTAGTCCTGCCTGCCCCTGCGCTGGGAGACGTGGTCTCTGGGCGTCTCAGACAGCACAGCTCAGGGGCTAGCTGCGTGGTGCCAGGCAGGTCAGCTGCAGCCAGTGACAGTCCAGGTCATGGCCAGTGGGGCTTTGCTCGGGCAGCTGCTTCATACCCAACCCCCTGGACACGATGGGCAGAGCGAGGGGCACCGGGGAGTGACCCCCAGTAATGACAGGCCAGGCCCCCCCCCCCCTCCAGCATGTCCTCCGCCAGCGGGGAAATGCCAGCCAGGGAGGGGGCCGTTCCCTCAGGCTCTCAGCGAGTGGCCAAGGCTGAAGACTAGTCCACGGACCTGGCCGCTTTCACCGCCCGCTGCTCTTCTGGAATCTAACTAAGCCTGGAGCCACTGGTGGGTCTCAGTCCAGCTCCAAGGGCCAGTCCTAGGGAAATCTGGGCACTAGCTGGCACCCCGTTGGCACTGCAGAGTTGGCAGGGGCCAGTAAGGGCTGCAGACCCCAAACGGGCAAGGCTGTGGCTCCAAGCAGGCTCGGCTTCCGGTGTTATGCCATGCCTGGGTAAAATCACAGCTGTTAAGTGTAAGCTCTTGTTGCTCGAATGCAAAGGACAACGTGGCCACGTGGATTCCGCTCGCCCTGCAGCGCCAGGCAGAGCCCGGTTTACCCATCCCGTATCTGCTTGGGCGCCAGGGGACGCCAGGCCCGTCCGCCCCACACCTTCCCCCAGCACTGAATTTCCATTTGAAAAGCAACCCAAGAATGGAGCGCGGCGATGCTGTCGTCAGAGCCGGGCAGGCAGAGGCTGGGGAGTGGATCAACACCAACAGGAAATCTTTTGTGCAAACACGGCAAGCAAAGCCAAAGTGAACAGCTCTGCCTTTGTCCAGGTGCAGCAGGTGAAGCAAATTGGCTTCTAACGCCTCCCCTTGCCGAGAGGGACCCTGCGGGGGAATCCGCCCCAACAGGGGAGGGGGCTGTGGCTGGCTCTGGGGCAGTGCCCACGCTTTGGATTCTTTCCTTTTGTCCTTGGTCGCTGTTGGAGGAGAAAGTGGGTCAGTGGGCGAGTGAATGGGCCAGTCCCAAGGTGGCTGGCAGAGCGTCCCCGTGGGCATCTGCTCTTGGGGTCCACAGCTTTTCATTCACATTGGGCGACCCCCGCTGGATGATCTCGGGGCACCTCCCCGGAACACAACGGCACGGTGCCATGCAATCCCCTCCCACCCCCCAAGCTCTTCTGCCAGAGCATCAGCAGGAAACCCGTCCTGAGCTGAGCGAGCCCCACGCAGCTGCACACCAGCCCGCCAAGGGGGCCCAGGCTGCTCTCAGGGTGACCCTTTCCCAGGGCTGGCTCTGCTTCTGCACTAACTGCCTTTGGAGGAGCCGCGAGAGCCCCAGCTAGTTCCACCTCCCTTGGGGCTCCCGGGAATTGTTCCCAAGTGAATTTCAGCAGCGCTGCTTTGTTTGCACCTGGTGCAAACACCTACCGAGGCGGAGGCGGGGGGAGGGGCCCTTCCACCTCGCCCACGGTTTGCGGAGGAAAACAGAACCTGCTCAGCACAGAGCGAGGCCTGCCCCACGGACACGCCCTTCCTCACGCACCGGCCCAGCAGAGCCAGGGACGGTGTTCCCTCAAGGGGTCTTGCTCGCTGCAGGCCTCCTGCAGTGCAGCTGCATCAGCGTCCCTACGTAGAACCAGGCATGGGAACACACCGAGCAGGGAACCGCCAGCTGGCCTGGGAACTAGGCCAGTGCACACAGGGAAACGTGGGGCGTCCGTTGAGGGGTGCCATGGGGAGCCCAGGACTAGATACAACGGGGAGGAGCTGGGGAGGGGTTGCACGATACTTGGCTCCACCAAGCCTTTGCTTCCAAGCGCCCAAGCCCCGGGTGCTAATTGAACTGCTGCAGTCCAGCCTCCAGAGGACACAAGCCGTGTCTGGACAGGGGGTGTCACACAGCAGCCACGTTCTCGAGCCTCATTAACCACAGGGAAAAAAACCTCTTGAAATGAAACCTCCCCCGAGGCCCCCCAGGAACAGAGCTGGCTGGTCCCCATCAGTCAAACTACCCTGGAAAAGTGGGAGATGTCAGGTGTGTTGCAGGTGTCCTGTGGATCCAGCTGGGGGTCAGTGCCCCCCATGGAGCTAGGCACTGGAACCCACGCAACCGAGAGCGAGTCCATGCCCCAAAGAGCTTCCAACCCAGGCAGTAACAGCCCCGTGGGTAACAGGGGCTCATCCCATAGCCTGGAGAGCTGGGGGCTAGGCCAACCTGATTACAGAACAAGCCCCACCTGAGGGGACTGGGCACTCCCCTATAAAGGGCAGCCAAGCGGGAGAGGCTGGCTTGTGTAGAGAACCAGGCCGGCCGCTCAGAGCAGGGAGGGCTGGGAGAGACCCAGCCGAAGCAGGGAAGAGAGGGGAGAACGGGTGAGGCTTAGTAGGAAGTGGCCCAGGGGAAACCAGGCTGAGGAATACAGGGCCTGGGGTGAAACTCAGAGTTCGGGGGTGTGGACGGGGGGACTCTTGCAGGGGGGCCGCCAGCTGAGTCCTGAAGGCAGATTGAGGAATGGCCCAGGGAGGGTGATAGGGGAGGGGGGTTGTTTGTGGTAAAGACAATGTGGGGCACTTAGTTTGAAACAGGACAGCGCTGGGGGTGGGGTGGATAAGTGGGGGAGGGCTGGAGAGCTGGTATGCCACAGCTGGCCACAAGGGGGTGCCTAGCAGCCTCCTGCAATGGGGTGTTGGGGGGGCAGCATCCCAGTCCTCAGGAAATAGACACACAGAGCAGAGGAGGGATCAGCCGGAGCCAGACTCATGGGGTCTCTCCCTGGGATCCCACGTGTGCTGGGCCGGCACCTTCACCATGGCACAGCCCGCAGCGGCCAGATTCTCCTCTTGCTGCCTTGGGGACAGGGTGCCCCACGCGCTGGGCTGCAGGGCAGGGCTGAGTGCCCGGGCGCTCAGTCCAAACAGAGCAAGAGACAGAGATGGGCGACAGGGCCGGGGGGAATGTGTCCCACTTCGGCGGCTCCGCCAGTCTGAGCTCTGGGAGCAGCAGGGGACTGGCAGGCCCCAGTCTCCTTGCTCCTGTCCTACTCGGCTCCGGCCAGGGCCAGAGAACGCTGCCCAGGAGATCAGAGAGGGGAGTTTGATGCAGGGGCTCGGTGAGCCTGACAGGAGGAGGTGCCAAGTGCCCTCTGCTTGCCTACCCCACCCTACCATAACCCTGCCCCCACCCAGGTGGCTGCAGGGCGGGTTGGATTCCCCCCACCGGTTCCATCACTAACATCTGCTGGGCAAGGAGCCTTCTGCCTTGGGTGGGATGAGCCAACCTGCACGGGCGGTAGATCAGCCCCACAGCCAGGCTTTGCAGCACACAGCCAGGGCTCAGGGGAACCGGGGCTGGGTCATGAAGGGAGAGTGAAAGCTGGTTGAAGGGGGGCAGCTGCTGGGCTACTTCACTTGGCAACGCCACCTCAGGAGCATGGGTGGAGGGCACAAGGCTGCTTACAGAGGGTGTGGAACAGGAATCCCTCCACATCCTGTGAGGTCAGGATTAATAGTCCCTCCTGCCCCCCATCTCTAGGCCCAGGCTGGCTCTGGGATACTTGGCAGAGGCTCCAATGACAACCCTTTGCAGGCCGTGGCAGGGTGGCCAGGGAAGGTTCCCGCAGTGGGGCTGGGAGTGGAGACAAGGGGCTGAGCTGTGTCTGTGGGGCGGGGCTGGCAATGCCCAGGCCTCTGATTAGTGTGGCAGGAAAGAGCCTGACAGTCACAAGCTGTAAGTACACTTGGGAGAGCTGCGCGGGGAGGGACCCATCTCCCAGCACAAGGCCCCAGCTGGGTGCAAGCCCCAGAGTGTCTGTTCAAACAAACCGGGGCAATTGTCCTTGGCAGAGAGTGTCTGAGGGACAAGCCAGGGGGTGTGGGCCTTTGCAGGGGACCAGGCAAGGAGAGCATCTGGCCCAGCAAACATCAGGACACCCCATAGCTTAGCCCCTAACCCCAAACAAGCTACCCTCTCGCCTCCCCAGGGGCACTGGAGTTCCTGGCTGTCACATTGCTGAAATTATCTGGGATCATATAGACCATTGGTGCAATCAAGGTCCTGTAGTGGCACCAAATATTAGGTAAAAGGAGTCATATAAGGTGTCTACGACCAGGTTATGATCTGCTGGTTATGATTATGCTATCTCTATGTGTGTATCAGTTTTGTAGTTGAAGTTATGGATATTGGCTCTGTACTGTCTGTCTTTCCAAATATTGTGCTAGGCTGTTGGGGACATTTTCAGAAGCCTTGGTGTTAGCTGGGCTTACCATGCTTGATGGCCCACTAAGGACTATCAGCTACACAATGAACATTGTAGACACCCATCCAGTACCTGAGCTTCCCCAGGAATGTGTCCTAGCTGGTCAGGAACTGAATCTTGGAGAGTCATGTGACTGGACCACATGGCTCTGAGTCCATTTTACAGCTAGACCCTGCATAGCAAGAAGGAGGCGGTCTCCACCCACAAGAGGAAGTCTATATAAACCTGGGAGAGGGACCTCCATTTTGTCTTCAATCTCCATTCTCCAGCCTGGCTCCTACTTCTGGATGGGACTTTGCTGCAAAGGGGCGCTCTGGCCAAAGGATTGATGACCATTCCTCCTGGGAATGTATTCCAGAGACTCTGATTTGAACCTGCAGTTATTCTACAACTGATGCAAGCCATTACTGCATGTATTTGATTTCCTTTAACCATTCCTAACTCTCACCTAGATCTTTTTCCTTGTATAATAAACCTTTAGATTTTCGATTGTAAAGGACTGGCAACAGCGTGATTTGTGGGTAAGATCTGATTTGTATATTGACCTGGGTCTGGGGCCTGATTCTTTGGAATTGGGGGGAACCGTTTTCTTTTATTGGGGTATTGGTTTTCATAACCATTTGTCCCCAGGACAGGTGGCTGCTGGTGGTGATACTGGGAAGCTGGAGTGTCTAAGGGAATTGCTTGTGTGACTTGTGGCTAGCCAATGGGGCGAAACCAAAGTCTTTTCTGTTCGGCTGGATTGGTTTACCTTTAGAGCAGAGAAACCCCAGCCTTGGGCTCTAGTTGCCCTTTTGGAAGTGATTTGTCCTGATCTGACACTCTCAGTGGGTCACGCCAGGAATGGCACAGTCACACTGGCCTCAGGAATGGACTCCACCCTCTAATGCAATGGGGCAGGGGGGAGCCCCAGCCCTGCTGAATACAGATGAATCCTCTGCTCAGTCTCGCACCCCGCTCCTGCGAGCAGTGCCAGGGAGCTAGGATGGGAGAGGTGCACTGGTTCGAAAGGGAAGGTCCAAGGGGAACTAAAAGCTGTTCAAAGTGGAGGGCAACCCCCTCAGGGACAGGGAGGTGAGGGCTCGGAACTGCCTGTGTATAGGACCTACTCAAAACAGGGGCTTGCTGAGAAAATGCACCAAAGCCGTTCTCTTCCCCACCTCTCCTGAGGGGAGCAGAGGTGCTGGGTAAGGAGACCCCAGTGCAGGGACAGCAGAGCAGCCTCAGGAACAGGCAGGAGGAGCGTACAGCAAGGAGACAGACACAGGGCTCAGGAGCAGCTGAGGTAGGAACTCGGCCTCCCCCCATCCCTCCTCACCTCCTGCTCCACCTGGAGTGATGGGAGGGTTTGGAGGGGGTCCCCTGTTATGTCACACAGGCAGGCCAAAGCCCTGCTGCCCTGTCTAGCACCACCCCGGGACGGTCAGACCACCCACTGCCGAGGGGAATCCCACCTCAAACCCTGCTTTTCTCCACAGCACACAGGGAAACTGAGGCACGGGCACACAGAGTCCAGAGAAGCTACAAAGAGAACCCAGGAGTCCTGAGTTTCAACCAGTGCCGTTAGCTCACGGCCAATCTGCCTCGTGCTATGGAACAAGCCATGCACCTAGCAGGAGCCGCCTCTCCCGGACGTAGCGACGGGTGCAGTATCCAGGTGAGTCTCCCCTTGCCAGTGGCCGGCCGGCATAGCCACGTAGGGGAGTGCAGGCCAAGGGGAGGGGGCCAGTGGCCATGCAAGCTCATGGTGCCTTGGCTAGCCAGGTCATGCACCTGGGTGCAGACTGCCACCTGCAGGGGAGTCCTTGCTATTGCAGGGCAGGGAAGGAAGCAGACCCTTGCTCTGGGATTAGGGGCAGGAAACGGGGGTCAAATGGGTGAAGAAAAGCAGAGGGAAATTTCCGTTCATTTTCCTGCTGTTTATTGAGTTGGGCTGAAGGAGTAGCCAGCCCAGGGCCCTGCCCTGCGTGTGCCCAGTGAGGGTGAGGTGCTGATGGCCCGTGGGGAGTGGTTTGTATCAGCGCGTTCGGCACCTCTGGGAGCCGGTGAGTGAGCTCTGCTGGCCGAGAAGACAGGCGGTGAGAGCAGCGGGGACGCATGGCCACAAGTGGGCTTTTCGAGCGCCTCCCTCTACCCTTCCTTCCACGCAGAGCCCACGCCATGGCGCCGGCCTCCTGCCGCTAACACGGAGTCGCCTCTGGGCTGGGCCTGCGGGCGACAAGGAGCGAATCCCAACGACGCGAGTCTGGGGGCTGGAGTGACCTGCACCCTCCCCTCACAGGTGGTTTTGCTCTGGCAGGAAGGGGGCAGAGTTCTGGGGCCGGATGCAGCACGTTGCACCAGGTGAGGGGCTGGCTGCTGTTGGTGCTTGGCTAAGAGCCCCGTGCTCCACACACCAAGGGAGGGACTGTGAGATCCTGCCCCCATGGGCCAGTGTCTGGTTGACTCAGACTGATTGAGGAGGGCTACCCCCTGCCCCACAGCAGATACCCCTCACCACATCAGCATCCCCACAGGTACTGAGAGACCAAAGCCCCATCTCTTCCCCAGGATGGCGCTGGCCCCCCGAGGGCTCAGCATGGCTTCTCCAGCTCGTCCCCCGCGAGGCAGCTCTCAGGCGCCTGCCGCTGTCTGCGTTTCTTTATGTCCCTGTAGGCCTGGATGACCCTTGCCCGCTCCTCCTCCACGATGCGCTGGCGAGCCAGGGACGTGGGGGCAGCTTTGCGGGCAGGAGCCGCGTGGCCGGGAGCCAGGAGAGCCGTCAGCAGGAGCTGCCTCGGACCAGCCTAGACAAATGGAAAGAGCCGCTAAGACTCGACACACGTTAAGGGACAGGGTCAATGCCAGGAACGGAGCCCACTGCAGAGCAGGGTGCAGGGAGAAGACACCTGCCAAAGGGGCTTCCAAGTCTCTGTCAAGAAAGTTCCTACTAAGCTCAAGAGGCCCCCTGGTGCCAGCAGGTTGGTGCCACTCCACTTTCTGGAGAGCTGGCTCCAGATCCCAGGCAGGGCACTGGCAATGCCACCACTTGCAAGTTCTGTTCAAAAGAGACCCAGGCTGAGATGGGTGGTGGGGGAGGCTGGGGGTCAGACTCAGCACGTTGGCAGAGCTGGGTGACAAGCCAGGGCTGAGAAGAGATGGGAGCAACAACTTACCTTCTCTTTGGTGACCCCCTTCCTGGGCTTTGCGGTAAGCGCCGGCGGCTGCATGGCGACCTCACCAAACTGGACTGGATCTGAAAGGGAGGGAGGGGTGGAGGCAGCCAATGCTGGAGACCTCGGACGTGGTGCGAGCCAGCAGGGGCCCCATCCCAAAGCTCTTTAAAGACCCTGCGTGTACAGGGATTGCTGCTGAAATGCAGCCGCCTCTGGGGAGAGCCGCTCTGAACAGCACAGCTCAGGGAGCGACACAGAACACAAAGCTTAACAGGGATCTGCGGGCAGCATTTCAGGAGGCAGGCCTGAGGGAATACTGCCCCCTCAGCAAGCTACGGGTCTGGGCCCCACCGTGTGTTCCTAGGAAGCTCCCTGGGCTCATGCAGCCCTGCACAGAGCCAAGGAAGCAAGAAAACTTGGGACCAAATTTCAGATAAAGCGAACCTCTTCTACACCCTTCTCCCGCCACCATACCCAGGCGGAGGGGTCTGCCGGAGAGCCAGGACTGCATGACCCGGCCCCGTGCCCGTAGCCAGTGCAGCACTGCCAACCTGTACCCAGGCCTACCTTGGAACAAAACCTTCTCCAGCATCGCTGCTTTCTTCTCCTCTCTCTTCTTTCGCTTTTTCTCCAGGCGTTTATTCTGAAATCTAACGAAGCAGAGCCGGGTCATTTAGAGGGGAAGGAGAGTTTAAGAAAAGAGTGCGGGGTGTGTGCTAATACTCTGATTAGAACAGACCCATCTGCGGGATTTAAACCTGACTCAGACTGCGAGCTTTGGAGGCAGGGGGCGTCTTACTACCTGTGTGTGCAGCACCTTGCGCATCAGGGGCCCCTGATCTTTAACCTGACACTATCCCTTTAAGAGCTGAGAACTCCACTCCCTCACATCCAGGGGTACAACCTCCACCCCAGCCCTGTGGTGCAGCAGCCTCCTCCGAACAGGTCTTCACAGGCTGCCCTGTGTGAGCTCAGGACCAGCTGCTGAATGGCTGAGTGATGGACGATGCTGCCCCCAGGAGGGAAAGTTCCTGTACTGGCCCCAGGGGGAGGATAGGGCTTGTCTCTGCCAGGGCTGGTGCCAGTTAATTGCTCCCTCTAGGGCTGGCTTGGTCTCCTCCCCTCCCGCCAGTGATGCAACTCCAGTGCCCACAGGATAAGCGGGGATTTCTGAAGGCAGGAGCTGATTCTGCAGTTGCTGCTCAGGCAAGCCCTTGCTGCAGCCACTAGGAGCCGGCAACATCCCAGCATTCCCTGGGCTTCCGCGGGAGCATCCCCGCAGACCTACTCCTTCTTCTTCTGGGACTTCTCCGGGGCCGGCTCCTCCATCTCAGGCTCGCGCTGCAGCTGGTTTTTGGTGAGGAACAGGACGTGCTGGGTCTCCTGCTCCATGCGCTGGATGTACGCCGACACCGACTCTCGCTTCCGCCTCTTGAACTTGGGCACGGGAATATCACCCTGGGCCGCAGGCTTCCTTTTGTTCACTGCAGCCAAGATCACAAGAGAGTTTGCCAGAGGAAGGGAGGAGAAAGATCCGTGGGCTCTGCCCATCCCAGGGATAGCGCATCTAGTCAGGGGCTTCGCATCCGCTAGGCCTGTTGGAAGCTGACCCAGAACCACACTCCTCTGGTTGTGAGTATCAGCTCTGCATCTCATGCTGCCACTCAGCAACCCTTTGGGCTTGGACAGAACAAAGCAGATTCCATGATACTGAACACGTCCATCGGAATCCCCTCCCCTGGACTTCCAGCCCGAGAGTAGTGAGGTAGCACTAAAGTGGCAGCACCAAATAGCCAAGAACCTGGCAAACAGCAAGAGACAGGGAAGTGCTGTCCCCAGTTTCCATGTGGGGAAAGATGGCCCAGAGAAACAAAATGACCTGCCCAGACTCAGTGGTAGACCCAGGAAATTGGAGCTCTGATGTTTTCATTCCTAAGAAGAGCTCCTGTGTGAGAGTATGAGACCACCACCAGATGACAGGGGTTAAGAGGAACACCACCTGCCGGCAGATTGTGCCAGAACTGCCTCCTACAGGGTCTCTGCTACTTGATGGTATTGGCCACCACTGGAATCAGGATATTCAGTGGGAGGGACCTGTGGTCTGATCCCCTGTAGTGGGGCCATATCCCATTTTCAGTGAAGTCAACATGACTGGTGTAAACTAGGCCTAGCCTGTGTGGTGGGATCTTTCTGGTGAATTAATTAAGTCCCAGGCAGGCTGGCCTTTACCTGCTTTCCTTCTCTTGGGGTTTTTCATCTCCTCTCTGCTCTTAATGAGCTCCCGGAGCCGATAGGGGATTTCCTGAACATCGAGGTGTTTGGGCTTTGAGTTGGTTTTCTTCTTCTCTTGGCTGAAAAGGAAGAGACGTACTGAGGTCAGAAGCCAGGGACAGAATTCACTGCTGCAGCACTGACAGCCACCTAAACGGGAGGCAGGGTCTGAGCTGAGAAACAGGCCCAGTGGATGGGGTTTCTCTATCCATCTGACTGTTCCTCTTCTTGCTGAGACAAGGTGGGTGAGGTAATATGTTTTAGTGGGCCTGCTTTTACTGGAGAAAGAGACAGACTTTTGCACTTACAGAACACTGCAGTAAGTTTAAAACAAACACAAGGAAGTATTTCCTCACACAAAGCACAGTCGACCTGTGGAACTCCTTGCCAGAGGATGATGTGAGGGCTAAGACTGTAACAGAGTTCAAAAAATAACTAGATAGGTTCATAGAGGATCAGTCCATCAATGGCTATTAGCGAGGATGGGTATGGACAATGTCCCTAGCCGCTGTTAGCCAGAAGCTAGGAATGGGCGATGGGGATGGATCTCTTGATAATTCCCTGTTCTGTTCATTCCCTCTGGGGCACCTGGCACTGGCCCCTGTCCGCAGACAGGATACTGGGCTAGATGGACCTTTGGTCTGAGCCAGTCTGGCTGTTCCTATGTCTGTGTGAGCTCGACAGCTTGTCTCTGCCCCCAAGAGATGCTGGTCCAATAAAAGCTATTTCCCCACCTTGTCTCTCTCCTATCCTGGCCCCAATAGCTACACAGCCCTGCACCCCTCTCCTCAGGGCTGGGGTGGTGCCTTACCGGCCGCTCAAACAAGAGCCCCACCTACGCTACAGGGCAGGGGGTGGAGACAGTGGGGCAGCGGCTGCCCGAAGGCAGAGTCCCCGAGACCAGCGCGGGCGATGGAGCCAGTCGCACGCTGCAGCGGCTGGGTGCAGGCGGGAGGGGGGGTGCCCGCTGGCCGGGACTAGGCACCAGCGCGATGCGCCGCGTTAGCGCCGAGGGAAGGGACCAGGCCCCGCGGTGACGGGCGCAGCAGATCGGCCGCCCCTGCAGACGCGACCCGCAGAGCACGAGCCCGGCCCCGGCATCGAGCCCGGGGCAGGACCTTGGCCCCTCGCCACCGACCTGCCCTTCCGCGGCTCCCCCCGGGCACCGCGGCCCGAAGGACCCGGCGCCGCCCGGGCCCCCCGCGGCGCCGGCTGCCGTTTGCCCATCGGGACTGGGAACCACGTGCGCCTCCTCGTGGTGACTGCCCCCACTTCCGGCTGACCCCGGAGCCCCGCCCCTCCCCGTCAATCCCCTCCGCCCATTGGTCCGCGCCCCAGGGACCGCCCCCTCCGCAGCTATTGGTGCGCGCCGAGCGGAACCGATGCGGCTATTGGCTGAGGAAGATGCCGCTCATGCGGAGGCGTGGCGGGTTGTCAGGGCGCCGCGCCCGGGATGTTCCTGCAGGGGGCGGCCCGGTGCGGCCGGGGCCTGGCCGGGGGGAGTCGCGCGGGCGGGGCCTGTCCCCGGGTGAGTAGCGGGGGCTGTTGGGGAGGAAGCACAG
>ML677373.1:22788220-22809679 GCA_007922305.1 Dermatemys mawii
GGGGGGGAGGGGGGCTGCATGGGGGAGGGGGGCTGGGGATTGTTGGGGGGGAGGGGGGCTGCATGGGGGAGGGGAAGGAGGCTGGGTGAGAACAGAGGGATCTCCTGTATTTGGACCATGTCCTCCATCCCTAATACGGGGTTATCAAGTGCACTTGGTGGCCCGAATCCTGCCTCTCTCACTGCACCCGAGTTGCTCCTGCGGCCTGGGGTGCTGTGAGCCTTGCCCAATGCTGGGCCCACCACAGGGGCCGTGTGGATAGCCCCATTGGCGCAGATGGCCATCAGAACAATGGACCAGACCCGGCTGTGCGAAGCCCTCGGCATGGGACAGTTCGATATCTCTTATACGTTTGTTATTAATTGCCAGGTAAATCTACAACTCTTCAGGTGCTGGAGACTGGCGAGATGTGGGTTTCCTTTCTGGGACTGGCTCCCTCGCAGAGACCACTTCAAAAGCTGCTTCTGCAGCGTTCGGAAGCTTTCCGTGGACCTGACAAAAGCAGACTTTAGCTGCCATCCAAACCATTCAGACACCGGAGGAGATGACTGTCAGCCTGATCCCCAGCAGAGCGACAGAGAGCCCTGCACTGCAGGGGCCCCAGAGCCTTTGAAAGACACAGAGCCCCCCTTTTCCAAGCCCCCAACGCTCCTTCCCCCCACTAACTGCTGCATGAGCGGCTGCCACAACTGCGTTTGGATTGCGTATGTGGAGGAGCTCCAGAAACACTACCAGGATGGGGGAGAACAGGCCTTGGCAGCTGTGGAAAAGCACATTGAAGATGAGAACATTAAAATGATTTTAAAGATGGAAATCCGATTCCGCATGAAGAAAGACTGATGTGCACAGCCTACGGTCTATTGGCTCCTTCCCTGGCTCCTCTGTTCCCCGGCACTACAGACTACGGAGAGCGAGCTCATATTTATTGATTGTCTCTTTTCCAAAAAGATTCCTCATTTAACATCATTTGTCCATCTCCTTTTAAGCTTGGTTCTTGGACTCAAGAATCCAGTTGGATACCAGCTGGTAAAGGATTGCCGTTATTTATTAGTATGAGTTACAGTGTTTGGCGTAACTTGGGGGAGAATAAATTCATGCCTGTGCGCTTAAAAATGTGAAACTCTTCTAGGCCTGTCTCTCTGTTCTGGGCTTGTGCGACACCTACCATGACAGGCCCCTGGCCTGTGACTTGGGCTCCTAGCTGCTTCATATTTTGTGTCTCACTTAACCCGGTGGAGTCACTCCTGACACACGCTGCTTTAAGATTGTTTGTTTAACATCTAGGCTGGGAATCCCAAAGGGACTAAGAATTCAGCACCCAAATCCCCCACTCTTTGGGAGTTTAAGTCTCTTTGCCCTCTTTAAACCCCCTGCTGTAGACTAGATAAACATTCCTCTCTCTCCCCTGATGCATGGCCAGCTGTGCTCCCCTCTGGTCCTCAGCATTCCTCACCCAGCTGCTTGGTGGCTGGAATTGAAGAGCCGAGTGACAGTAACATTCCCTGGGAGGGCCTGGAACCTGTTTAGAAACTACCCTGTTTGCTGCCTCTTTCTAAGCTTCTTAGAGGCTTCAGCATCTTGTAAGCGCTTGTTGAGGCTTTCTGTCATGTCAGCCCCTCAGATGGGCTCAGCCATTCTTCTAAGAGGAGGCCTCGCTGGGGTTTGCTAACCTATCCCCTCATCCTTCTGAGGAAATAGCTTTTCCCCTGGGCCAGTGGGATCTGCTGGTCCACTGGGCTCAGAGGTGACAGGATTCAGCCTGGGTTCCTGTCCCTGCACAAGGGGGTTTCAACAGTTACCAAGAAACAGCAGCAACCTTCTGCCGTGCTACTTGTTCAGGTTAACCCTAGACGGCTGCAGCTGACTTTTGTCACCCTAGCTAGTCTGGCAAAGTACCCGTCCGGCCGGTGTGCGTGTGGATTTTATCTGCATCACAGATGAATGCAGTGTGTACATTGGACCGCTGGCTGCAGACGGGATAAACTGCATGCACCAAGGTGGATCTGCTTGTGTTAGCAAGGTCCTGCCCCTATTGCTAAGCCACAGGAAACCTGAGACCCTCTTCACCCCTTCTCAGCAAAGAGTTAATACCGGAGCTCCAGCGAAGCCTCTGGAGCCTGCACTGATTATATAGTCTGCACTCTGCCGGGCTTGCTCTCAGGATAAAGGGAAGCTACACTTGTTCACCCACATGATTAAAACCCCATTCACCAAGTAGTGCCCTCACTTTGTTTGTTCTTTAGTGAGTGCTCCCTCCCCAACCCCAAACCTCTCAGTTGAGTCCAGTGCAGTGAACGGCCTGGCTCAGGTCTGAATTGTGATATGAGAATGTAGCATTTATTCTCCTGGGCCAGAGGTTTCCTTGCTTGCTCGAGAGCAATAAACAGCAAAGAGCAACTTGGGGGGTTTCACTGTCAAAATCGCAGCTCAGTGCGGAGCTGCAGTGCTGGACTCTGCCAGATGGGGGCGTGCAGCCATGCGACCGATGTTGGGCTCTCACCAAGAGCAGGGCTAATCAGCGTTTGCCTGGGGGACCTGCCGTGAAAACCCAGGTGGCGTAAGAGCTGTTCCCTCAGGGTCAGTGGTGCAGCACAGAAGCTCTGTAGTGGCACGTGCTGTGGAGGCTCCCCTCACACCTGGCCAGCCCCACTTCTGGCGAGGCGGCTGACCCAGAGCTACTTGGGGGGATGCAATGCTTTGCACCTATGGAATTTCCTGCTGTGCCTGGCACCACAGATCTGCTCACCCCACCCCTGCCTTGTGCACCCTGAAGTGGTGTATAGAGGCTGGGGTGGAATCTGTCCCCCGTTCGTGGTGCTAAATGACGACATTTTCCTCCCATCTGCTATGGGGTCTGTGTCACAAAGCACCTGCTCCCCTAAAACTCTGCCTCCCAGAGCAGTGCCCTTGCTCCGCTTGGCTGCAGAGTTTGAGGTTCTTAATGAAATCTTGACCAAAACTCAGCCTCACCCCAGCCCACCCCAGCTGCAGAATCTGGCTAAAGAAATCGGGTGCCACTAAGACCTGCTAGCTATTTAGCAGTGTGTGTGAATAAAACTCAAGATGGAATCAATAATTCACAGGGGTCCTTGTCTTTAGCCGACAAGTAACCAGTTCAGCTGGTGTCCTTAAAACATTCCTGGATTCGCATAATCCTATTTGTTGAAGCCTAACTAATTGTAATTAGTGGAAGGGCCTGAAGTTCAATTAAAGTGTACTGAGATTAAGCCTTTTTATAATTGCTTTAGTGCAAGGGGATTAGTTTTGGAATGATACTCATCCAGCAGACAAACTGGTGCTTCCACAGGAAACCTGGGCGAAGATCAGGGAGTTGCTTTCCCAAGAAATTGAGCCCTGATCAGAAGAAGTATTTTTTTAATGCTTGATAGTGGACCCCTAGGGCTCCCTGTCACAGATATTTATTGTCAGCTGAGGCCAACACCTTAGCAGTGGTCAGAAAAGGATTAGACAGTCCCATGGAGAACGGGGAATATCCGCAGTGATAGGATTAAAACGGGGAGAAGATATCAACTCTCATGCTTCACTACTAGGGGATAGGAAGAAACTTCCCCGGTGAACAGATAAGGAATAACCTGCCCCCGATGGAGTCTCTTGCTCTCTTCTCTGAAGCAGCTAGCTGTGGCCACGGTCGAGCACCTGGGAATGAACTTGGTGGACCCTTTCTTCTGCTCCACTCTGGCGATTCCTAGGTTCCTAAGAATACCAAACAGCAAATCACCCTGCAGTAACCACCGACCCTCGCATTAGTGCCCCAGGCCAGCATTTGCAAAGGTAGGCACCTGAATCCAGGCTTTGTTGCTAAGTGAGTAGTCTGATTTTTCCAAGAGGCTCAGGGCTCTGTGGCTTCCACTGACTTCATCGGCACAGGAAGGGGCCTTCCAGTGTTGCTAGCCGTGGCGAGGAGGATGCTGTCATATGGGGTGGCATCGCAGAGTCCCAAGCCCTTGGTGACCTCACTGCTTTTCGAGATCAGACAGCAGCTTGGGATCCTTATGAGCTGAATGTGGGGCCCATCACTCGTTCTTTTGGGGTTTCCCGTCTTGTAAGAACCTCGGGGCAAGGACTTCGTCTCCTGGTTTGTTGGGTGTCATACGCTAATTGCATTCTGTCTGCTCTTAATTAATGTCTTTGCGCCGCTTGTGTGCTCTTCGGCCTGTCTGAATACATGTGAATGCAGCACCTAGTGCAATGGGCCGGGATCCATGGGTGGGCCCTCTAACCACATGGCAATGCAGAGCTTGGGGAATGCTGCAAAGATCTGAGCCCCGGGGCAGACGCTTTGCATGGTCTTCTAGTGTGATTCATGGCGGAGCGTTCCGAGAATCGACTCAGTGTTGCAGATTAGTGCAAAGCACATTTTCCATTGACAGCTGGGCCAGCAGGTTCTGAAAGGGCCAGTCAAGGATCCTGCACTCAGCCTAGCTCCGGTGTCTGGAACATTTGTGAGGGCCGAGCTGCAGGCTGAAGTCTGCTCCCGGGAACGCCTGGGTCGTTGATTGCCAGCCAGGGATCTCCCAACAACGAGCTTCCGAACTGAAGAGGAGGCAAAATCCATCCAATAAATTATTTGCTAAAAGTTATCCTGCCCCAGACACAGCACTGCACGCTGAAGTATTGCACAGAGCCAGAGCAAGGAGCCAATGCCCCTCTGGAACAATCAAACACACAATCAAATGGGCGGGAGCAGACAGCGTGTTACAATAGCATTACCCCAGCACCCACCTGTATGCTCATCTCCACCCCGAACAAGGCACATACCATTAGAAATGAGATCAGCTTACCCATTTTAAAGGAAGGGTCATAATCCTATTATCCAGGAGTAGAATAAACCCACCTGCCCGCCCACGAGAACCATCCAGAGTGCTGTCCCTAGGACACAGACCCATCACTGACTGTCAGAGGTGGCTGGGGCTAGTGCCAGCCCAGTGCAGCTGGCCCTGTGAAACATCTGCCGCGGGGTAAGTAATCCCCTCTGCTTTCAATACATGCAGCGCAGCTGTTCTTCAGCTTCTTACCTAAGGCGTCATTGTGCTCTAGCCCCTGTCTGTTTACTGCTGCCACCCCACGTGAGACTGTAGTTCCTTTCCTTGGTCTTTGAAATCCTAGTTGGTCCCTCCTCTGTGGATGCCAAGTGATCTGAGGAATTTGGAGGGGCGAAGGGAGTCGTTATAATAGGCCGGGAGGCCATTAGCCAATGCGGGGTGGATTTGAATCTTTTCATGCCGACAGTCTGATATGGGCCAAAGTAGCTAGTCTAGACAGGCACCGAAGAACCAAAACAGAGGATAGCTGGGATGCTGCAAGCTGTCGTCGTACTTCAGGCCTGCTGAAGGAGCCGCCAAGTGTCCATAGCAAACCTCCGGGCGGCTCGGTCCATTTCTGCGGGGCAGCCAAAGGCTCAGGTTTGGAGTTGGTCACAATGGGCGTTTTTTCAAAGAACGTTTTAAAAACATTAATTTTCTGGGATTCTTTTTAACTGAAATGTTTTGGGTTTTTTTCTCTTTCCCCTTTGCAAACTGGGAAGGGGGCGGGGTGAATCCAGGGCAGGGAAGAAACC
Source organism: Dermatemys mawii (assembly GCA_007922305.1). Classification (NCBI taxonomy): domain Eukaryota; kingdom Metazoa; phylum Chordata; order Testudines; family Dermatemydidae; genus Dermatemys; species Dermatemys mawii. The sequence goes on from ML677373.1 coordinate 22,793,799, forward strand.
CTGGAAACAGGGCTGGGGGAGGGGAGGTCATAGAAAATTTCCGAGAGAAGGGAAATGTTCCTTCTGCAAAAAGGCTGGGTTTTGTTAAAAGATGTTTTGAAAGGGAGAGTGTTGAGCGGCTGGTCTTACCGAGGGAGCCCTAAGTGCCACCCCATTCCCCTTCTCCTTGGAATCATTTGTTATGGAGCAAGTAGTTTCCTCTCTGGAAGATGCGGGGACTCCTTCCTGCCCAGTTGGGGTGGTTGTCAGCCCTATCAGGCCTGCTAGCGCATGGCTAGTATCTGCAGAAGTATTGACATCTCGCCCTGCCACCGGCGAGAACAGCCCCGCTCAGATTAGCGCCGCTTTGGGGATTTGCAGAGGAAGCAGGAGACACAAATCTGTCCTGTTGTTTGCAGAGGTTTTTTCCTCTGGCTTGCTGTGGATTTAGGTGCTGAGGGCCTGCTCCTAAGCCCCTGAGCTGATGGGGAGACTCCCACTGCCTTCAGTGGCTGTGGGGCAGTCCCCAAATGTTTGAGCCAATAGTCAAACTAAAGCCTTGCTAGAGAGGGGACCTGCAACAGCTGTTGCCCCTGTCCGGCAAACGGGCATGTGTTTACTATTGCCCAGGAGACAGCTTAATAGATTACACCTGGGCTTAACTTTAGTATTTGCATTGAACTAGCACCTAGTGGCCCTCGGCCAGATCAGAGCCCCGGTGTGGCTAGGGACTGCACAACACACACTCAGCTTAGTCAAAATACACCAGCCAGCGGGGTAAAGAGCACGGCGAAGTGACGGAATCAAGGTACAGCAAAGGCCAGGCTAGGATCCAAGTCTCCTAACTCGCAGCCTTAGGTCCCTTTCCAGCCTTGTAGCTTTAAAAAATGGGGGAGGGTTTTTTTTTTCCCCCATGACTTCTCTGGTCTTTGAGCCTTTAGGGTTTGCGTTTGGAGTGCCAGCATGAGGGCTAGAAAATTGTTACGCTGAAATTCCTGCATCACGGCCTGATGCAGGCGGACTGGGGCTTTGAGAAAACCACCACCTCTGGGACTTGTGATCAGATCATGAGAGCTGGCAACCTGGAGGCGAGTTTGGGTTCCCAGGTACAATGGGGCCGGATGCTGATGCCGGAGGAGAAGTCACGGGTGCTGCACTCCCCCCGGTTCTACTGGTCACAGGAACTAATAGTGCAATCACTGTGTGCCACACAGCTACTAGTGAAAGAACAGCATTAAGGCTGGCGAGCGGAGTGCAGTAACCCACAAACTGGCAGGCTGGACGAGAGCAGGAATCCATCTACGCCAGTGGCCAGCCCCAGCTTTTTCAGAGCCCCGCCTCTCCCGCCTGGGCAATTGTAGAATAACACTTCCACCTACTCCTTGCATTCAATGGTCAGTTCATGCCCTGAAACATGAAGGGTTAAGGCCCTTCGAAACCTTGGGGCTGGGGATTGTTTTTAACTCCTGGATGTTTTCATTCCCCACAGAAGTTTTCAGTCTTTTTGTGAGTCCAGCTGAGCTCAATAGCGTCTTGAGGCAGGGAGTTCTGCAGGATAACTGGGTCCTCTGTCAACTATCTCCTCATAGTGGTTTAAATCTGCGGCATTTTGCTGAGTGAATGGCCTCTTCTTGTGCTCTGAAGGATAAACTGAAATCGCCTACTTGCCTTCTCTCTCCAGTCATTATGTTGTATTCTTTCATCATGTCCCTTTAGATTTGTCCCCTAACAGCTCCGTCCTTGCCCTCAAAAGTTAGAAAATGCCAGAATTAAGCTTGCCCATGTAACCTTAATTTTGCCCTTGGTGGGTATGCATTGGGGGACAGTCATTACCTGATCAAACCGTCTTTCCACGAGGCTATTTTCACTGCCCAAGAGAAGGGAAATGCAAACAGCAGCGTCCACAGTGAACTGTCCCTGGGAGCTCATTTTAAATGCTAATCTTGTGACGCATTAGCTGTAGACCTGGATCTTTGTCTTGTTAAACATATGTGACTTTTAGCTCAGTTGGGGCCCAATCACTCCTGTGCTTACAGCAGCCCCTAGTGACTAATGTGCTGGATCAGCGCCCCGGAGCACAGATTCAGGGCCGGCAGGCCCAGGGAGAAAGGATCTGTTTTGTCCTTGCAAAGGCCCAGTTTCAAACAAGCCAGCAGGGACACTTCAGTCCCACCCAGGTGCTGCTCCCGTCCTTGTTAACAAGCTGTGGCACATTATCTGCCATGCACACGTCTAAGCGTGTGACCCCAGGGCTTCCTGAACACCAAGCGGCGGGAAGAGACCTCTGCGCAGCGCTGGTCCCAGCAGCCCAGCTGACCTTGCATGTTCAGCTCTTCCCTTTGCCAGGACACCAGCCCCCAGAAGCAGCTGCAGCCTGCCAGCTGCTCCCAGCACCCAGTGTCAGAAGCAATAACAGCACCCGGCAAAGAGCCTCCCAGGTTCATTCCCCCCTCCCCTCTGCCCCCCAGGCTCCCAACAGCCTTGGAATGAGAGTCGGGACGCTGGGGATGGCGGGAGAAGGAGCAAACAGTTGTAACTTCAGGGGTTTGTTGTTTAAAGATAGAGATGCTAAAGCCCCCGGTTTGTCCCATGTTCCCGAGTGCCGCCCGTGTCCTTGAAATAATGAGCTTAGCGCTGTCTGAGCTGAGCTAATTCCAAGGTGGTAGGAGCTTTTCTTCTGCAGCGGGGGGAGGGTGTGCTGGCAAGTGGGTCACTGAGCCACGGGACGGAGCCATGGCCCACTCTGGGTTGGTGAGTGGCTAAAACGTTCATTTCAAGGGCATGGGAGGGGTCTGCTTTCCCTCTCCCTAGCTAGCCAGCCCTGTTTTTGGCCTCTGGTCTGCACCAGCCCCCTGGGTGGGATGGCCAGAGCTGACTGGGGCTTGGCCCGCCCAGCTCCCCTTCGTTCCGAGGAGCTGGGTAGCTGCAGCTCCTGTGGATATTGAAAATCTGTTCTGGGTAGGGATTGAACTGTGGGTCCTCAGCACCAGAAAGTGCATCCCCCTGCCCCACAAGCTCAAGCGGTAATGGGCTGTCAGTTAGTGAGTCCACCACTAGAGGGTGCTGTGATCCCATGCACCATCCATATTGCACCCAGATTCTCTGCTCCCAGGAGCAAGCAGCTTTGGGCCACTGACCCCCACCCACTAGGGGTGCCACTGTATCCCCCTCTAGGGCAGCTGGATTAAGGAGCCTGCTGCTGCCCCCTGGGCTAAGAGGGCTGGGCCCTAGTTCAGGCATCTGTGCCTCTGGAGCCCCTTCCAGCTGCAGCTAGCCCACCCGGGAATGCAGCAGCACGTTTGCATGGGTGGCCCGTCTCAGCGGGTCCCCTGGGCCGCTGTCTCCTTGCTCCTCTCACCTGGCCAATTCTCTTTCCTTCTTTCTGCCTCCAAATATGTGACCAGCAGGGACAAGCCGGGACCCGGAGCCAGGGGGAACTGCACCAGCTGCTGACACCCCACCACAATCATGAGCCTGGAGCCCCCCAAGCTGGAGATCAAGTCAGCCACCAGGGTGACGGGGGGGCCAGCCACCCCCAGGAAAGGGCCCCCCAAATTCAAGCAGAGGCAAACCCGGCAGTTCAAGAGCAAGCCACCCAAGAAGGGGACCCAAGGGTGAGCACGCACGGCGGGAGTGCTGCACTCACCGAATCTGGTCTTCCCTCCTCGTACCAGGGAGCAGGCAGGGCCTGGTCCCCTGCAGATGCCAGGGGTGCCTTGCCTAGCCCAGGGGCTCAGTGCGCTGCCAGGACTAACCTCTGGGCCTGGGCTCTGCCCACAGCAATAACAGCTGGAACCCCCCAGCAATTAGTCCCCAGAGAGCTCAGGGGCGGGGCTTGCTGTGAGACTGCTCCGCCCCCATCCACTCTCCCCCAGAAGAGTGGCCTTTAGGGGAACCCATGTGAGGCTAGAGGGGACTAAAGCGGGTCAGGGTGGCAGGACAGTCCCACAATGCAGCAGGAGGGGAGCCTGGTTAGGTTAGCCCTTCAGAGAGCAGCTGGCACCAGACCAGGGAGACCTTGGTGGGGGATTTAACAAAGAGGAAGGAGTGCCCCGAACAGCAGCTAAATGAGAGGAGACCACCCCTTGCACCGAGAACGTCTTCTCGCCCCTCTTTCCCGTTCACTCACGATGGCCAGGGAGACCCGGCCAGCCTGGGGCTTGGCAGTTCACACCAGACCCCACAGCGCTGGGATTCTGCAGGCCCCGGCAGAGCAGACAGGGCCTGGGCGTAAGTCTTCTGCAAAGGCTCCAGCCCCAGAGCTCAGTTTTCCTTTGGGGTGCAAAGACCCGCAGCCACCCCGCTGCCCGACGGCGCTGGGGACTCAGGCAATGGGCTCTTTCAAGGCTGGGTTTCTGGCCAGCAAGGGGTATTTGCTGGAGGTCCTTACTCTGTCCAGCCCCTGGTCCCCCCCCCCCGCCATGCAGAGCTGAGGGGGTCCCATTGCTGGGGGTGGGCAGGGATGTTCCAGGCTGAGCCCAGGGCGGGAGAGTGATGTAATGGTGTGTCTACTTGCAGGTTTGGTGACGACATCCCTGGCATGGAGGGGCTGGGAACAGGTAACCGAGCAGCTGGTGCTTGATGGGTTTGGAAAGAGGGAATGTGTTGCACGTGAACAGGAGAGAGGAACTTCCCCAGCTGTAGTCAGGTCACCCCCACCCCGCTCTGCGGAGGCACCTCAGTCCTGGGGAGAAGCCCACAGCTGTGCCGATATCAACCCCACACTGCATTTCCACCCCACCCACAGCTCAGCCCCGACCTGCAGCTCCCCACCCCCGTTGGTCCCCTCCTGAGACTTGTCTGCCAGCCAGGCCCTGGCTGGGTTTGCTGTGGATAAATGGAACCAGGAGTCACAGACTCATGGGTCAATTTCATGTATGGCCTAAAGCAGGACTTGAACTTATGCCTTAATTCCCTGTGCCACCCCGTCCCTCCCCCTTTGGCAGGCCCCCTTCTCCCCTGCTCCATAGATGAGTCTGGGTGATGAAGGCAGAGGGCCACGGGAGAGCCTTGCCCTGGGTAAACAGCCCCCAGCCCCGTGGCACCGATCTCCACTGGCCAGGCAGGACGTGCTGCCATGGCACAGGGACTGGGGCTCCTAGAGCAGGCGCAATGGGAGAGCGATTTGCCCAGCCGGCAGCCAAATCCCAGCTCACGCTAATGACCGCCTCTCTCTGGTTTTCCCCTTTCAGACATCACCGTGATCTGCCCCTGGGAAGCCTTCAGTCACCTGGAGCTCCACGAGCTGGCGCAGTACGGCATCATCTAGCCAGGCCCTGAGCTCAGAACGGGGGCGTCTCTCTCGGGGCAGCCCACGCAGGGGTCACTATTCCACAGAGGGGGCCACAGCGGCGTTGCGGCTAGTGACCAGACTAGCCTGGAAAAGCTCTTTGAAATAAACGTGCTCAGTCAGATCTGCCCTGAGTCTCATGTCCCGAGCCAGCTGTAGCCCACCCACCCCCCCACACCGCATCCCACCGCTCTCATTCACCTCTCGGCTTGCCAGAGCCTGGCCGGGGGGATTTGCCGTTTCACGGCCGTGCGCGTTGTTTGAAAGCCTGGGAATTTTCACCAGGGCTGCAGCCCCGGAAATAAACAGGCGGGCGGGGGCCGCAGTGTGAGGTGTGGAATGATCCTCCCCCTGTCACGTATTGACGGCCTTGTCCCTGTGTTCTTCACAGCTGGCTGTGACCCGAGATGCCTAAGGCTGGGGCAGGTTTGCTCCCTGCAGGAGGCAAGAGCCAGGGTAGCTTTCCATGACTGTACACTGCAGAGGGTGGATTAGATGGGGCTAATTACCAACACCCAGGCAACACACCCCTCATCAACCCCTCCCCCTTTTTCAGTCAAAATACGTTCAGACAGACAGGCCCCTCCTCCCCCCAGGCCAGGCAGCTCTCCTCCTTAAAACTTCCCCTGCCCCTTGTCTCAAAATATGCTTCTCAGGCAAGAAGGAGGAAGCCCCGGGGGAAATGCAGCCACCTCTGGGGAGGAGCAGAGAGCTCCCTGCTCGCAGGCTGTTGGTAAGGAGCAGGGGCTGGGCTCCGCAGAGGTAGCATAAACTCTAGCTGCTTGGGTGAAGGGAGGGGCGCAAGGTTCCAGGCGTTTTGTGGTGTGCACAGAAGTCTATTGATCTGAGAGGAGCCGCTTGTGTCAGTGGTGCTGGGAGCCTGGTGTCCTTTGCCCAGGGATAATCCTGCAGCTGTTCCAAGATGCCAGGCCCAGGGAGCAGCTGGGGCACTTCCCCACTCAGCACAAAGGCCTAAGTGAGCACCTCACCACCTCCAAAGGCCCGGCAAACATGAGTCACCCGAGATTCCCGTGGGGGCGGGAGGGGAAGGAACCTGGAGCAGAGAATCCTGCAGCGTGCAGGCCAGCTAGGCGGCTCTGAGTCAGCTGTGCGGGAAGAGGAGGGTGTGGCAGGGCCGGGGCAGCCAGCGTGCTGGGCGTTCAAGGGCCATCCCTGCACAGACATGCAGGGCCAAGGCTCATTGCAAGGCCTGGCTGAGGCCCAGTGCAGCCAGCGGAGGGGGCTGTTGGACTGGGCCTTTCACCCTCCCCTGGCCCTGCCGAGGGTAGGGCAATCCAGCCCTTCACTTCCCACGGCCAGGGGTGGGCTTAAGGGGAAGCGAGGAGGCCACCGCTGGGCACGTCCGGCCTAGACCCGCAAGGCAGTGGAGCCGTTTGAGTTGGCGATTGTGGGCTCCCTCGCCCTGTGTGGTCTCACTGCGAGAGGGGGGCGGGGGCTTTCCCAGTCACTCCTCCACAGCCACGGCACAGCTACAGCCACAGGACAAATAGCGTTTATTTGCCACATGACTATAAGGCCTTCCAGCCCCAGCTGGGCAGGGCCAGGCCTCCCCACAGGAAGCAGGAGGAGACGGGGTGGCCTGGGAACCATGGCGCCTGCCTGAAGGCCTGGGGTTCCCCCTCCGCGACTGAGCTCAGAGCCGCCAAGAGAGGGGCTCTTAGCAGCAGGCAGGGGTAGGGGGCGGGGCAGATGGGCTGTTTCTCCTGCGCACGCCCTGCTGCTCCAGCCAGGCCCGGAGGGCTCCGATCTCCCGCAGCCCAGGGAGCCGCTGAAGCAGGCTCGGTGGGGCCAGTGGAGTTCCCTGCCTGTGCCAGACCATTCCTAGAACTAACCCCCCCAGCGGCCCCCCTGCCGGTGCACGAGGGGCTTTTCTTGGCTTGGTTCCACCCCCCTTTCCCCGTGACAAGCTGGACTGAGAGCACCATTTCCCACCGGAATCAGTGTGTCCACCAAGGGGGTTACACCAAGACAACCAGCCAGGCCGTACACCAAACAGAACCCGAGCTCAGCAGCGGGCCCGGACCGTCCGTCTTGCCATGCGGGAGAACGGTTCTGAGCCCCATTTCAGTCCCATCGGCCCGAGGCTCAGCTCCCAGATCCAGCCCCGACCTCCAGCCATGTGCGGTGAGTCACCAGGCCCCTGGCTGCCGCCCCAGAGCTCTGATAAATGCCAGCTCTGCCAGGAACTTGGTGGCCAATAATAAGCCTCCGACTTCAACCAGGATCAGAAACACAAAGTAGGCACTCAGCACCCCTGTGTGGCCGCGAAGCCACCGGCCCAGCTGGCCTGCGCAGCCACCGAGGGAGATGAGACTTTGAGCCGCAAACTCCTCCATGCCAAGGGCTCCGAAGCCACACTGGGAGTTGGCGATGGTGCCATTCTCCAGGGGATTCAGACAGCAGGACGCAGGAACGCCGCAGGCTTGCACACCTGGGGAGCTGCAGTTAAAATACCTGCGAACAAGGAGAATCCGTCAGTCTCTCTGCGGGTGACCCGAGGACCCACGGGCTTCTGTGCTCACCGCCGCGGTAGCTGGCATTGCTCATTGTGAGCAGAGAGAACCCTGAGCAGCAGCGTCAGGATAGCATGCAGTGGGTCTAGTCTGAGACCCCTCAGCTATGTGGGCCAAGCTGCACTAGGCTCGAATAGGAACTGGAGTGCAAGTCTGGGGCTGGCAGTTGGAACCTGAATGGGAACGTTACCTGCTAGCACCTGTCTCAGATTGGTTCAATGGTGTCCTTTCCTTCGTCCACCCCCGTTCCCACACCCCAGCAGGAGAGAAAGGCTCTCCACCATATATAAACGCACCTGCCAGCCAAGTGATAGAGGGAGGGCCCAGAGCCTGGAGGCTGCACCAGGGATTCCCTCCCCTGCCCTGGAGTTTCATCAGGTTGCTGTAAGAAGAAACAGCAAAGCAAAGAGCCTCCCTTGCAGGAGAACGTGGAGAAGTTTGGGGCTCCAGCACTGTAGACCTGCATCTTCTCATGGCCCAGTCTCACCAGCTCTCTCTTCGCGTGAACACAACATTTTTCCTATAGTGCTGTCCACCCACCCGGCTCCCAGTCCACATGCAGAGCCGCCCTATGGAGGCCAGGCCCAGGCGTGCTTGTGGAGCTCTAGACTCGCACTCAGCAAGTCAGATCACAGTACAGAGAGGATGGGGGGTGGGGGGCGCAGACTGTGCCCTGGCTGGGAAGTTTCCATGAGCTTTGCAAGGCGGCTTTACTATTTATTACCCTGCACTGGATGCAGCGTAAGCGAGGCTGAAGGCGTATGGCTGTACCACGCTGCTTGCTCGCCCTCAGCCTGACGTGCTAGGAAGCGGCACAGGCAGCCTCAGCATAAGCTGGTAGCCAGGAGCTGAGCCAGTGGACACTGGCTCTCCTGCGTGCAAGGAAGGTGCTTTGCTAGCACGAATGACTGGGTTGCCCAAAGCCGAGGTTTTCCACTACCTCCCAAGTGAGTCTTTGTACTCACACGTTCATTTTCCAGTCCTGGTAGGACTCCACCCCGCAGCACTGCAAGCCCATTTGAATTTCGTCCATGATGAATCTCAGATCTGGGTCATCCTGGTACCTCAGGACGGCCACCAGCATGGTGTTCTGCAGGGAGCCCTCGATCTGGTGTCTCACAGAATACAGGACGAGCCCGCCGAGAATCTCCAAGATGACGAACGTGATGACTCCCCCGGTAAAGAACTTCAGCAGGCAGGTGTTCTCATAGAGCGCCCCCAAGCAGCCTGCCAGAGAGATGGTACTGACGGCCAGACCCACCAGGACAAAGAAGAGCATGGGGTCAGAGCCCAGGTGGGCGATACGCTCACTTACCAGGGACTCCTTGTCCAGAAGCCCCCAGATCCCAAAGGCCAAGATCAGCAAACCCAGCACAGAGAAGAAGAGGTTCCAGAGGAAGGTCAGGTATTTAATGCAATAGCTGCAGGAATCCAGGTAGTGGCCGGAAGGCAGTAGAAGATCCCATCTTCCTGGGTGCTTCTCAGACAATCCAGCGTTTGCGTCTTCAGCAGGAGAGAACAGGGTGTCAGGGGCACTGGATGAAGAAAGCAGCTTGCCCCGTCTGTGTGTCTGATTGGTGGGAGAGAGAGAACAGATCATTTCAAGAAGCAATGGCCTTGAATTGCAGCATGGGCAGTTTAGGTTGGACATTAGGAAAAACTTCCTAACTGTCAGGGTGGTTAAGTGCTGGAATAAATTGCCCAGGGAGGTTGTGGAATCTCCATCATTGGGGATTTTTAAGAGCACGTTAGACAAACACCTGTCAGGGATGGTCCAATAATACTTAGTCCTGCCATGAGTGCAGGGGACTGGACTAGAGACCTCTCGAGGTCCCTTCCAGTTCTATGATTCTAGGATTTCCTGGCTCAGTGAGGAGCAGAAAAGCATAAGCATGTCCTCAGTCTTGGCTAAAGTTTTTCTCTGTTGCACTTAAACTTTGTCGCATCCCCCACCCCCTCAAAACTTGTATTTTTGCACCCTCCCTGATTATGAGCCTTAAGTAGGATTTGAATGCACTGGGTTAAGAACCGATTCCCCCAGCACAGCTATTGCGTAAGGAAGCGAAAGTTTCAAATGGCCATCATTAGCATGGGAAGCTCTTTGTTATAGAACAGGGTCCAGAAAGAGTTGCATACTGTATCTGGATTTGTCATTGGAGAGTATTAATGAGCTATGAGGTCATAGAAGCAATAGCTAGATCTTCAGCTATTTAATTCCTTCTCATGCAAACTGGCGCCCCCTTCAGTCAGCACCCGGCTTCCGGAACAGCCTCTTTTCTCCGCTAATCTGCAGCCATTGTGCAAGACACTCTGTGAAATGGGTCTAAGGCTTCACTTCAAAGCTCTCAAATACCGACTGTGTTGTGTGTTTGGAGAGTGAGGAGTCCCGGGGCACAGTAAGCAGTAACATACTTGAGGTGTTGCCAACTCATGATTTTGCCATGAATCTCATGTTAATTATTGTTTCCTTGAAGCCTCAGCTCCTGGAGTCATGTGATGATTCCAGCCTTCATTCTTAAAGGAAAAGTCAGTTTCTAGCCCTGATGGCTGTGCAGAAAGCTTCCAAATATGACCCCCAGCACCCCCAAAAGGCTCAGAAAGCAGAAGGCCAATAAAAGAACACCACATCTGTTATTTTTACATCATCTCCGGACTTTAAAACTGATCTCCTGGTTTCTGGTGAGCCTGATTCATGATTTTTGAACATTTGGGGTTGGCAGTACTGCATAGGGCCAACAGCTGGCCCGGGTATGGGGGAGTTAGCAAAGGTGAGGGGACCAGGGACAAATGTCCTACAAGTTTTATGTTTGGGGGGAGGGCTGGTTGTTTTTAAAGTCCGCAGAGGGAAATGTGTCCAACGCTGGCCATTCTTCCCAAAGCTGTGAGTGCACCCAGCTGGTTTTGCACCAGCGGTTCACCACAGTTGCTAGATCTGGAAGAGCAGTAGCAGGGACCCCTCATGGCCACGAGCAAACAAGGAGTCAGGCTCCTTAGCTGTAGCAGAAACCTGTGGGGTGTGCGGGGGGAAAGAGCTTGAACTGAAAAAAAGCAGCTGTGGCCAGAGAGATTTCCGAGCTCCGAAGAGGAGCAGAGAGGTGGCACCTTTTTGTCCGGTGTCTGCCCACTGTCTGGCTCTGCGGGGTCTGGGCCAGGACTGGGCTGCAATCTGGCTAACAGAAGAGGCTGTTCCCTATAGCCTGTTCTCTGGTCATTGCTCTATTACCAGAAGGAGGGCAGTAGTTCTTTAGCGGTTGTTCTCCCGGTTTGCATTGATCAAGGCTGTGCGAGGCAATTGCTGCCTTATACCTGTTTGTTAATACAAAGCCCATTTTAAAAAGCCAAAGTGGAAGCCGTAGACAGCCCCAGCGGCTGCGGGTGGCACGGTCTACAGCGGCTTTGCTTTACCTTGCTCTGATCTATTGGTTTTACTCAAGCATAAGTGAGTCATTGCTTACATTTGTGATACTATCTTCCCAGTCAAACCCAGGAGGGATAGGACAGAGCAACACAGTGCTCTGCTTTGTTCCCTTCTGGCCTTTCCTTCCAAACTCTCACATTTCACTGGGATGCTCCCTTGGGCCACCGGGACTGTGGGTCACCTTGTTACCCTCCTGCCTCGGCGCTATACTGCGGGGCAGCCCCCGAGCCTGTTTGCCCCCCAGACAATCTGCCTGGAAGCTCCCCCCAGCCTTTACTCTGCCCTTGGCATACCCCAGTCCCTGAATGCTTCAGAAGCCTCTTGCCGTAGAGTCCAGCCCTGACATTGGACACTCACAGTGACCGCCAAGGCCGCTGTCCCTGAAAAGACAGCGTACACACAGCTGGATGGCTACAAGGATCGGGGCCTTTGTAATAACATCGCACAGTGATCGAGTTATGGTGAAAGCGAATACGTGTTTATGAGCAAAGAGCCGAGACTGACCAAGTCACGTGAGTGTTTGGCCCGGACAGTGGACAGAGAATGGTTATAAAGACAACAAGCTGATTAGAGGTTCCCTTTCCTAGTCAGTCCAGGGAGGTTTCTTCGCAGGATTCCCTCTTTGAGCTGCCAATTTTCAGTCATGCCAGGATACAGGCTGTCCTGATTTCCCCACGCCCTCCCCGGGGTTTCCCCAGCAAATGGAGAACAAAATGTTCCTTTGTGTCTCCTTATATATCCCAGCGTTTATTGTCTTTGTTCCCACAGTCAGGATGGCCCCTGGAGTTCCCACTCCAGTCTGCTCTGCCATGTCGGTTTCACATCCTCTCCCAACCTGACTTATTATGCAAATGGCGCTTCCTTTGCCTGGCAGAACAGCTGTTTGTCCGCTCTGCCTTATTCCAGACTTGAAAACATTCTCTCCACGCAGACACACAATTCCCCGTACAGTGTTAGTACAGACAGTTCACTATGATGCTCGTGACTAGCGTGCCATGGTCTGGCCTTTGATCCCTTACATCACTATTTGGGTAAGCACCATGACATCGGAGTGTCAGGTGTGATGAGTTTGTCAGGACTTGCTGACAGACTAGTGAACCACCAATGAGCCTCTGTGTCATGGCAACTCACTGGGAAGCCCAGCAGAAGGGTTTGAGTGATGGCCTGATGTTGGGAGGAGGAAACCTGTGCCGCCATCAGAAGAGGGGGTAGGCAGGCCGATTCCATTCCATGCCAGCCTGGATGCTGGAGACAGATCTGAACCCAACCTCATGACCCCCCATGGCAAACAAGGCCTCTAGGTCCACCTTAGTTTGCTCAGCCTGATGCCAGACATGATTAGTGTTAGAGGCAGGCGCAGGAAGGGAAGCACACAGCAGAGGACAGCAGAACTGGGGTGGGAAGGGAGCGAATGACTTCGGGAACGTGTTGTAACCTTAGAGATTTAAGCCAGGGCAAGAATCCGGCTCAGCACAAGTCAGGAGTAGCTCTTGAAGTGCTCCAAATGTGCCCCTCCCTGACAAAAAACAGTGCTTAGGGCCAAGGGATTTCGTCTGCCCCTCCCCCAGAAGAACACTGGAGTCTTTTATTTTCAGGAGCTCCTAAGACCCCTGAAATCAGTTCCGGGTTTGAGGTTAAGCTGAGTCACAGAGCGTGACCCCCATATACTCCAAAGAGAAGCACAAAGCCAGTGTGTAACACAAAGCCAGGATTTACCTCTGGTAACAATGGGCTCCTCTCATCTTCTTCCACCTTCACCTTCTTGAAGAAAAGCTGCGTAGCAAAGGGGGTAACAATCATGAATTGCTTCCCTCCTGCGCTTGCCAGGCCAGGTCCAGATGTCATCCTGCTGCAGGAGTCCCGTGCTTCAGCAGGCAGAAGGATCCGCAAGTGAGGTGCTGTGAGCAGCTAGTCAGAGTTCTGGGGCTGGGCAGACACTTGGTCAGGCTCCTATCATGTGAGAAGTCACATTTCATGGCTTAACTAGCCCCTGCAATTAAAGAGGCCCATGCTGACTTTCCTGGCCTGAGTAAGTATACTAGTTCTTGAGCTTCTAAGAAACTGTCTTGCCACATAGCTGTGCTTACTTCAAGGTTATTTGGTTAAATGGCTGCAAAAAGAAATGAAGTGACCGTGCTAGGGCTGGAAGTGGCAGGTAATTACTAAGAACAGGGCTCTCGGGAGATCCCCCGCATCCTTCCTTGTTGTCATTTGGCTGGTTGCAGTTTATTTTATTTTTTTGTAACATCCTTTCTCTAACTGTGTCCTTCCCCTGAAGGCAATTGAAGCTTTATTACTCTGGCCTGGGGTTTACCTGAAGCAGTTGAGGTATGTAGTGATGTCAAATCAACTATCCCCAGGGGATAGAAGCAGGCTGAGAGCTGATCCTTGCTCTCACTGACGTCACTTTCATCCATTAGGCCCTGCGAAAGCAGATGCTCTGCATTTCTTTAGCGGCCATCGGTAACATTTTCAAACACACCTAAGGAAATCAATGGGCCTTGGCCCCCCTAAATACCCTGAAGGACATGAACCTCTGAGACTTAGGAGTCTATGTGACTTAGAAGCCTTCATCCAATTTCCAAAAGTGACTTATAAGGAGATTTTCAAAGGCACAAAGAGCAATTGGGCACCCAACTCTCATTGAAAGTTAATGAGATTTAGGTACCTCATTCCCTTCCCAGGCTTAGGGTCAAATTTTCAAAGGTGCCTAAGTGACTTAGGAGTCTAAAGCCAGATCTATCTTAGGAATGATTTGCTAGGGTAGCTATACCTGTGTAGTATACCAGCAAAATGTTCCTCATGTGAGTGCCATTTACATCCAGAAAGGTGCATTTTTCCACTTGGTATAGTGTATTCTAGCCCCTCAGCAACACAAATGCTACTGCTGAAAGCACAGTTTTGCCGCTAGAACTGTGCCTTCTGTCACCCAGTGATCACATCTCTTCCCCGCCCCGAGCGACATAGCTATGCTGAAAATGTCACCCTGTATCTAACCTGGCCCAGTCCCATAGAACAATCCTGGATTGCCCCTTATTATACGCAATTCCTGCACTCCTCCGGCAGGTCCCTTTGTGCCCGTTGACAGGGGCTGAGCGAACATTTCAGCAGCTCGCTACTGGAAGTCCCTGGAGAGAGAGGTGATGACTGACATCCTCCCTGCTTTTCATCTCCTCCCCGTCCAGAGCTGAGAATGACAGTTCTCAGCGGGTCGGCCCGGGGCCCCTCGCACCCAGGACCCAGACTCAGAAGTAGTGACAGCTTTGCTGGGCCAGTGCACTGCTGGGCTGCCCCACCAGCACCAGTAGAGGTCAGAAGCAGGGATAATTCTCAACAAGCTCCCCACCCATCCTGCTATTTATGACACAGTCCCAGTTCTCATGCGCTTGCAGAGGGAAGAAAGAAGCCAGAGGTTATGCAGAGCACTGTGATGCAGTAGTCACCTAGCATCATGAGTCGGTCTCATTACTGCCTGATTTTGTGGCCCGTGTGATTTTATCCTGCAGACGGACTCTAGAAGAACAGCTCCTTCTTCATTAATGTGAATTACTGACATGGGTAACTGGGCTTCTCTTGAAATGTAGCCAGAGACTGCAATTCATGGCAGACGGCTGCTTCTTCAAATAGAAGGCCGGGAGATAGTTACCCCTCTGGGATCTGCGCTGACTTCTGTCGTGCTAAAGCTAAAGGATACAGCTCAGGGCTTTGGTGTGAGAATACAAAGACCTTGGTATCCTAGGCCCTAAATATTTCAGTGACCATCTCTCACCCAGAGTAACTGAAAGGCCCATAAGTTCACCGGGGCTGCTCTCCTACATTCCCTGACCCACCTCACCCCAGGATTCCTCTTTGTCAAGAAACGTCCCTTTTTGAAACGTATGTGACCTGAACTAGCCCGAACTCGATGGCTGCTGGGCAGGCTGCGAAAGGGCTTGGGAGAAAGATGGGGAAGGGGGGTGTGGAGGGTGCAAAGGGGGATGTCTTGCTGCTCTGATTTATTACCTAACTGATTTAATTCATTATTCATCTACAGTTTGTTTTTTTGGCTGCTGGGTGGAGATCATTTGTGCCTGCAAGACTAATGCATTGCTGGGGCTCTGAGAGCCATTTGCCTTGGCGTTTCATAAAGTATTCTGTATTTTACATCAGGGTAATAATACTGCAGACACCCGTGGGCCCCAAGGGCTAGAGAGTCATCTCCTTCGCAGCATGAACAGGGCCTGCCCCAGCTCTGTTCAGTGTCAAATAATCACCGGAGAGCCCTGCCGAATTCTGGAGAGCAGGCTGGCTGCCCCCTGCCTGGGGCCTGGCTTTGTCTTCAGTCACTGGATCAGTCAGAACTGAGCTCAGGGTCAGAACCCTTCACACTAGGAGCATGCCTGCGTGAAGGGGGTGGGGAGGGACTGCCGGGGGAAGGGAAGAGAGCATTCTGTGGGGTACCTGAGAGGGGATATGGGGCGGGATTGGGGGTGTTCTGTGGGATACCCGGAGGGGTTATGGGGCAGGGCCGGGGGGGGGGGGCTCTGTGGGGTACCTGGGGAGGGGTTATGAGGTGGGACCAGGAAGGGAGGGGTTCTGTGGGATACCCGAGTGGGGGTTATGTGGAGCAGGACCGGGGGTGTTCTGTGGGGTACTTGGGGAGGGGTTATGGGGCGGGGCC
>ML677373.1:22810079-22854486 GCA_007922305.1 Dermatemys mawii
CCCCCCGCCATCTACACCCTTGGCAGGGGTTATGGGGTGCGGCCGGGGGGGGGAGCGGTTCTCTGGGGTACCGTGAGGGGTTATGGGGCGGGGGGATTCTGTGGGATACCCGGGGAGCGGTTATGAGGTGGGACCGAGGGGGTTCTGTGGGGTACCCTGAGGGGTTATGGGGCGGGGCTGGGGGGTTCTGTGGGGTACCCGGGAGGGGTTATGAGGTGGCACTAGGGGGCGATGTGGGGGATCTGTGGGTGGGTTGCGCCTTCCCGCACGGCCCCGGGACGGGGGAACGTTCCTGCCTGGAACCTGGTTGTCGGGGTTGGCGGCCGCGGGACCGGTGACGCCGGTGCGCACGGAGCGGGGGAGCTGGAGGCCGGAGCCGGGGGAGCAGGCGGCCGCTCGGGAGCCGGTCCCGGGAGCAGGCGCGGGAGGCCGGGCGGGGCCGGCAGCGCCATGGCGGAGACGATCGTGAGTCGGGGCCGGGGGGAGGAGGCAGCAGATCGGGACGGGCCTGGGCGCCGGGCCTGAGACCCCTGCGACTGGGGCGGGCCTGGGCCCTGGGGCAGCCGGGTGGGGCCCCAACAGACAGGACCCCCGAACCGGGGAGCGGGGGACCCCCCCCGCCGTCCACCCCCCTCGGCCCGAACCGGGGAGCGGGGGACCCCCCCCGCCGTCCACCCCCCTCGGCCCGAACCGGGGAGCGGGGAAACCCCCCCCCCCGCCGCCCGACCCGACCCGACCCGACCCGAACCAAACCAAACCAGTTCAGGGAAGGGAGCCCCCACTGCTCCCTTCCCTGAACCAAACCCCGGCCCACTGTCTCATGCACAAGGTGAACATCCATCCAGGGCCCGCACCAAATACCCCACCCCTCAAACGGAAACAGCTGACTACCCCGACCTCCAAGGGAGGGGGATTCCTCCCCCCCCCCCCCCCCCGGCAGAAAGGGTATCTCCTCTGGAAGCCGTCCCGCTGCTCCTCCCCAGCAGAGGCAGTCAAGTGAGACCCTTAAACCTTCCCAAAAGACTCAGAAACCTTCCCATCCCTAAGCAACAATTGATTTTTCCCCCCCACCAATAGAGGGTCTCCATAGAGATCTTGGAGTTCTCACCATCTTCCCCTTCTTCTCAAACCTGGCACTGGCAGAACCTAACATTTTTTAACCTTTAGCGCCCATTTGAAGGCTTCTCCCTCTCTCCCCCTTACTTTTAAGTTTTGGGGTGGGGATTGAGATGGAGATGTTAGTGGATGGGTGTGTGTGTATTAAAGTATTGGTTCCATTATGCTGGGAACATTAAAATCCATCTTCCCTAAGAAATGGTTTGGATGTGTTCCTGGAGTACTTGATAGGCTTATTAAAAATCAGACTAAATATATCCTCTCTCTCTCCCCCACTAAATCTCCGTCCAGCATATACACCAAAGATGTTATGTCATAGTCT
Source organism: Dermatemys mawii (assembly GCA_007922305.1). NCBI lineage: Eukaryota > Metazoa > Chordata > Testudines > Dermatemydidae > Dermatemys > Dermatemys mawii. The sequence goes on from ML677373.1 coordinate 22,811,518, forward strand.
GTGTCTGTACTAGTGAGGGAAACTGCTATTGACAACCACGTGCATAGGCTGTTCATAGCACAGTTGTGATCCCAGTGTGAACTGTGCCTAAATCCTTGTGTACTTTGAACTTTTTCTTAAAACTCTTCCACCAGTTCTAGCGGTGTTGGGAGTACTATTGTTGATCCAGCTGCCGGTATGTTTACCACTGTGTTGTCTAGAGTAGGTCTAGATGACATTAAGATGAAAATAGTGGTGTCCAGGAGTGGCAGTGGGAGAATTCCCCAAAAGTCCTCCAAGTCAAAGTCCCCTTTGGATGGGGGCAGAACCATGTTAAAATTCTGTCTGAAGGCCACCTGCTGGCTTTAGCCAAAATTGAGGCAAGAATGCTGTTCTTCTAATGCAATTTGACTTCATCCACATGAGTTGATTACCCATGCTAGAAACTGGTTTAAATGGAACTGCATATGAACACAGTTCCTTTACTCTTCGTAAAGGCCTATTTCAGTAAGCCTGTAATTTGCCAGTTGTTAGGCTTTTAAATCAATTGATCTCGTTGCATGCGGATGCCCAGTCTGTTCTTGTCCTCTACTGTGGTTCTTTCATGTTAGACCTCCTCTTGCCAGTGGAGGGAGAACTGAGTGTAGAAACTGACAAAACAAAAATGTTAATGAAAATATTTGAAAAATTCTGGAACCTTGCAACAAAACAGGGTGTGTATTTAGTTTTCTTTCTAAAGCTGCCAGGGAAGCCCTCCTATTGAAAACAAAATATCACCACTGACTTCCAAAATCACAAGCATCACTTTGGCCAACAGTAACATCATCCAGGAAATAGCTCCTAGTAGACTTTGTGTGTGTATTCTTGAGGGCATCTATGGTGAGGCAGCAACTGGTAGCTTTCTTCCTCTCAGCATCTGGACATTACTGATATTACCTTCCTTTTAGCATTTTCCTGGCTCACCTGAGCAGCAGAAAACATCTTTTTTGAACTGGGTTATGGCAGAGTATTTCTTCCTGCTCCCTCCCTCTGCACACGCACACTTCATGTTAGTTACTGTGACATTGATGCTGGAGATCTTGTTTGAAACACTGTGCTGAGCTGAAGGCACCAAAATAAGGTACACAGCTGATTGGTCATATATTGCTATAGAAAAGGTTTGAGTTAGGACCCAGTGGTATAGCTCTGTGTTGCCATGGTAGGGCCAGGCAGTTAAATATTCAATTGTCTGTTCCAATCTCTGACTAGCTCCAGTGCCGCCTGGGAATTCTGTAGACACCTCATCCTCTTAGCCACTGGCAGAGAGAATGCTTCAGGGTGTTCAACAGCCTGGATCCCATTAGCCCATCAAATATTCTCAGTAAGCCCCACAAGTGGGAGCAGCTTGAACATTTTAAAAGATCTTTAGAGTCTTGTTTTGGCATTCTTAAGCTGGTCTAATGTAAGTAGGAGGCTTTTCAAGCAGGAAATGCAGTGTGTGTTTCGGTTCTGTGTGTATCTGAAAAATCAAAGTAAGGTGGGGTTGTCCCATAGCCCTTAAAGTGCACCCTGAAATACACTGTTAATGAATCTGGCCCTTGCACACTTCTCTGGGGGAAGAGAGAGTGCAGCAATTTGCACTCAAACAGAAAAGTAGCCTGTTACAAACATTTTCTGCTTCTAGCATGTTCCATGTATTCACACACACAGCAGCGGAGCGGTAATACATGAGAAAATAACTTTGAAAGGGGGCATTCTGGAGCACTCTGGCAGCCTCTTGCTGTCACATGTCAAGCTCTGCCCAGCTGTCCTTCAGAGTGGCACAATGGTGTTTGCAAAAGCACTCTCTGCAGCCTGGCTCTTCACTGCATATCCTCCTGCTGCTTTGTACTCTGGGTTTGCAGCAGCTCTGAAGTGCTGGCTGAGCTTTAGTCAAGTGTAAGGCATGCTGACTGTTGTGCCTGTGATCCATAGCCAAATTTGCCTTTATAGGAACAATTGCCTTTGGCCCCTTTTCCCAAAAGCAGGTGGCTTTACTCATCTCCCCCATTTCAAATGGAGGCTTGCAATGGAAATTCTTTCAACGTCCCCCAGTAATGCCTTGTGCCTCAATGACATGCAGCATTATTAGAGGATAACTCAAAGCTTTTATGAGAGCAGTTTAGTCAATCCCTCAAGTTCCTTTAGAGAGGAATTGGGCTAACTTGCAGTATTAAGGGGCATCTTCAGTGTTATTTCATTTCAGTCACATTACTGATAGTTGGCGTCTATCTCCAATAAAAAGAATAAGAGAATTGTTTTGCTTCATGACTAAATCCAGAAGTTTCATCAGACAAATAAGCTCAGTGGCATGATTGACTTTTTAAATCGGTTTGTAAAAATGCTTTGCATCTCAGAGTAAGGTATCTAGCAAATAACATGGAAGTATTAGTTTGTATACTCTGGGTATGGTAGGTGAACTTCCTCCCCATAATCCTATAATTGCATGCTGAGAGTGACATCAGTAATGGGAAGCGGGTGTGGTCAGGGTGAGCGGTTGTGATGATACTCGCTTTGTTTCATGTCTTCAAAAGTGGGGAGCGTCTATTGCTCAGAAGCAAAACCAGGACAGGCCGTGGTATTGCTTTGTTGTGTGACCTACCGTAACTTTTCATTCTCCACAGATAATCCGTGTCCAGTCACCAGAGGGGGTGAAGCGCATCACAGCAGCAAAACGAGAAGCAGTTGCAACATTTCTAAAAAAGGTATCCTGGCTTTCAGCATTTCAACACTTATCTTCCCTGCTCTCTTCTGAGCATAGCTAGGATCGTGCTCTGGCTGCCCAGAACGTAGCCACTCTCGATGGCTGTGCTTTTGGGAACTTCTTAGCTTACTGAGTGTATACATCGAGACTGACTTTCATGGATGATGTATGCTCAACCTGATCAGGGTAGCCTGTTGGTGGTTGTGTGGATCAGCATACATTAGCCAGAACAATCTCTCCACAGTTAAACTGAAACTGGCTTTCTGTTGTAAATCCAGTTTTGATGCCCTCATCCCAGTGTATTCGAACAAATTCAACCTCTCTGCCTCAGCTTTCTCTGGTGTGATTTTCTTTGTTGTTTTAAAATTCTGATAAAGCAATGACTGAGATGGTGTTTGAGGTATGGTTGCTTGAAAAATCAGTTATGCGCCACTGTTTGAATACTCAAGAATTGGGGAGGTAGCCGTGTTAGTCTGGATTTGCAGAAGCGACAGAGAGTCCTGTGGCACCTTAAAGACTGTTACTTTGGGTGATGAGACATGATTTGTTTTTAAAATGGGTTGGACTGTATATTGGTTGGTCTGTACATCCATACAGGAATTAATACAGGGAAATCCTGTAACATTTTATCAAAACTGCATTAAACTGAAATGCTTTCAAGTTCCATTCCTCTTGTTGCTAACAGTGTGTGCAGAGGGAGTTAATGTGATTCCTTTTCCTCCTTGATACTTTCAATCATGTCACCAACATCAACCTGGACTCAGTGTCACTGAATGAATCTGAGACCTAAGGAGGAGGTAGAAAGGAAAGAACGACAATGTATACACACAAAATTATGTTAAATGCTATAAATAATGGGATTGTGGGGAAGCATTAAATGGGAAATATATAGAGAGTATTCAGTACCTGCCACAAGTGATTGGCCTTTTTAAACATCGTTTCAGTGGAAATTAACTGCTAGCTGTTTGCTACTCCAGGACCAAAGTATTTTGTGTTTTCTGTTGTAGTGTTCTTTGAACGCCACAGGGGCTTTTCCAACGTAATTGTGGAGGTTAGGGAAAGATATTGAGCAATTCTGAGATCCTTATGTGGTCTTTTAGGAACAGATTGCTGGGGGAACTAATTCTATAATTGGAAATGTGAGGAACACATAGAGTTAATTTTATATTGGGTGTCAGTTGGTCATCTTTTGTTTGATACCAGATGGTGTCTCAAATTCATTGTTTTACAGGGAGCAAGGATCTCAGATATTTTGCATTCTTCCTACAATCTTTTTTCTCCTCTCCATTTCCTGGGATCTTGGGAGTAACATGGAATCTTTAAGCTCAGTGCTTTTCTGTTAGCAAGAAGAATATCTTGTTTTATTGTGTTCTTAATCCTTCCCTCCAAACTGCCTGGATTTCACTTTACTTTGATAGGGAGGATGAACTAAGCATTCTGAGATTTGTGCTGTGGGGAGATACTCTTGTTTTTTTTCTGATACAGGATTTATTCTGAGAGAGACATTACAGGCTGTAACACATCAGTGACTAGGCTTCTTCAGTCTTAACAGGTTTAGGTTTTACTACTCAAATGCCAATATGTATAATGAGTAGTTAGATGTAACAGACAGTTATTTAACCATCAGATTATAGCTTTTTCTGTTTATGATTAAATTTAATCTTTTACTTGACACTTTTAGAAAAGCTTATATAGACTGACGATGAGGGACAGGCAGAATTCTGTTTAAGGAGTACCTGCTTATTGGAAGAACGTTCAAACACATCTTGTTCAAAACACAATCTCCTTTTCATTGTGTTTGCCATAACTTTCTTTGTAACATTTGCTAATTATTGAGGATGTGATTTATAAACCAGGGTTTTGCTCCTTCCTGGCCTGTGATCTCCTCTTAGTTGATCCTGCACAAATACTGTATTAATTTCAAAATATTATGCCATAAGGCACTTAATACTTCTGGCACTCCATCTTTCTGTGCACATAACACCATATATCCCAGGCTAGGATACTCAGCTAGATGGTCCAGTGGTCTGATCTAGTATGGGAATATCTCTGCTTCATACAGCAAGGGCAGAATCAGTAGGCCGCCTGTGTTCGGATTAGAACTTTAAACCTGGGAAAACCTGTAATTTTGTTTCATAGTTGCAGAATTTACTTCCTCCGTAATATACGAGGTCTCTGACCTGAAGAGCTGATGGTTTGCTTCAGACAAGTAAAGCACACAAGTTAAAGGGGCAATTTAGAAATCACATTCCTCTGAATAACTTACCTTCTTTTGCTAAAATTCACACCTCAGTTCACTATAACTGAGAAATTAGAGAAAACAAACTGTATTCTATTGTTTTCCATTTTACTTTGTGTGCTTGGCAGCATTTTGTGTATTGTGTGCTTGACTGTGTCCTGTGTGTAGTCCATTTCCTCTGGCTATGAGTTTGACAAAAGCAACGGGGGAGAAATATTTTTTATATATAAAGAAATGAAGCTACAAAAATTGGCATAAGGACTTAAGGGAGTAGGTACAGCACCTGAAGCTACTTCTAACTCAGCTTTTAAATTGACTAGCTCTTAAAAGATCAGATATCTAAATGGGCAGAGATGCTATTGAACTGAACTCAACATTGCAAGGCTAAGAGAAAGTGGGTTTTAATTGAGGCACTTAAAGAATGAAAGGGAAGCTGTGTGATAGTCTGAAGGAAGAGGCTTTTGCAAGTAGAAAGTCCAGCATGACGAAAGGCACATGGCCAACCGTGTAAAGAAATGAAAAAGGGAGCAGAAGAAAGTGAAGATTGTGTGGAAATATGTGACTGAGAAATGAGAGCAGAGATGAATATGAGGCTCTGGAACAAGGAAAGAAGGAAAGGGGTTTGGGGTGGGTTGGGGCAAAGGTGACTTGGTGAGTGCAGTATTCCGCAGAAGCTGGCAAGGGAGAGTGGAGATTTGGATAATAGTGATGGATACTTCCCCACCCCAGGTGAAGGTTGCTTGGTTTCCTAGCAAACACTCAATGTCATGTATGTATTTGATTTACTTTCATTGTTGTCTTTATGACTGGTACAGGTCCATATTTTTGTCAGCTCTTGTTTTCGTGTAAATTCCTTGTTAGGCTTTGTGGGTTTTAGCTGCTCGACAATTTTCTCTACACAATGAGAGGATGGGTTCAGTTTAAATATCGCTAGTGGAGAATTCTGCTAGGCCTTTCCTATTTTCTCCCCTACAGTGAGGTCATAGATGTGAAGTGTTCTGTATTGTCTCATTCAGCTCTTATTTCCTAGGTTGCAAAAGAGTTTGGCTTCAGGAATAATGGCTTTTCTGTGTACGTCAATAGAAACAGGACTGGTGAGATCACAGCCTCACAGAACAAATCCCTCCACCTACTGAAAATCAAGTAAGTTCTTGACAGAGAATACCAAGGATGCAGCGAGAATGTTGTACAGAAGAATGTGCCTTACCCCTTTTGGCAAACCTATCTAACTTCTCCCTTCTGTGCTTTTGTGGTAACTAATGTACAAAACTATGAGCTTTGGTATTCCCTGCAATTGTCCGTTGTCACAGAGTCACCGGGTGATGCTCTGGAACTACTCCTTATGAAGCCAGTCAGGACTCTGGGGAAGCCTCCCCTCTCTGAGCATACTGTCTCCAAGGCAAGAATCCTACACAGTTTTGACCTTCCTGCAGTCCGCATCCCCTTACACACCGCACTTCCGCAGGGAGTCCGCCCAGGCGAGGCTCATGGGGAAGCCAGAGGGCCCTGCCCCCCAACTCTGCAGTCAGACGTGACTCTCAGCCAGCTGATAAAACAGAAGGTTTATTAGTCAACATGAACACAGCATAGAACAGAGCTTGCTATTACAGAAATCAGTGATGTTCAGCCAAGTCCATCTTTGGGGTCTCCTGCCGCCTCCCCATCCCACCCTGCCCCAGACAGGGCTCTGGTCCTCCTGACCCCCAAGCCAGCCGACACTGACTCTCTTCTAGCTGCCTGGCCCCTGCCCTACCTATTGCTCCTCCTCTGGCCTTTGTCTGAATTCCCGGTCCAAGAGTCACCTGGTTGCATCCCTCTCCTGGGTCTCAGGTTGCGAAGGGGCAGCTATAGAATCAGTGCACGCAGCTGGAGCAGCCTCCGCAAAGGTCACACCCTCTTATTCCCACCACCTAGACGCTGGTGCATTACACAGGAAAACTGAGGCGCACACACAGCATTCATGCAAAACAGTAAGACTCGCATAGACTCACGTACAACATAAGGGAAAATCCCCACTTCGTCACATCCGTGTCACCTCTGTCACTAGTGATGAGGCAAATTGGACTGGTTGCAGTATTGTGGAAGTGTGGGCTACCAAAAGTTACTGTCGGTGGTAGCCCATGGTAGCCCCCTAGCTTAGGGTTTTAGAGTGCTGCCCACCCCAGTAGCAAGCCTGTACCAGACTCCTCTATTGCTCCTCTCTGGCCAAGAGGGAATGGCATAATTTTTTCCTCCTCCCTATCTTCTGCACTTCTCCACTCACGCTGCATTGCTGCTGGAGGCCGTTCAGAATGAGCCCCAGCCCCAGCCCTCCCTAGTCAGAGAAGACTGGCAATGTTTTTCCAGCCCGCGCCTCACTTTTTCTAGTGTGGGGGTTGCTGCAAAAGGAAGGTCACCAAACAAAGTTAACTCGTTTGTGTTCCATACTAGTGCAAAAAACACCTTCGGAAGACACCTGACTACAGGTGTTGGTAGCCTAGTTAGCCCTTTGTCCTGCTGAAGGAGGTGTTTCTCTCCTTTTAACCCCTTCCCCTTTGTTCTCTTTATTTTTCCTTGCTCCGTTCTTGGAGAGAGGTGCTGTTTTATTTCGCTTGTGCTAAGAGGCAGAATTCAGCACCAGTGTTTGAAGGCATCTTGCAACTACTTAATGCAAATGGACAAAACAGCAGGTGCACTAACTCGCTAATGAAATGGCTTTGGAAGGTAGTTGGTAGTGTTGTGCTACTTCAGCGGTTCTTAAACCGGGGGTCGCGATCCCCAAGGGGTTGCCATCCGCTTCTCAGGGGATCGCGAGCTGCTGGCACCGCTGAAAAGCCGCTAAATGAATTACTTCCTCATTCGGCAGCTTTTTGGTGGACTTGGCAAGCGCTCCCGAAGTGATTACTTCCGCTTTGAGCGCAGACTCAGGAGCGCTCGGCATGTCCGCCGAAAAGCCGCCAAATGAGGAAATAATTCATTCGGTGGCTTTTCGACGGACATACAAGGGTCCGCAGAGCTCCGCAAAAACAGAAAAATAGGTCACGGCGCCAGGAGGTTTGAGAACCGCCATGCTACTTCATCGTGTTTCCAGATTTCAGGTTCTGGTACCTGGGAAGCTGTGGTAGATGTGCATTAATGAAGGCCCATTTTATAGTTCTATGCCGATAAGGAAGCTTAGAAATGTCACCAGGTGACTGAGACAGAAGCTGTAGGTTCCTCAGAGTGGATACAGTGGAAAATCCCGGTCAAACGAGTTATTGCTGAAAGAAAGGGAGGTGAAAGTAATGCATCTTGAACTGTACTCTAACCTACAAAGCGGACGCTTTCCTGCCGGCTGGTTGGCCCCACTGTGTATGTAGGAAATTACGCACATTCCAAAGCAGGCTTGTTTCTCTTTCTCCCCACATAGGCATGGTGATATGTTGTTCCTCTTCCCCTCGAGCCCTGCTGGCTCTTCCTCTGAGAACATGGACACCTCCATCTCTCAAGGGCTGTTGCGCCCCTTGGGGGTCCCTCAGGTGGCGGAAGATGAGATCGACCAGTACCTAATCAAACAGGATGGGAAGATTTACAGGAATCGAGACCAGCAACTGTAAATACTACTGTGCTTTCTAACTAGATTCTATAGTGTCGGCCACATGCTTGGTGCTTAACAAAATTTAAACTAATGTTCAGTACAAAACTGATAGCCAGTAAGTGTGTTAAAAGAACGGCCTTCCTCCTAAACCATACAGTGCTCATTGGCTCTCCCACCCCTTTTGAAATTCCCACAGGGAAAAATAGTCTTTGCTGTTATCCTAGAAAGTTAAATCTGGGCTCTGGCAAGCCAAGGGTGCAAGCAGATTCCTAAGCATAGGGCCTTTGCCAAGAAGGACCTGCTGTTTAAACCAAGGTGGCTCCAGCTGAAGTGCCTCTGATGTTCTGTTCCCAACCCCCTCACTGCTATACAGATTAAAACCAGCCCCTTGAATTCCATTTAGAAATGTACTGGTAGTTAGTGCAGAGTGTGGAACAATTCTGGAATATGCTCCCAGTGGGACACCTGCCTAATAAGCAGCAGGCTGCATTCTGAAATAGCTTCTGTTTCCATATGGTTTGTGTGTATTTCCTATAGTGCGTGCGACATTAATCCAGGCTTGGGGGCACAGGCATGGATAAACTGTGGCGTAGTCTGGATCCCACATGAAAGCCACAAATGGAAAAAATCCTTTTTAACCAAGGCTGCTACATAGGCAACCAGGAATAACCGAGGATCTCAGCTGCAAATGGTTCATGTACACCTTTGGTTGTCACCCCAACCCACTAATGTACCCCATACTCAGAGTAAGCCACCACAGCGATCCCTTGTGACAAGGTACCTGTGTGTTGGGGGCAGGTGCCTCTGTGGACCTTCCAGAATGTATTCCTGGACTTGCTGGGAACTTTTGTCATCTCAGGTCCAGCAGTTTTTGTACAGGCAAAACCACAAGAATCAAAGGAGTGTGTGGAAGTGTTGTTTACCAAAGAGCCCAGGAGACTGGGAGTCAGGAGTCCTGGGCATGATGTCTAGCTCCCTTCTGGGTCACTCTAGTGATTTCTTGTGCCCTCTGTTTATCCTTCTATAAAATGAGGATACCTGCTTAGCTCACGAGAAAGTTGAGACCGTATGTTTAGATAATCCTCGCTCTTTATATATAGTGTTTATCAGTAAATCTCAAAGTCCTTTACAAAGGAGGTACTGTTATCCCCATTTTACAGACAGGGAAACCGGGGCACATGGAGGGAAGTGACTTGCTCAACGTCACTCAGGAAGCCAGTGTCAGACCTGGGAATAAAACCCAATCCAATGCTTTGTCTGCTAGACAATACTGCCTCCCGGTTTTGGTGGAGAGGAGCTCTGGATGAGCAATGGAGTCTTTGTTCCCGTAAAAATAAACATGAAGGTGTTTTAATAATGCCTTAAATATAAGCATGCCTTAACAAAATGTTCTCGGGCTGGGTGGTCACCTAGCATTAATTGGGGAAAATCTATGGCAATAACTGCCAACGCTAATTACTATTTTCACTTACCTGCAGACTTGGGACTAGATTCCACTTTGTAAAGTAACCTCTCAAAGGTGTTGAGCAAAGATTTAAAGACGCGCAGGACTTTTTTTAATCTGAATGCCCTACCTGGCCCTGTTATGTTGTCTTCCCATGTGGTTTGATCTTTAGTGCTGCAGCAGAAGGGAAGATCAGAAAGGCATAGCTTTTAAATGGAAAATATTGTCTAACCTTTTTGAGCTGATGATAAATGAGGGAAATGGCACATTAATCTTCAAACAAGGAAGGCAAAACTCTTCACTTCTTGGTTTAAAAAACCCCCAAACCAAAACCTGGGTTTTAACGTGACCACATTTTTCAAGAGAAGAAAGGTATTCTTAGCAGAGAGTCGAAGCACAATGACAAATATTTGTGATGATAAAAAATGTCTGTCCAGGCTTGTGGCTGCATATCAATCTAAACGTGATGGGAAGCTGGCATTCTAGGGAGTGCATTAGCAGCCTGTAGTGGTCCTTTAATGTTGGAGATAATGTTCATACAACCTTATTAAAAGCAGTGCGGCACTGGCTCCCATCCATATCCTCCTAGTGAGAGTCAACAGCCCTGTTCATCTGCTGGGGCTTGCTCTTAAGAACCAGTACTGACCAGTTCTTAATTCCCCAGGCAGAGCTCCTGTGGTTTGTAAGGAGATCACCTCAATAGGGGATTTTTTCCTTGTCTTAACTTTGGCCCAGCAGGATTTTATCAGTTAGATAAGGGCATATTTTACTGTGTTCCCAGATCATCCTTATGTGACTGATAAAGGATGTGCGTGTTGGTCCTCATTTCTTTAAAGTAATGCAACCTCCTTTCTCTCCACCCCCCACTCCTCCCCCTACCCCGGTCCCTCACCATAAAGCATTGTGTATCTGAATTGAAACACTGCCCTGAATCAGAGTTCTGTACATTCAGGGATTATAATCTGAAGCCTGTGCATGGAGGGGTTTAACTAATTGAGATGTCTGCCAGTGGGACAGGTGTGTTAAGAGTGTCTGATTGTGACCTTGGACTTGTAGGTTAAATCCAAGATCTTGCTCCCAATGTATGTGAAATTATTTTTGATTCCCCCTTACCCCCCATGTTCTATCTCCTAAAGTACCAGAAGATGCACATGGCCCAAATGGTTATCCAAACATTCCAGATCTCTACGCTATACAAAGATTGTAAAGTCTGGCATGGAGTATCGTTCCCATTATTAAGTGAGACCTTTTGTTTTCTGTTCACACAGGTGTCGACATGGCCCTTTGGGTAAATGTGTGCATTGCGTACCGCTAGAGGTGAGGAGTCAAACTGCACACTTTAACCATCACTTATTTATGTTACTGTCTGAAGTGAAATGTCTTTTTCTCTAAACTCTCTGTGCCTGCTTAAACACTTCCTGACGCTTTGCCTGTGTAATGGTAGCAATTCTGAGAGGCAGACTCCTGATATGTTACCTAAGGCCTCCTGTTCACACCAACAATAGCTAAGGAAACAAAGTGGATCCTTTGGCAATAATGCTGACCTAGGATGTATCATGATTAAGACATTTGTTTTTCTGTGGTAATGGATTTAACAGAAAATACTTTTAAAAGCCCAGGCAAAGCTTTGGTGTGTGAGGTTTTATCTGCTCTCTTCACTTTTACCCTGGATCTCACTCTCCTTTCCCCTCCCCCCCTACGTCTCTCAGTGCTTCTCCTTAGATTTCCACCACACTCTATTTAGATTGAAAACAACCCTAATAACAACAGATACTCTCAACTGTTTCCCTGGTATATGCAGAAATGGTTCCCCCCAAAACCTACTCAAGTCTCCTCCACCCCATGAGTTCTAAACATTCTTTGGGAGGTTGTTTGATCAGCTGGTCTTTTCATTTGTCATTATTTAAAAAGCCTTGTGCCTCTGAGGCTAGCTGTAATTTGTGGAGAAAATCTGTACTTTGACAAGTATGAAGCAATGTTAAAAGTACCGTGAAGTCCCAGTGTTTCTGTCACGTGAAACAGTAACTGCCATGAAAAAAAGCCCAGCGTTTTTTCATTGTTTCCACGCCGAGAGCCAGTGGAAAGTTGATTCTAGAACACCCATTTATTCAGTGATCAGTGTATTATCAGACAGATGTCTGACCTGGCTCTCCTTTGTGTGGTGTTTTTGGCAGCCTTTTGATGAAGATTATTTAAACCATCTGGAACCTCCTGTGAAGCATATGTCATTCCATGCCTACATCAGGAAGCTGACCGGAGGAGCAGACAAGTAAGAAACTCGCCGCAATTAAGGGAACCTTGTAGCTACAACAAAGTACACAAACCTTGCATGAGTGCTGTTGATAATAGCTGGTAATGGTGACCCTGGGGAATATGAATCCTAAAAAGTAGTTTCACTTTAAACTATGGCAAGATAATTGTTTACAAGCAGCCTTGCTGAAGTTAGGAAGATGATCAGGTAGAAGGACGAAAGGGCACAGTATGATCAAGAGCCAGGAGTCGACCTCAGAGTGAGATGGAGTGTGCTTTGGTGGATCAGGTGAGCTTTTAGCCAGAAGCCACTTCTGCTTTTCAGTTAAGTACTAGGATGTGTAGAAAAATCAAAGCTCAGATCCTCTTGAGTCCTAGTTCCCATCTTCCAAAGACTCCCTGTGTGACTTTGGGAAAGATTCTTTGCCTTCGTTCTCTGTCCGCAAAATGCGGGTGACAGCATTTTCCTCCCTCACAGGGGGTTGTGAGGATAAACTAATTACTAGTTTAGATACTTAGGTAACATCCTTATGAGGCCCTGATGAGTACTTTAGATGGGGAGGTGCTGAACATGCTGTGTATTTCTCTCACTCAAATAGCCAGTGGATGTCAGATGCAGACCTATGCTGCAAAGCAAGTCCACAAACTGACGTGATCAGCAGCATTCTGTGAAGAACAGTATCCCTTTCCCTAGCGCTAAGGCCTGAGAACCCATCAGTATTACAACATGCCTTTCCTTTAAAGAGGAATCAAGTGGAACTTCCCCTCATACTGGGAGGAGGCTGTCTTGCTGAAATGCAAGTTTCAAGTGTGGGTTCTTTCATTTTAAGAGAACTCCAACTTGCACAAAATTTCGTGCACATAAAAGGAAACTAATTTTGGTTGTGCAGTGTAACACGTTCCTTACCATGTGCAATATAAACTGTTTAAACTACAGCCAAATGACTTTTATCTGCATTTCCAACACACTTGCTGGAGCCACCAGCTTACTGGAAAGTTGTCCAGTAGTTAGAGCAGAAGGACCAGGACTCCTGGCTTCCATTGCTAGCTCTGTTACTGAATTTACTGTGTGACTTTGGACAAGTTGCAGCATCCTATAACGGTGGACAATGTCTGTTCTGTGCCTTGTTGCTTGCCTTGCTAGATTCTTTCTAGGAGGCAAAAAGTATTCTAATACGCCAAAGAAAACCCACCTTTCTTCCTATCTTCTTCAGGGGGAAGTTCGTTGCACTGGAAAACATCAGCTGCAAGATTAAATCTGGATGTGAGGGGCACCCTCCGTGGCCAGAAGGCATTTGCACCAAGTGTCAGCCAAGTGCTATCACACTCAACAGACAGGTGAGTCATGGCATTGGCTGTGCTGAGGTCTCTGTTCTGCTATGCAGAGAAGCTGTTATTTACCTTTTCATTTTTGAACTGGAGAAAGCGTCCAGGAGAACAGCCATCTTGGAGTCTGGGAGTCTTTGCAGATTGGCAGTTGCTAGGGCAATGGCTGGTTAATGTCTTTAGCTGCTGCAGAGAGAGACTCTGAAATGTGCTTGGTTCAGTCATTTCCCAGAGGATGTCTGCACAGACCCGAGCTGGGACGATGCTTCTCAACTCTCCGTCCACATGGGACCCGAAAAACCACCTGCAACTTCTTGTCGCAACCCATCGAAATTCCACCGATGCTTTGCAGTCAGAAAAGATTGTGGGATTGTGATCCTAGCAAGAAACCAGAACTGATTGGCAGTGGGTATTCTGAGTGTTTTCCCCTTATCCTGTCTACACTGCATTCTGCTCTAGTGGACGGAGATGTGTGGTGCTGCAGCAGGAGCTTGGAGCAAGGAGGGAAAGAGCAGTTGTGAGAAGACAGGGAGCAAGTTAGCTTCCTTTTTCCTTTCCTTGCTCCAGTAGGATTCTGACTCATTTCCCTTAATTATCGGGGGACACCCTAGGCAGGTCTGGAGAGACGTGACTGGACTGGAAGTAGACAAGCTAGTTGATTACATTGGTCTTGAATCAGGGTGTTGGCCCAAAGCACTCTTGCATTCTCTCTAACAGAAATACCGGCACGTTGACAACATAATGTTTGAGAACCACACGCTTGCGGATCGCTTCCTCGACTTCTGGAGAAAGACAGGGAACCAGCATTTTGGGTATTTGTATGGACGATACACAGAGCACAAGGACATCCCTCTGGGTATCAGGGCTGAGGTAGCCGCCATCTACGAACCTCCACAGGTAAAAATAACTTAGCACAAGAATGCTGTAGCTTTATTTCCGAAAGATGGTGATCAGGGAACATGGAACCCACTTTGTTCAGGAAATTACGTGATGTTTCCTGCAGTAGATCCTACAGGGAAACTGTCAAGACAAAAATCATATGTTGTGAATAAATGTCTATGTTAATAGTGCCGTCTTAGATTATTACCACTGAAATTACCACTCGTATTTGCTTTTCACTGTTTGTGTTATATAATTTTAGTTGCCCAAGCACAGGGAAATGCAAAAGGAAACAAAGTACAAGTGACTTCCTTAGAATGGGTTTTGCTTTTGCGTTCTCTGTGGAATTGAAAATGTTTTGAAACAAAAAAAAAATGTTTGTTTCAAAACATGCTCATGGAAATATTTCTGTTGCCCTTAAATGTTGTAAAAACATCTACAGAACCAACCTTTTGGTCAACATTGCATTTTTTCTCTTTATTAGATAAGAATCGGCCATATAGAAATCTACCATTGCTATGCGTGGGTGGACAGATCTGTTTGGCGCAGAATACCTGAAGTTTTAATTACACTGTCTTGGTAGCCTGCATTTTACAAGAGAATAAATTAGCGTTTGATTTTACCTGACACCGTATCTCTCTTTGCTGTTCCTGTTTCAAACTCTGTAAAGTCTGACGATGAGCTGGCCAACACCTTATAGCAGAGTGATCCATTGCACTAGCTTGACCACCAGTTTCATATTTTAACTTCTACTGTGGCATTTTACTTTTACAAACAAAAGACCCCGAAGTCACTAGATGGCGCTAGTCACTGCCTGAGAACTCTTCTGGCCTTACCTCTCAAGTGCTGGACCACAGCCTGTTTTAGGAATAGGAGTTCCCGCGAAACCACATAGATAAAATAGATTTTAATATAACTGAATCAGACATTAAAAAGCTGAAGCTGTGTACATTTAATGATGTCATTGAAAATGCCTAGCACTGTAGAGAGACAGGTGATGAAGGTGATGTCTTTTATTGAACTAGCTTCTGTTGGTGAGAGACAAGCTTTTGAGGTATTCAGACCTGGAGAAGAGCTCGGTGTAACTCGAAAGCTTGTATCTCACCAACAGAAGTTAGTCCAAGAAAAGATCTGACCTCCCCGACCTTGTCTCTCTCGTATCCTGGGACCAGCACGCCTCCAACAACACCGTATAGTAGTGTCGAGTAGGAATAGCACCTTGGGAGAGCAGTGTGCAAGGGCAGTCAAAAATCTTGGGCTGTGATTTTTAAGTGCCTGAATTCCCACTGATCTAGAATGGAACTGAGCAGCCAGATCTTAGGCTTTGTCTACACTACTACTTTTGTTGGTCAGGGTTGTGAAAAAACACCCCCCAACCGACATAGGTTTCATTGGTAAAAATGCTGGTGTGGACAGCGCTGTGTTGGCAGGAGAGGATCTCCTGCCGCAAAGAGCGGCTACACAGGAGACCTTAGAGTGGCGCAACTTTGCCTGTGTAAGGTGCAGAGTGTAGACGTAGCCTTAGTCTCTTTAGCATTGTTAAGACTAGCAAAGGGTATTGAAGGTGTCTCCTTGGATAGTTGCTCACCAGCAACAAGGCTTCATCATGTAACATGGCATCTGCAAGTCAGGGTACACAAAAGCGACGCTGGAGTAGTATTTAATTTCTCTTCTTAAGGACTAAAACGTCCCCTAGAGTTATCATGGAAACAAGCCACAGCTGCCTTCACATCATGTTTAAAGATCTCCCTGAAATCCACACAATCTAGGAAGCTGAGTGTTAAAGCTTTGGCATCTGCATCCGTTTCAGTATTGCAACATAGAAAGAGAGAGAGCCAGCCAGGCCCAAGGGTGGATTTTAGATCAAGTTTGACTTTTCACATCCCACCTATTGTGAATTCAAATGGTATGTGTTTAGGGTGTGATAGGCATAGTATGTTTATGTACACACCCTACGGAGGGAGGTATGGAGCATGAATTTCATTAATCCTGATTTTTGTCATTGGATTCCCTAGGAGTAAAATCAGTCAGTACTGTGTCAGTACTGAAAGTGTCATTCAGAGTGATTCCTCCATGCGCATGTGAATAGCTTTCAAGCCTTTAGCAACTCTGCTGGTTTTATTAAATGCCAGCGCAGCCAAGCCCAGCTTGTTTGCACAGTGTCATTATAAGCCCTTTATATGTATTAGGAAAACCCAAAAGCTTTGGAAGCCAGTACAGCTTGTAGTGTCTTTTCCAGCACCATGATGGTGTGCAAGGTAGAAGTGAGGAAGCTTCTTTTACACTCTTCTGGAGAGAGAAAACTCTGCTCTTCTGTCTGGCAGAGCATCTCTCCCACCTCCCCCACCCGCGTCCCCCCCTACCTAAAACCCAACATCAAAAACTCCTGCTTTTGAAAGCACCTCCAGATGGTTGAATCTTGTTTTCCAGAGCTGGGAGGAAAGCCTGAGTGTGCTCTTGGATTCACCAAGTTCCTTCCTATGTGCTGCTCTAACCTTCAAACAAACACAACATGAGCTTAGACCAGCCAAGTCAAACAGGGAATCAGAAAAAATGGTGGTATTTCTGCCTTTCTCTAGATGTGCTCCAAGACCATAGTGATGGGCTCAGTGTAATTGTCTAGATCCCCTTGGTTCATGCTTTGTAGACTAAGCCTCAGGACTCCTGTGGGGTGGGTATAAGCTGGCTTTCTAGGGGCCTAACAAGTCAGTGGCACAACTGAGAATGGAACCCAGCAGCTGAGTTCCCAGCCCCTGCATCATCCACTCGACAGTCTCTCTTGAAATGGTCAAAATGACAGGAACTGGTTTGCTCTGGAGTTTGAATGCTCCATTTTATGAACCGGTTCTGCTGTTTGCTTACAGATTGGTACACAGAACAGCCTGGAGCTCCTAGAAGATCCGAAAGCCGAGGTGGTAGATGAGATTGCTGCAAAACTTGGCCTGAGAAAGGTAGTAAAATGTTGCTGACTAACGTGTGTCTGGGAGAAGGGGTTCTTGGGTATCTCTCTGCAGCAGTGACTCCTCTCACATCAGTTCTCTCTGGCATGACGGGGTTAAATTAAGGCTGGGCACATTTTGAAATCTAGCTTATGTTTACTGAGAGCCAATAGCTCTTACGCTTCCAGGTGTTAAAGTAAAATAAGAATTTTTCTCTGTCCATAAATACTGAGCAGTACAGCGGAGCTGTTTTGCTCAATTCTGTCTTGAACGACATCAAAGGGATTAGAAGAGGAGTTGAAACCGAACTTCTCCTTGCATTCCCCTCAGATAAACACATTCTACAGTATTTCTGGCAGGTGCTAATTTGTGGTTTGAGTTTTCTTGTGGGTTTTATTCTTTCTTTGAGATGTTCTGTGGAGAGGGTTTTTTTTGGTTTGTTTGTTTTCGTCAGGATCCCAGCTATCAAAACCACAGTGCCTATCTCTCAGTATTCATTTGGGGCTATATGTGGCTAGAATGATCTTGTATACAATTTAGATGTGGAGTTCAGCTCTTAATCCTTTATTTCGCTTGTATCTGCAACCTGTCAGTGATTTAATCAAGACGCATGGATTTCGGTGTCCTCTGTATGCAGATGACTTTCAGATCTATACTTAATTTTCTAGGTTGTCTGATGGTATCACTCACAATGCCATGCTACCACTAAGTATTGAATGTTCTCAGATTTTTCTGATGTTGGATATTTTCAAACTGGAGGTCTTGCTCAGAGGCAGGAGTACTCACACATCTGTGGTGAGCTCTCTTGCTCTCTCAAGATAAAATCTGTGTCTTACTGCCAGTGTCTGAAGGAATCTGTGAATGTTATTCGACTCCAGTTTTCTCTTTGTTCCTCAAATTGGTTCTGTTAAAATCACCCAGGTTAAAAATGTGTAGTTGCTGACTGTTGGCTGCAGATCTGTGGTGCATGCTTCGTCTGTCTCATGGCCTCCATGTGAGCGGGAAACAGCATTTCTTAGTTGAATGGCTTGATATTGTAGAAGTGAGTTGCAAGGGAGGATTTGAATAAAGAGGGTATCTAGCGTATGTGCAGTGAAAAGGCATGAATAAATTGCTTATCTGAGCAGAGCAGGCTGGGATTGGGGATACATTACAGTTGTGTGGGAGACGTTAGTTTTATGTTAACGAGTGACTACTAGTGTCAGAAAATGAAATCACTGAGACATGTTGTCATCTCCTGGTGTTGCTGATGTTGCTTTACTCGGAATATTGCACAGCAAAAGGCTTTTTGCTGAGGGGGAGGTGAAGGAAGGCCTGCAGCCTTCAGGTTTTCCCATGAAAAAATTCCCCAGCAAGACCTAAGGAAGTGCAAGACTCCCCTGCTGGCTAGCTGACATTGCACATGTGTAAGTTGTGTTCAGATGAGCACAACACAGCTGGGAGAGTTATTTCCAGCAGGCCCTCGCAGGGAGGTATGAGGACCATCTCATACGAGTGAAGAGACTGCGTTTTTAAAGAAGGTTTGTTTTGTTTCAATTTGAAGGTCGGCTGGATATTTACGGATCTGGTCTCTGAAGATACACGGAAGGGGACTGTTCGATACAGCAGAAACAAGGTGAGAAGCAAGTGCATCCGTAGTTACTTTCTGTATTTATTGTTGTTTATAGAGCATCATAAAGGCAGGCTTTGCCAAGCGGAATCCTGCCCCAAAGAGCTGAAACAGAAGACACAAGTGGAGCCAGTGCAGTGTAGAGTGGGGTGTGTATGTTGTAATTGCAACGTTTCATGGTACACTTGGGTCTTCAGAGACGTTTGAAGGAGTGGGAGTGTGATCAGTGAATGCTGACTGGGAGCCCACCATAGGCATATGAAGCAGCACGAAGGTTCCATCCCCCACTCCTGAGACAGAAGGATTGATTGAGACACTTGGGCAGAAAGTAGGGAGCAGGAGCAGGTTCATGGAAGGGGCAAGAGATGGATGAGCAAATCAGAATTGCATCTTCTGGAGACTACATTGCTGCCTGAACCTCAGAGTGTTTATAATGTAATATTTGCATGGTGCTTTTTATCAAACTTCAACCTTCCTATCTCCCTGTGATGTAGATCAATATTATCCCCTCTTTCAGGTGGGGAAACTGAGGCACTGGGAGGGGAAATGATTTACCGGACAGAACCAGAATTAGGACTCTGGCCTTCCTGACTGCTAGTCTGCTGTATTCAGTCGTTTATGCCCTCTGTCTGGAGTATTCCCTTCATAGCTTTCACAAATGCTTTACTCAGAAACATATTTTTAACAAGTCATCATCAGTTGCAGCCCAGTGAAATGAAGGTGGGACACATTTCAAAGCTCCATCATCTTGCCTTGGTTTGTTTTTATTTTTTCCTAGGATACATACTTTTTAAGTGCAGAAGAGTGCATCACTGCTGGAAACTTTCAGAACCAGCATCCCAACATATGTCGCCTGTCTCCAGATGGTCACTTTGGATCCAAATTTGTCACTGTTGTGGCTACAGGTATAAACTGGCAAGGAGCTGCCCTTAAACCCTTGTTTCTCCTGGGATTCTCTCTTGTGGTCACTCCAAAGGGCATGCACTTCTTCCCAGTCAAGCTACAGACTGTCCTGACCACCTGAAATCTTTCAAACTCTCTCCCATCAGTCCTAGGAACAAGTTTTAGGTCATTCTGTTTTACTTGATGGGTTGGAGATTTCCCTCACTCTGTGTTCTAACTGTTCTTCCTCCAACTGTTTTCCTAGGCCCGTTCAATGCAGTTAGGACCAATGGAGTGTACACACAGACACACACACTTCCATAGAATTTTCAACCAGGAGTGAAAAAAATTAACGTTAACAACAAATACCATATGGCCAAAGGGGGGGGTGCCTGCCTGCTTGTTTTTCAAATGTTACAACGGCTCTTAAAAACCTGCTCTTGAGACACCATAAAAAGCAGTAGCCTGAGCCTCTGGCATAACACGCATTGGGGGCATGGACTTGTGGAACTCGAGAGCCGATTCGTGAGTTCAACCCGCTGAATGCAGTTGTGCTCTGGGAGACATATCTCTCGCAAGTGCCCCATCTCTTGTTTAGTTACTCCTAGCTAATAGAATTATAATACCTAGTGCTTGCATCACATGTCACCTCTTCAGAGCACTCTGTATTCAGTAACAGCGACCTCTCTCCAGGGAGGTACGGAATGAGTATTGGCCACATTATGAACTGAGATCTAGAGATGGTGACTGGCTGTGGGCTGCCAAGCCAGGACTTGAACTCAGGAGTTCTTTACTCCCTGACCACTACTCAGTCCGTTAGACCATGCTAATTAATCTCTTCTAAGTTTAGCTCCATAGGAAGAATGGAAGAAGCCACAGTACCAGTTAGAGCACTGCTGTGCACGAGAAGTGGCTTTGATTCCCATGTTCTTGCTACCCAGCAGTGGCGATGTATTCTAGACAATTTGAGGAACACCATTCTCTAGCTCCCAAGGGTATTAGGTACAGGCCCTGTAAGCTGAAATAATGGAGGCTGCAGTACCGGAACACAAGCATTTTGGGATCTTGAAAGTTACTTGTGATGGTTCACTGTAAAGCCAGGGACCTTTAATTCCCTCGTGTATCCATCAGTGAGAAATAGATACTAAAAAAACCCCTTCAAAGTGAAATTTGGAATCTTCTTACATGTGTGAAATGATTTTGTCAACTAAAATATCTAAATTAAAGCGTCTTGCAGTCTTCTGTCACGTGAGATTTTTACAGAGACCCTCTGCAGAGTACAGTAGAATACTCTGCTACACATGGCCAATTCATGGAAGCATTGGCATGTGCTGGGGAAATTACAGCATTAAAAGTTCAATCTGCCATTCGGCTCCAAGGTGACACAGATGTATTCGTTTAAGGTTTCCCTGAACCAGGTTCTGGGGTCTATTTTACACAATGAAAAAAGCATGAATTCCAATGTAAAGAAACAAAGTGCAATATTATATTGCCTCCTCTGAGCCCCAAGCTTTATAGATGTTTCTGGGGCCTTTTTCAGTAAAAGGTCCATGTGATCAGACAGCTGCCTCACACATTCTGGGCTGCTAAACACATTCATCTTTTCTTACAAGATAAAGGTGTGTATCCCTTTTTAAACAAGGTGTTTTACTGAGGAAATGGTGGTTCACTTTGTTCAGGCCTTCCTCGTGTTTTGGCCCACGTTCCATTTCTGGGACTGTTTGCCCCAGAGCAGAATGGGTCTGAGGCTAGAAATCGGAGGGTAGGAAATGAATGTTTCCTTTTCTGATCATCTGGTCAAGATAATTTCATTCTGTTCTGTTAAATCAGCCCATCGGGTTTCTATACAAGCACTTGGTTTGTTCCTTATATGCAGTATAAATGTAAATGTGCAGTTTGTACCATCGAGCATTGCCTTTTGAAGATCTCCTGCATGGATTAATTTCACTTCCCTTTGCAACGTCCGGCTTCACAGATTAGCAACAGACTCTTACCATTTATATGTGCCTAATTTTTCTCATCATGTTCTAACCAGCCTGCTGATGCTTAAACTACCTAAATTAAAGCACTGATTTTGTGATCCATGACAAAGCCACCTGACGCTAGTGTCTTGGCTTCTGGTTTTGTGTGTCAAAATTCCCCTGACCCATCCATTCCTGGTTGAGAAAATGCTGTGCTTTTGCACATAGTCATGTTTGCCAGGTGATCAGCTTAAGTTGTTGTAGCCTGGAATTTGTTGTGTAGACCTTAATGCCTAGTATACAGAAATAAAACAGGACAGTAGGATCTATATTCCTGGTTTTAATTCTGGAGAGTTTCTCTGCTGAAGAGGGAGGCTTGAGGGATTTGACAGTAGGCTCCAAGGTTGAAATCTTGGCCTAATTAAATAAATGGCTTCAGTCCAGTCAGGGTTTCAACCCAGAAACTGATACCCTTAGTTTAGTTGTGAAAATGCTCTTGAAGCCGGGTGCAGTATAAAGTATACGCAGGATATTTATGGGAATGCTTGTTTAAAAGTACTTCCTAATATAGTAAACCATGCACACAACTTGCATCAATATCTAAAGCCAATGTCCTGTTTAACCTGGCTGTTTAAACCATAATGCCATCCAGGGGTGACTTACAAGAATAAGTCAGTTCCTCCCCTGGAGTGGTTTAAAAGTAACTTTCTATTCTAGGTGGTCCCGACAACCAGGTCCACTTCGAGGGTTACCAAGTCTCAAATCAGTGCATGGCCCTGGTGCGGGATGAGTGCCTGCTGCCGTGCCGGGATGCGCCAGAGCTCGGCTATGCGAAGGAGTCCAGCAGTGAGCAGTATGTGCCTGACGTATTCTACAAGGTGAGGGTTGCAACTAATGAGCACAACCGAAGTGTGTGTGAAGGGGAGCATGAGGTCTAGTTCTGCTGAGGGTCTGGAAGTCGATGTGAAAGGATGCTTTGAGGTTTTGAACTCGTTTCGGTAGTAACCATTCACCGCATGTCCACAGGAAGTAATTGTCTAAGCTTAATTTCCTGCTCCTAAAAGTGCTATTATGGTTTCCAGTGCAGTAGTAGCCATTGGCTATGTAACCTATTAATGAGGTCTGGAGCAATCCACTTAGGGCCTGTAGCAGGCACTCTGAATTAACCACATCTTCTGTGTTTATTGGCAGTGGCTGCCACGCTTCTCTGTTGACTTTTAATCTCCCACTGAGTGTATATGCTTCCTCCTCTCCCCAATTACATTTACACACAGTGTGCACTGAAGCAAAGTGATGCACCAAGTTAAAGCCGCAATAAAAGCAGGTTCCTAACAAGCGGGTGGGAATGTATTGTATGTAATACTTTCCTAAGACAGCTACGGAACAGCATCCAGCACTCTAAAATAACACACAGAGCAGGAAAATGGAAAATAAGACTCAGTCTGCCCAAATCGAGCACCAACCAGAGGAGAGAGGCACCACACGTACCCCAGCCACAGGGGAACAATAGCTTGTGAGTACAAAAGCAGGGAGGGAGGGGTTAGTAGGCATTAAAAAAAAAAAAAAAAAAAAAGGCAGGGACAGGAATACACAAGAGTGGCCACGACACTGTCAGACCAATGGTCCATCTCATCCAGTATCCTGTGCCTGACAGTGGCCAGTCCCAGAGCTTCCAGGGGAGTGTACAGAACAGCGGTTCTGGAGAGAGCCATCTCTGTCTTCCCTTCTCAGCTTCTGGCAGTCAAAGGTTTAGGGTCACCTCAAGCATGGGGTTGCATCTCTGACCATGTTGGCTAATAAACCACTGATGGACCTACCCTTCATGAATTTATCTAGTTCTTTTTTTAACGCACTTATGCTTTTGGCTTTCACAGCGTCCCCTGGGAATGAATTCCGCAGCCCTGGCTTTTCTCTCTCTGGTGCTGCAGTTAGTGCCTGCTGCTAGATCCTTTCCTTTGGGTCACCTGATAAGCCTCCAAAGCCCCTCCTGATGCACAGTGGAGGCAACCCACTTTCAGAGCAGGGATCTACAAGCGGATTAGGCCATCAGAACCGTACGTGCAGTGTGGCGTGCAAAAGCCCTGTCAGTAACGACTGCTGCATGTATGGATTCTGTAGCTTTTGTTAGAGGTGAGCATTCACTTTAGAAATTTGTTCCTAGAGTTTTTCAAACCTCTTGCCTCTCCGGAATTGGGTTGGAAAGGTAAGAATAGGATCTCGGTGAGAATTAAGGTGCTGCTTCTCAGAAATCCTGTTTGCTGTGTTTTGGTGCTTCACAGAGATGGAGAAAATTAAGTTAATGGAGATGTTTGCCAACAAATTGGCCATCCATCATCCAAGCAGCTATCTCAGCTTTGTTTGTTTATATCTGTCATTCATGATCCGGTCTGCTTGCGACACTTTCTCCTTCATATTTGAGACTGTTCATTAAGAAGTGTGGGCTAGACCAGGCAACCTGGTTTGATGCCATTAGAATGAGGTCAGCGTAAAGTACCGAGAGCAAATCTTGCAGGAATACTTTTGTGTGCCCCAAAGTGGCTCTGAGTGAAGATCAGGTAACTGCTGAGTAGTGAGCTACTCTGAACATTTTATTCCTGTTGGTACCACACTGTCGCTTCCCCTGATGCCACCTGAAATTGTGAAACACCTTCCAGCCGCGTCTCTCCATTGTGGTGCTTGTGAAGTGTGCTCTCACCAATGAAGCTGATTCCAAGAACCCACCACAACAGCATACAGGCAGCTCCCACAGGGTGCCCAAATGGCCAACTGAAGGCCTCGGGATGCCATGGGCTATGCCTAATTTGAATAAATAAAGCAAGTGCCGTTGCACTTGTCTTGAATGTGAAGGTGACTGCAGATCCCTGCAGGCAGTGTTCCATCTCAGGAAGCAAAAGTCCAGGAGGAACATGTCTCCACGTCCAGAGGCATTGCAGAATGCTGCGTGTTGCACTTCAGTGAGACCTTCAGAGCAGCGAGGAACCAGTGTGTGTGCCAGCAAGTTCTGAACTCCACTTTTTAATCCGAAGCGACAGAGGCAAACAAAATGCTCACAGATTACTCCAGCCTTCTGTGGAAATTTCCATGAACCAGTGATTCATGGGATCAGTCTTCAGATTATTTCAAATGTTTTATAACTTCTACCCATAATTGTCTCTTTCATTATGTGCCTTAGGAAGGCTTGAGGAGTGCTCTGGTGGGTGTAGTTGTCCTTTGAATTCAAACATGTTTGGCTGCTGTACCTTTACTTTTTCTGGAACATTTCTAAACTGTTGGGAAGCTTAGTCACTTCTGGTTTGAAAGACCATTTGGGTCTCATTAAATGCAGAAAGGCCTGAGGTCAGAGACACTACCTCATAGTCACTGGGTGTGACAGCACACTTGGCGGAGCATTGCTTAAGCATTTTGTTGGGAGCAAGAGCCCTGCGTAGGGTTGGCCTTGCAGTGAGAAGACAAAGATGGTTAGTAATGGAACACCCTGGCCACTCCTGTCAGCACAAGAGCAGGAGCATCGCTGAAGCTCTGTGGTCACCAGGCAGTGTCCAGCTTGATAATTAACCTGCCTATCTTTCCCCTTCAGCTTTTTGCTTCCTGCCTTAAGCCATTGTGCAGGGTTGCTGTGTGTTCTTTAGCAGCTGCCACATTGCACCTCAGGTGGTTGTTTCACTGGGGAGCAAGAATAATCCAGCTATGTAGTGTGTGTATCCGCTTGAAAAGCACTTTAGGATGAAAGGGGCTGTATTCATGTATGTTTATGGGGATGGCTGGAGGAGAACCAAGAAGCCAGTGTTTGTGTAGTGTGGAATATATTTATAGAACAGCTTAGCGTCTGAACGTGGGAGGGGGAGCTATTAAATTCCTGTCTCCACTAGTTGCATAAAGGAGTAGATGCATTTTATATTCCTGTCAGTAGGAAAAGGTGATCTGTGTAAAGCTGGAGAAATATAAAGCTGCAAGTGTACTACAATCTGCTCATCACATAAGGAAATGATCTTATATCTTTACTCTTTATGTCTTTGCTTTTGAAATTACTTAAGAAATTTCTCTGCATTAGTAATGCTGCGGAAATAGAAGCCTATGTCAGGGATCAAAGCCATGCAGCTGGGAGAAATTAGTGAGAGTGTTACAGGTTCGAGGACTCTGGCAAGCAGGCAAAGAGGTGCTTCAAGGCAAAATAACAGCTCTCTTCACTCATCAAGGCTTTCTTGTATGGCGCACATCAAGATGCATTTGTGGAACGGGGTCAGAGGCTAGTATGCCCCTCAGTGTGTTACAGCTGTTGCTGAAAATAAGGTTCCCACGTGAACGAGTGTGACTCATCTCAATGGTCTATCAGCTGTAGACATGTCTTAAATATCATGAAAACAGGAAAACTGATGGCACCAGATTTGCTCTGTTTCATAAACCAAAGCATTTTTCCTTAGCCGCTTGCCTGTGATTCCTGTATGTCTTTACCTTTCTCTTTGTATTGGCCTCTTGCCCTGCTACTCACAGAAACCATCCCATTAGCACTGGTGGCATGGCGCTCTCTCTGAGTGGATATTCAGTCCAGGGAGGAAGGGAGTGAAAGCTGTAAATGTGTTCTGGAGTGAAAATCCAGGGGATTTTTGGGACCGGGAATATAAATTACTCTGCTAAATAATTTTCTCATCGTGATCAACTCGAGAGGAAGAACCATCCCACTGGTGAACCTAGCAGTTCAAGGTGCAGGATTAGTGAGGACTATCCGGTGTTGCAGTGCAACGTTCTGTTCTATTACGATGTTTCAGAAAGACTGGTTAACACTTCTCAGGAACGGTGACTCCATGCAAATCTGCTAATGGCCCCCTCTTCTCAATATGCAGACACACAATAGCTGTAATTATGATGATAACTATTCTGTCCTCTAGCATGAGGGACCATGGTATTGTTAACCTTCTCCTTGGTTCATTTGCCAGCAGCATGAGCAGACTAAAGATGCCACTTTGTATCAGGACTGCAGAAGGCTTGGGTTTATCCTAATAGGTTAGAAGTCCCTGTCTTCTGTCTCCTCACGGTTTTCGTGTGTTTCTGGGAAGTAAATAAGTGCATCTTGCTTAAGCAAGGACTGTAACTTAAACATTTGGGGCCTGATAATGGGATTGAAGTGAGTGGGAGCTGAGGGGGCTCAACACCTTTGGAAATGTGATGGTATATGTATCTGTATGGTCATTTGTGCGCTTTGTGTTCCTGTCCATTGCCGCACATTTTGTGTGAATGCTGCAAACTCCTCAAGCTGTCTTCAGCTAGTCTGCAGAATTCACAGCTTTCCATTATCAAGCTGTGTCGCTTTGTTATACACCCCAGCGAACCCCAGGCCGCAGCGCTGTCTTGAGGTCGGTGGGAGCACTGCAGGCCTCTAGCTCTTGACTTATTTCATGGATATCTCAACATTCCATCAAGTAGAGCAAAAAAAGGAGAGAGCTGAGTTTTATGGACCCTGTGAAGCGTTTAAGTAGTCATGGGTTGGTACTTCTGTGGGACTTGGTGGTTCTGTTAACTTTAGACGAATACCTGGGCTCTCAGCGCAAACTAGATGATGTCATGCTTGTAGTGCTTTACATTTTATTGCTGTTTTAATATCCAAGAAACTTGCTCTGGGATGGGGAAAGATTAAAGCCCTTTTTAATGACACTTGTGTTACAAAAGGGACATTTCCACTCATGCCGGAGATCAGTGGGTTTGATCTTTGCATTTGGACGACTGCTCAGTCTCATACAGCGGTGGCCACGAGAAGCATCAGCTGTTCGACGTTCGTTTCAGTTCAAGCTCTGGAAGACACCACTCCGTCCGGTGCTTGGAATGACTTGACAGCCTTTTACCGCTTTTTGTTAAGGCCAACTGGAGTTACCAACCTCAGCTTCTCCGGGCACAATACAAGTCTCGGACTGGGCTATTTTACAGGAGCTCTCGCTGTATGCAGTTCCTCTCCTCCTGTCTGGTCATTGTTACATAAACCACGCTGCACCTTAGGCCTTCATTAGAGGAATCCCTGCCGGTTATGACTACGGGAATTCCCTGAGCAACCAAAACACGGAGGAGCGTTCTCGTACGTGGAGAAAAGAGCGCCCTGCAAGCCAGTCTTTGTTCTTCCTTTAAAACCTGCAGCAGGGTGCTCTGGTGGTTGCTCTTTCCGGCCATTGCTCAGGAGTGGCCAGAGAATGGACTGGGGGGGGCGGGGGAGGGTGTTTCCATCTTAATCTGAACAAACCTCAGACCACAAAGGTCTAGCGCCTGAGAATCTGAACTTGTCCTGAGCTGTCCTCTCCACATTGCAAGCCTGCAGCCAGCAGAAGCGTGAGAAAGTTGAGTCACTTCCTTGGTTAATGATATTTCTCTGCATCGATGGATGAATTGTTTTCCTATTGGGAGACAGAAGCTGCAGTTCCATTAGGTCAGATTTTTCCAAATGTTGGGATTGCAGGAGCTGATCTCCACTCCTGTCTCTAGTATGATTCATTGCCCAATTCCTCTGGGGCCTATTGCTTGACTTTTGTCCAGTCAGCAAGTAGAATTTGAGCCTTCATTAACTCCTTGCTGCCCTCCCATTTGGAGCTGCGGCTGCTAAGCAGAGCACATGGCATTGCATGGCACTGGGAATCCCAGAGTCCTGAGTTACAGTAATAGCGTACCACATATGTGGATAAAGGCTGCTAGGGCTCTGGCAACTGCCAAATTTGGAGTGATCTCATAGCAATCCTCCCAGCTTGACATTTGTTAGGACTATAAAATGTAACTGCCTAATAAAACTCTACATGTGGGGAGGAGGAAGGTGCCTACTTTGCTCCCCGGGGAGGGGCGCACAGACACTTCCTTTAGCTGGGGGATGTTAGGTGTCAATTTGGTATTAACAATTTTAGAAAATATCTTTCAGGCCTTAGTAGCATGACATTAAAAAGAAGGCTTTTAACATGGAAATCCCCAGAGGGGAAGATGAAAGCGAACAGGTGCTGGAAAAATGTTTCTGCATATTAGAACTTAATTAGATTTGAAAATGAATTCCAGATGGGCTAATTATGTGTGAGTTGTTGCAGGTTCTTTCTTGCAGGGCAGGAGAGTGTTTGGGAAACTGATGTAACTTGATTGGATTTGATTCCTAACTCTTGCCGTATTGCTGAGATCTAGACACAGGTTGGCTTTCAGGCTCTGTGATCCCTCTGAAAAGGTTCCACATCTGCTGCTGTCAGAGCAAGGGAGATCTAAGGCCAGGAACAACCAGGCTTGTTGCTAAAATAACCACAGGGCCAACAACCTGTCACATTCAAGGATAAATGCCTCTTATCAGAATTACTTGTAAAGGAAACTTCAAAGACACGACGGTGGATTCTACAAAGGAGGAACTGTTTTCAGGGACACATGGCGTTAGGGGTGCCATTGGCTTCTCCAAGCAAAGTAGCGTGCCAAAGCTTGCTTGAGCCCGTGACTGACGGAGGGTGTGGGGACTGTCCAGAGCAATAGACAGGCCACAGTACTGCATGTTTTGGATCTATAAATACTAGAGCAGTGGGTCTCAACCTGTGGGCTGTTTGCTGCCCAATCGGCACACAGCTGCAGCCCATGTGACACCCTCAAGGCCACACAGGTAGTGTGTGTGTGTGTGTATATATATGTGTGTGTATATATATGTGTGTATGTGTGTATATGTGTGTGTATATATATATATAATATATATATATAAAAAAAATATTGTGTGGATGCCGCCCACATAACCCGTAGAGAGCTGCATATGTGGCCCACAGCGGAAAATAGATTGAGAATGAATGTACTAGAATAACTGAGAAATGTTATTAATGGGGCTGTAGCAGCATATTCAAAGCCAGAAAATGTAACTTCAAGGGACAATGTTATCCATCAGTGTCTCTGTGAAGTGTTTCGCTCGCTGGCTCTGTTTTAGGGGTGCTTTACAGAACCCCAGAAGACACCCTCAGTCCCACACTGAAGACAGAGGGGGACAAACTTCATGGCCTTTTCACAGCTTTCCCCACAAAGTTAAGTGAGCATGCTGGGACGAGAGCCGGGTGTGAGCATGTGTAACTGTCCTTGGGCTCTGCCTCCCAGTACCTCTGAGAAAGCTGAGCAAAAGTGAACGTTTTCATAAGGCCTGTGACTGGAAATCATGGCGGCGTGATTTATGTGTGGCTTGATGAATGATTTAGATCACGTGAAGGGATGATTTCAGTAGAAAATACAGTCCCCTCTTACAGGATCTGTAATGAAGAGAGTCAGTTCTTATTCATTCCGTTCTGAAGCTGTTTGAACTCAGCCTGTTTGACATAAATCAAGTGTAATTGTCATTTCATGATTAATGAACATATGCTGGCCATTTTTCTTCATAATTAAACTTTACGTTCAATTCATCTGACAAAACAAAACAAGGTTAGGCTTTGGCAGATTGTGTGGCTTTTCCAGGTCTGTGTATTTAAGGAAAAATGGTGGGTTTTCCAATGGCCATGAATAGACCTGCTGGGCATAAGCGCATGTAGTTTGAGTGGAGACTCCAGCGTGTTGACCTGAGAGGACAACCTGTGCAGAAAGTCAGTTTTGTGTCCAGCTGTGGTGTAAAGGGGACATTTCGTTATGAACGTGGCACCTTTTGGCTTGTCTGCTTCAAACGTCGACTGTGACTAGGGGTGGAATGATCTGAGAAGCAGGGAAGCTGTTAGAAGGGCAGCTGTCGTGTCCAGCGTTGCTACACATCTGCCCTTCGAACAGTAACTTAGCACCCAACAGAATGATAGAGGATGAACGAATGAATGTCTGTATCTTTCATAAATCTGCAGAACAGCCCCCGTAGTTTAGAAGCCCCAAATCTATCTGGATCCCAGCGCAGGGATCCAGATCGTCTGCACCAGTTCTGTCCAGTTCATTCACTGTGCTCTTCTTTTAGGACATAGACAAGTTTGGCAATGAGATCACTCAGCTGGCTCGCCCGCTGCCTGTCGAGTACCTCATCATAGATGTAAGTATTCGCTGCAGCGTGGAGGCAGACTTCCATTCGCACCACCCAACCTTCTGGAAAGTCCACAGAGTCTGAAGGTTTTAACTTGTTTGCTTTCTTTAAACCTGGGAGTGCAACAGTCAATGTGCTTTTGTGAGAGTGCAGCACTCTGGGGCGGGTGGGGATGCGGTGCCAGAGAAATGCATTTACTTCTCCAGAAGGCGCTGCTTTGAGTGTCTTGTTGCTGTTATGAAACAGAATTTATCCATAAAATGAAGGCAGCAGCAAGCCCCATGGATATGCTGGGCATTAAATCACTGGGAGCTAATTAGAAAGCGCCAGTTGTCTCTTTGGTAGCGATGATTAAGAACACTGCTCATTCCAGTGATGAGCAGGCTGGGTTTGTACTAGGAAAAGGCCTACAGCTCCTTCATTGCCAATTCCTAATGCTTTCATTTTGGAGAAGGAATCCTAGTTGCAGTTCTGGGTTCAGGTCCCATCTGCCCACCACTGAACGTGTCCTCTCAGGGAGCTGCATTGTTTCTTGGGCTATGCATCACTGCGTGTTGGAGCCAAAGGGCAATTGGTCTGAGAGCCCTGCCTTGTTTCATAAGTGTTGCCAACGCACTTGGGAGCAGCGTTAAAACTCTGCCCCTGTCTTTCAACTTGAATGGGGGCCTTTCCTGGATGAGAGACTGGGAGGCAGATAATTCAGCTGACAGAAAATACTGCAGGAGTGGAGGTGGTGCCACTAATGATTAAATCCATTCAAAGCGACTGGTCGACTCCAGCTGCTGCTTGCATGAATACAAATGTCCCAAGCACTGCCCTAGGAAACTCCAGATGTGGGGAAGCAGGTGGACTGGAAACCAACACTTGCTCTTCCCCTTTTTTGTTTTTTTTTCTGTGGGGTGTGTTACTTATCAAAGCTGTGTTTGGGCTGAAGACATTGACATGTGATTCATGCAGTGAAGTATTGCGTTTGGAACAGTGGGACCCATTGTGTGGAGCCCGTAGATGTTCCATTCCAATTGACAGCACTGGAACGTATTTATTACCCCAGCAGTAAAGGCATCTGGTTTTGGACTACCTGGGGTGTAATTAAGATGAAAACAGATTGACAGAACATGCACTTAGGAGGAGTCTGGAATGATGAAAACTGAATTTCTGAAGCATCTTTTTTTAAAAAAAAAAAAAAAAAAAAAAAGCAGTTGTATTTTTCTGGTTAATATTGCAATGGGTCTTGTTTCTGCATCTTTGGTGTCAGCTACAAACCGCACACAGATTGAAAAGCTTTTTGTTTATAAAACTAATAGCCATAGAATCAGAGGACGAAGGCACCTTGCTGGCCTACACGTTCTTCTGGCCCACCTGCCACCCTCCTTCCAAGTGATGTAAGCAGCAAAGAGGAGGAATATTAGTGAGTGCCAGGGTAGGGCGTGCAAAACTCAATTTGACAAAATGCACAAGGCCAGCAGCAGACGACAAAGGGTTTATTTGAGCCCCACATGGCTCAGTTCCACCAGTAAGAACTTAGGAGCCACTTGCTTGTATAGGATGCATGTGATTTCTGAGCCATGTTCTCCCCTGCATCTGGCAAAGTGCCCACCAACCCAGTGACAGTATTGGGAGCCCTGGGCGAGCTGACCAAAGATCATATCAATGGCAGGGGATTCCAGGATTAGGAGGAGACTCGGAAACCCTGCATCAGAGAAGGGTCTCGTCCTTTGCTGGAATGGCTGATTCCAGTGGCAGAAAGGTGCATGAGATTAGAGACGGGCAGAAGATCCTCTTGGATGCTCAAGCAGTTGAGGAGTCGCTTGCCATCTGGATAAAAGCTTGTATCAGCCTCAGTGCTTTTGCTGCTCTTTGTAGTGTGTCTTTGTATTGACTGTGCACTGCACTGAAGCACCTCGTGTTGCAGCAAGGTTTCAGACTGGACTGATACAAAAGGCGAAAGCCAAGTTCTCGATAAGACACCAACTTTCAGGTTCCTTAATCTTCCTAGGCAAGAAATAAAGGAGCTGAATTTTATTCAGTTCATTTGCCGTAAGTTCCCCTTCCCCAACACGCTGTGTGTGACGAAGCTCCCCTCTGTCCAGCGATGTTCAAAACCTGCATCCTGTCCAGGGGATAACTGCTCCGAGCCAGGAGGGGCGCTCCTGTGGCCTCACTAGCTTAGACTATTGGTTAGCGCCTGGTTGCCGCCTGGCGTAAATGTTTCATGCCGTGTGTTTCCTTGGGCTGTGCTGGAGGTCAGGCCCTGCAGTGCAGAGAAAGCAGTTGTATTTAGAGAAGTGATCTGTGTGAACTCTTTATTCATTTCTCAGACTGCCCCAAGTCCCAGCTGCAGATTTCAATAATGCCTCTCCGTTCCTCTCTAATCCAACCTCCTCGCTGTAATTCTTCCAATGCAAAAAACGAGACAGAGCCAGGGCCAAGTCGCCAGCCTCAGGCGCACAGTTGTCAGATCAGTGCAGGGAGTGGGGAGGAGGTCTGGTGTGCTTCCACAGGCTATGTGAGCCTGCACATTTTCAGGAGAGAGTTGGAGGCCACACTCACTGTGTTTATGAATCCTGGGGCTGCCCTGGGAAAGGGAAGTGCTGATCAAATCGCCTTGGAAATGTGAAAAAGTCTTTAGAAGTTCCACATAATAGTCACTTTGTGACCTTCATGGCCGAACAGTGTGGTGCGCCATGGGTGGCGTTTCTCAGGAATTGGAGGCGGGGGTTGGGGTCTTCGGCACCTGGGAACCAGGTCTAGCCCGTCTACTCAGCCTCCCAGCACAGTGCTCTTATAGCTCTTCCTTGAATTTTCAGATTACCACAACTTTCCCCAAGGATCCAGTTTACACTTTTTCTATTTCTCAAAATCCATTCCCTATTGAGAACCATGAAGTGCTGGGAGAAACTCAGGTAAGGAATGCTTTGAAGTGTGTGTGTCCTACCTGTACAATCTTACACATGTATGTCATCTTCTACATGTTTCCCTTACACTGAAAAGGGATCAGGAGTAAAGAGACTACAGCAGCTGTTCTGTTGAGCCGTCTCCTCATAATTTGATCCACACTTGGCCATTTGCTCGGCAAAACTTCCCTCTCTGAATGCTTTGCACCTCTTATAAATCATCCCGGCTGCATGTGCCAATTCCCACCCATTCCAGTGATATGAATGAGGCCTTTTTGCTTGCTAAGAATTGCCTCTTGCATGTATCTTCTAAAAAGGGGCTGCCAATTCCATGGGGTTTGATCAAGAATCCGTTAAGGGGTCATTCTGTATGTGACAAAATTGCGCTCCCTCATCACACTGCTAGGGGTGGGTCAAACAACATGCAGGGCTCCTGGGTTAGTGCTGACACCGAGAATGCTGGCTGCTTTTGTTTAATGGTTTTCAAAAGCTGAACTGTTCATTACAGAAAGAGGCAGCTATCAAATTGCCCAAGCCACATGTGAGCTAGCAAAATCAGCAGGCATTTTGAGTTCCTTGATCATAGTAACGGTCTGACTCTCAAAACGGATCTGAATGGAAAGTAGCAAAGATTTCTTCTGAGCTAGTTGGACGTGAAATGAATCGGAAGTGAATAGTCTTGCACAAACTCTCACTCCTGCAAAAGCTGAGAGAGAGGCAACTAGAACATATCACTTAGCATTTCGGGGGGTTATGGTGTCTAGCAGAGTAGTCAGCACTGTGCAGGCAGCGTGACTGTACAGTTAGAGGATTCCTGACCCTGGCCTTCTCCACCTTGCTGCGAGGCATGGGTCTCGTCTGCACCTGGTGAGCCTACTCCACTTCAGCGCAGTTGTCTGATGCAGGCCTCAGAGGGCATGGCCCTGTTAGCCAGCTCACTCTCCTTTCCGACTGGGGCACCAAGATTCCACTGGGACATTATCTTCCCTCACTTCCCCAAACTGGTGTGGCTCTGAGAGGTGCTGTCTGACTCGCTGCCATTCTGAGTGCTCCAATGTCTGGGTTCAGCTCTCTGGGCCCTGGGGTGGTTTGGGTGTCTAAATCATTCTAGAGTCTCTTTCTCTGGAAACGTGAAAAACTGCGATTCAGTCTGCAGGCTCTCTGATTTCAGGAGGTCAATCTGCATTGCAATCCTCTATTGATAGAGGAAGGAATTTTACCGGGATTTTCTTTGTCAGGGTATCTGAATGGAAAAATCAAGTTTTCACATGGGGGTAAAGAAATGTAACTTCTGTATTGTTTGTTTTTCTTCCCCAATCTCTGCAGGACTTCCACAGCTTGGCCACGTACCTATCTCAGAACACCTCCTCTGTTTTCCTAGACATCATCTCTGATTTCCATCTGCTCCTTTTTCTGGTCACCAATGAGGTCATGCCTCTGCAGGTAGGTAATAGAAGAAAAAGATTTTGGCTAATGACAAAGGCCTGTAGAGCTTGCAATGAGCATCACATTATAGACCGGCACTAAGCTTCTCCTCCTCAGCATCAAGGCAGGAGATTCAGTCACACATGCGGTGGAAAGTGCTGTGCGTCTGTTACGCCCAGTCTGAGTCCTCAGATCCAGCTTGTTTGCTGGCTTAGCTGTACTTCCTGCTGAGAAAATACAGCTGGGCAGAGCTCTCTCCTTCCCAGTGACCCTTTTGGTTGATGGTAAGAAGCTAGAGTTCTCTGAGTTCTGGAAGTCCTGCTCAGCCTCTGTATGGCTGGATGCCGTGAGTCGGTGGTGGCCGTGAGAGCAGGGTCACAGACTGGATACAGCCACTTGGCTCTGGCGTGGGTAGCTGGAAGGGTTTAAAAGTATCGGAATCAGAAATTCCTGTTCTAACGATAACAGGATCAGAGTCACCCAATCTCTTCCAGGACAACTACTTCCTGTCTTTGCAGCTCTGGCTGTATTGGCTTGGCACTAGGAGCTTGGCTGCAGGCCCTGCGTTAACATCTGCGCCACTCATCGTTTCCCATTTGTAAATAACATACCAACAAGAAAAGCCATGTGTTTTCCAGAGACTTCGAGAATTCCGCAGACTGAGCCTGTGTAGCACAGCTGGGCTGCCAGTGGGCAGCTGGAGATCAGGACCCGTCGGGGGGATTTTGCATGTGTTGCTTTGGGAATTTTGTCCAGTCTTTTTTTTTTTCTTCTTCTTCTTCTTCTTCTTCTTCTTTGTGATAAGTGTGAGTGAGCCTTAGCGCTCTCGCAGGTTCACTGCAGAAGTGGGCAGCAGATGCCATTCACGGGGGAGGGTGGACTGGCTGTTTTAACTCTCTAAAGGTGATCTACTGCTCCTGAAAGGAGGGGCCAGTAGCGATGGCTAGAGCCAGATCTAATGTAGGTAGGCACCGTGCAAGTTTCCCCTGTGTAAACCTACCCATACACCTAAAAACTATTGACCAAGCCCCTGCTATTCCAGCCCTGGATCTCTTGAGTAAAGTCTCCATATCTTGATTAGATGTAAGGTGGCGTCATCCAATCATGCTAAGTTTTAGAGCCCACCGTTAATACAGATTAACTTCTGGCCCACTTTCCTGTGTGGAGGGGTGCAACAAGTGACTTTTGGCTCCAGCATATATTCATTTGTAGATTATAAAGTGAGATGGGACCACTGTGATCATTTGATCTGACGTAGACATGCCCTGAATTAATTGCTCTAGCTTCTGTTTGCCCAAGTGTCAGGGGCGTCAGCCCTGGGGAGAAACTAGAAGCAGGATTTATAAAGCCAATCAAACCCTGTTGACTTGCCCCTTCCAGGCAGGGAGTGTCCCCTTGCTTGTATCCCCAGAGCAGCAACTCTGTAAAAGGGTGCAAGATCAAACTAAAGGATATTCTTAAGAATTCCTGGCTGCCAGTGGGGAGTAAACTCACTATGGAGCTTGGAGGGCTGGGGGAGGAAGGGGAAGGAGCTTGCAGGAGCCCAGCCCTGGTCCATGTGTGCTGGTTCTGATTGGGCTCTCTCCCCTACAGGATAGCATCAGCTTGCTGCTGGAGGCCGTGAGGACCAGGAATGAGGATCTGGCACAGACCTGGAAGAAATCAGAGCAATGGGCCACCATCGAACAGTTGTGTAGTAAGTCCCCAGAATTACCTGCTGTTCTCCTGTGACTGGGTCACGTCTCCCTTCCAGACCACGAAGCGGTTTGCCTGGGCCGGCTGCCGAGCGGCACAGCTGTGTTTCTGCACAGGTGACGGAGTGGGGGAATGAGCTGGCTCCCAAGGCCAGCTGGGCTCAGAGCACAGGGGGCCCAAGCAGTGCCCACCTCTTGGGCCAAAGCCAGGAGTGCCCCTGGAGGGCTGTGGCGTGAAGCAGTGTCTCTCAATCCTCCCGTTCTGTGGCAGGGAAGTGGCCCTGGAATCACTGGGCTTAGAATGGTTAGACTGGCCTGATTTACTGGAGCCTATCCTTGATCTGAGACAGGCCCCGACATCTCTGTGTGCCATTGTCTGCCTGTCTCCTGCCTGTGCCGGGTGTTGTGACACCACAGCGGCCAGCAGTCTGCCGTGCAACAACCCGCCCTGTTCAGGCAGATGCTGACGCTTTGCCCAGAACCCAGCCCGCGGTCTGGGTGCAAAGGCCCAGGCGTGGGGAATGCAGGTCTAGGAGCAGGAGCCTCTAAGATGAGGCAGGAGAGACAGCTAGTTTTCGGCCCAGAGGGCCCAGGATCTGGCCCCGCCACTTCCCCATCCCATGTTGTTACATGTAGCCACTCCCATGTGACTCTCCTCCTGCCCCCAGTCCTCCCCTCTTCCCAGCCTTGACCTCTGCTCTGTTTCCCCCTTACAGGTACAGTGGGAGTCCAGGTCTCAGGGCTACATGAATACGGTGCCCTGGGCAGTTCGACACACACCGCGGCCTCGGCCATGTGGGCTTGCCAGCACTGCACCTTCATGAACCAGCCCGGCACAGACCACTGCGAGATGTGCAGCCTCCCCAGGACCTAGCCCCTGCTGTGCGGAGCTAGGGGCAGACTTCGAAATACAGAGGCAAACCCTTTCCAAAGCCAGATGGTTTCTCGTGCCCCCTCCCCCATAATGATGCGCCGCAAGGGGCAGACTGAGGGCGGGGGGGCTGCACTGTCCTTCTGGGGCTCAGTGATAGGAGGGAGGGAAGGGGAAGCAGGCTGGCTGCTGGTGGGACCCCCTGCGCCGCTAGCCCAGCATGAGGAGACCCCCCACACTCAGCTCCCCCGCAAGTGACTCGGGCTGTCCCCTGGGACTGGCCGGCTCCAGGAGCTCCCTAGGCTTCGTGCTGCCGTAGGAGGCTGATCTCATTCAACAGCAGCTGCTTCCCCCCGAGCTGAGCGAGCTCTGGGGGGCTGGGTTGGGCATCCCCACTGGAGCATGGCAGCCCGGGGCTGGCCTCCCCGCATTAGCTTGCATGATGTGCTGCTTCCCTGTCCCGGCAGCCTTAGCACAGGAGATGGCCTGGGAGGAAGTGATGCTGTAGCATGGCCTGGTCCCCCAGCTGCTCTTAGCAGAGGCTCACCATCCCCCCTCCACCCACCCACCCCCCGCTCCTTCCCCAATGCCTGGTAGGTTTGTCAGCAGTCAGCTCTTCTCCAGTGGTTTTCTGTAGCCCTCGGTGCCTGACTCGGCTGAGCTTCCGCCATAATTACAGCTTTGACTAAATGGTCCACAGCCGGAGAATGGACGATGAGCAGCAGCCGCCAAGCCCCAGAGCTCACCCGCGGTGATCCTGGTCCTCTTGGCGTCCGAGAGGAGCGCTGGGGATCCGTCTCCCTGTGGACCCGAGAGCCCTGTCCCTCCTGAGTGACCCCTCACTGCAGCCCAGCAGCAGGGAGAGCTGCCTCTCTCCGCAGCGCGGATTTGGCAGTGGCTCCTCGGCTCTCCCCTGTCGAGGGCCGTGGTATCCTGGTTGAAAGGGCGTGTGGGGCTGGGCTTGGTCTGCTCCTGCTTGCTGGATCTCCCAAGGGCTAGCGAACAAACAGAGGGTGCTCGCTGTCGCAGACCACAGGTGGGGCTGGCACCTTGGCTTACTGCTCCCGTTAAAGCGGCGAGTGGGCAGCCTGGGCCCATGGGGGCAGCCGCCCCAGCTCTGTGGAGCAGGCATCCTTTCACTCACGCCTTTCCCCATTCAGGGGACAGCCCATCGGAGGGTTCAAGCCAGGCAGAGCATCGCGGTGCATTTAGTGCCATCTCCTCCATCTGCCAGCCACTCTAGTCCCCTGGGGGCGGCCCGGAGGAATGGCATTCCTCAGCCGTCTCCCCTCTACGGAGTGAGGCCCTGGCACTTAGGAAGCAGATGTAACTTGTAGTCCGCTTTGCATTAGCGAGGACAGGGCCTGGCTCCAGCACCCATTCTGCATTAGACCCCCAGGTCTGGGCCGGCTTCTCTCCCTCTTGGCTGCTGGGTACGTAGCCCCAGTCCTGCAACCAGAGCCCAGGTGCCAAGCAAAGGAAAGAGCCCCACACCTTAGTTTTCAGCAGCTGATCCACTCCACTGGAGCGAAATGAGCCCCATAGCAAACATGCAGCATGGTGCATCCTTCCAGCTTGCCTGGGTCGCCTCACAGCAAGGCCAGTCTCGTTAGCTGTACTTTGGTGCCTGAAGTTCAGAGCTGACTTTGGGGGGCCATAGCAGGGGTGTTTGTGGGAGCCAGTCCACATGGGCAGGTCTCCTACTAAATCACCACTCACTGCTGTCCCTTGCCATTTAGAACAGTGGCTGCTGCTTCTGGTTTTAACCTCACTGGGGCAGAATTGCAGGTCTTGATCTTCCTCTGCTTGCGCATTAGGGACCGTAATAACATCCCAGCTGGCCAGCTCCCAAGCCCGGGCTAGCCACTCTGTTAGCATAGAGAAGCACAGAGCCTACCCTGTCCCTCTCCCAGTGTGTCTGACCCTCTGCAACCCCATTGCAGCATTTCGGCCTGTTTGCCATTCCCAGAGCAGTGCCCGGCCCCTGCTTCTCCCCAGCTGTACTCATTCAAACTCCCCAACATTTCCTGGGCTCCATTGTAAGGAACCCTTCCCAGCTGCCCAGAGAGGCCCTTTCTCGGTATCCAAAGAGAACCATGGTTGCCATCAGCGGCTCAATGGTGGAACAGGAGCGGGTCCCCTTGGCAAGATAATGCTGCCAGCTTCTTTCCTCCCAGACTGATGGGGGAGCTAGGACTGGCTGATCAGAGCCTTGGTACCCCATCAGGCAGGGCTTTTCCCCTCGCCCCCTCTCTCCAGGGGGCCAGCAGCAAAGTGGGCAAGCTGGTAGGGGGCCCAGTTTGACTTATGCCAGCTCATCCCTGCACCCTCTGGCACCTCCTACCCCCTTCCCTGCAGCCCGTGAACAGCTGTCAGGAGTGACCTGATTTCTACCCTTTGCAGTCGAAGGATCCCTCGCGCCATCCTGCTGCTGTTTGAGGAGTAGTCCAGTGCTGCTTGGTGGCTGTCCATCCGTCCGTCTCTGGGTTGGTGTGTTCAGCTCTGAGCTCCCTGGGCCATAGCTGCTCTTGCTTTTCTGTGCTCTTCGGCTCGCAGAGGCGTGCGTGTTGGGTGTGGACTGGAGTTCCCTGAATTAAAACCCTGCAAGTAACAGCTAATAAAAGCACCTGAAATGTGGACAAGGCTCCTGGCCTCTGCTGTGTTTATGGACCCACCCCCCGCCAGAATCCTGCGTGGTTCTCTGACCCACGCTGAGCAGCGGCCTCCGCCTTCAACCTGTGTGTGCCTGTGTCCACC
Source organism: Dermatemys mawii (assembly GCA_007922305.1). Lineage (NCBI taxonomy): Eukaryota > Metazoa > Chordata > Testudines > Dermatemydidae > Dermatemys > Dermatemys mawii. The sequence continues at coordinate 22,851,910 of ML677373.1, forward strand.
ACTGCTCAGTGCAGCGTGGGCAGCAGTGAGGCTATGCGCCTGTGTAGGCTGGTGGGGACACGAGGGGTTTGATGGCCATGGGCATCCTCTCTGGCGCTCTGCTGATCTGCCCCCCACAGCTGAGCTGAGGGGGCTGCAGCCAGGGTGTCAGGAGCACCCAAGGTTCATGCAGAACGAAGGGCCAAACCCGGCTTTTGCAGAGCCATGTCCGTGCTCGGGCCTCCCCCAGCAGTGCAGGCCGGGCGCCAGCGCTGAGCAGAGCAGCTCGCACTAGGGCTAGGTGAGATGGTGCCTCTTGCTATAGCGTTCAGGGGCGATGGAGCCCCTGAGGGGAAAAGCTGCAGCACACACAGGTGAGGAGCTCAGGCAGGAGGCTGTGGGGCAGCCTCCTTTCGCACCATGGGGTGGCCGCTGTCAACCAGCATCAGCTCGGGAAAGGGGCCCTCTGCTGCTGAGATACCTGGGCACTTCATGGCCCCTGTTGTGTGCAGAGCGCGGCCCAGAACAGCGGCAATGACGCGGGTGTGGCAGGGCTGGGTGAGGCCGCGGTTTTGGTGCTAAATGTAACACGATCAGCTTGCGAGGCGCGGTGTGAACTCACGGCACAGAGAGACGCTTCACAGCATCACAAAGCCAGAGAGGAGAATCACTCCCCTTGCCATCAAAATGCAGCTGCCTCTGGGGTGGGATGTGGTTTTATTGGAACGTCAGTGGAAGGGCCGAGGGCAGAAACCAAAGAACCGTCCCTTCTCCAGAGCATGGGGCTGTGGAAGGCAGCGTGGAATCGGCCAGGCCAGCAGGGCAAAGGCTGTAAAGGAGGCCCAGAGCCTGGGAAACCTTTAGAGCCCCCTTGCAGCCCTTCTGAGCTGTGGCCACCCTTGGCATGGCTCTTGGCTCCTGACGTGCTCACCCCCTTGCCAACCCCACTTTCTGCAGCCCCGGCTTTCTCCCTCCGAGTCTCCCCTCTGGCACGGCCTGGGAACCTGCCAGCAGGCCCGAGCCCAGGGTTCCAGCCTTTTGTGCCTCCTCTCCATCACTGGGGTTCACAAGGTCCTCAGCTCCCCCAGGGATCCCCGCAGGCTCTGCCCTGTCCGGGCTGTACCCTGTGCAGGGGCAATGGGTCACTGCTGCTGCCAACTGGAGCCCTGGGAGGCGGCGTGACCCTGTGCCAAGGCTAGAGTTGGTGTTGGGCCAGGGGCAGGATGAGAGCCCCACCCCCCAAGTCAGGACAGACTCCCCCAATCACCGACAAAGTCAAACCACAGCAAAGGCTGCCATAACAGCAGCACTGCAGCTCCTGCTGTTGCAGTCTGCTCTGCGGTCTCCCCCGCCAGCTCCCACCGCCCAGGGAGGGGCCCGCAGCCATGCTCCGCGCCCTCCCCATGGCTTCCTTTTCCCCAGGGCGCAGGACGCTGCAGCTCGCAGGCCCTGCGGCAGGCCAGGCGGGTCTGTTTGCAATCAGCCGCACAGCTGCCAGGCCCACATCTGGCTTGGCCGCCTTCCCGGGCAGCGTGTTAAAAGGGGACGGAGGGAGGCAGAGCGGAGCCAGAGAGAGAAGGGGGAGCTGGGACTAGAAAGGGCAGCCGCTGTCCGTCTCCTCTCCGGCCCAGGATCTCAGCGCAGCAGGTAGGAGAGGGGAAAACTCCCCTTGGCTCAGCTTGGCCTGGCCTGGCACACACGTGGCACTAGCCCTTCCCCAAGTATTGCGTGCCAGAGACCCTTTGGCTCAGGGCGTTGCTCCTGTGCGACGTCTCAGCTGTTGGCCAGGGCGAGGGATTCCTCACGAGCGGCCCAGGGCTGGCACCATGGGGAGGTGCTCCCAGGGCAGCCTGGGCCTTGGCCAAGCATTGCCCAGTGTGAGCAGGGCTGCGGGCTCTCTGGGGGCAATGCCCCTGCCACTCATCCTCCGCCACCTCCTGAGAGCAGGGGCCCTGGGCAGGGGAAAAGGTCCCGACTCCAAGCAAAGGTGATGGAAGCTGGGAAGGGAACCGGCAGACCGAGGGACCCTGGGGTCCTTCCCAGCCAGCCTCTGGCTGGTGCCTCTGTCCCCGGCTCACCAGGCACCTCAGAAATGGCCGTGGGAAGCGATTCCATGTTGAGCATGGGGGTTGTCCCTGCCCTGCCCCATGCCACGGCTCCCCCGCCAGGAGATTTATGGCGGGGAGGCTCATGAGATCAGGAAACCAGAAGGGCCAGGCCAAAGGCTGCACAAGGCCAGAGGTGTGTGTGGCCCAGCGTCTGTGTGATTGCCGGCCCCGAGGGGTCATTCCCGGAGGGTTCATCGCCGGGCAACCTTGAATTCAAGATTCATCTTCGGTGCCTGCAGTCGCCAGGCCAATCCTGGAGGATTGGCATCCTGCAGGCTGGAGTGTGCCAAGGAGGGGGAGGCAGCAGCAGTGGGGACACGCTTGGGGCATGGCCTGTGGGGGTGTGGTTGTGGGGGGGGTGCTCAGGGTGAGGCCAATGGGACTGAGGAATGTGGTTGTGGGAGGGGCGCTTGGGGCTGGTGGGGCGTGGTTGTGGTGGTGGAGTGAGGCCGGTGGGGGTGTGGTTGTGGGGGGGTGCTTGGGGCGGGGC
>ML677373.1:22859486-22878659 GCA_007922305.1 Dermatemys mawii
GGGGGGCTGGCTGCGGGCAAGCCCCGCGTGCTGTGCCACGAGAACGAGATCTACCTCTCCAACGGCTGCGAGTTCGTCTACGTGTACGACCAGGAAGGGAAGCTGCTGAAGGTGAGCGCCCAGCGTGCGCCGGGACTGCAGGGACGGGCTGTGGCGTTAGGTAGCCACCCTCCCCCAGGCTGGGCTAGCCCCGGTGCCCGCACCCGGGGTAACTCTGCAGCCAAGACGGGCCCTGGAGAGGGGCTGAAGCCTGAGGTTAGAAGTGACAGGCTCACACTGAGAGAAGGGAAGACCATTGTACGAGTATGTCCCTGCGCACTAAGGCACTTTTAGCTTGTAGGAGCGGGATCCGCACACGTAGCTGAATGGTGTGAGCAGGCCGGGGGCACTGTCGATTTACGCCCCTGTTTACCACACCCTGTAGACACGTCCTCCGCTCCTACAGGGCATGGCTGAAGTGTCAGTGACTTTTTATAGCTTCTAGGATTTTTTTCATATCAAGGTACAGGGCAGGGTTTGCCCTTGTGGTTGCCTAAAGCTTGGCTCCAACATCCTTAGTGGACTGATTTTCAAAAGTACAGAGTGCCCATCAAAGTCATTGGGCACTTCTGGGTTCTCAGCACTTGTGAAATTAGGCCACTTGCTTAGGGGCCTAGACACTCAGGTTTGAAAATCTGGGGCATAGTTCCTGTCACTAGTGACTAGCAAGCTGGCCTCCTCCATCCGTTTTCACAAGTCTAGCTCCGTGTCTGTCCAGTTTAGCAGAGTTTGGGTTTCAAATATTAGTATGGCTTCAAATAACCTTTTCATTGGTGAATAAAGGGGGCTCTTTGACCTTTTCCCTCATTTCATGGGACAAACCATGTAATTAAATTATTGAAAGATTTTGTCCTTTTTCAACACGATGATGATTTTTGAGTTTTGTGCACCACTGATTTTTCCCTTTTCTATTCTGTGATAAGCAGAAGCCTTAGCACAGAGTTAGACATGTCATCTTTTTTAATTTATTCTTTTTATCATTTCTAAGGAAGCCATCAGAGAGATACCAGGATTAGCCTCCTACATGTTTTTTTCTTTCTCAAGGAAGTAGGTCATCTCTGGGTTTTGAATTTGTCTTTTTTCTGTCCTCAGCAAGCATAAAACACTGAATGTTTGCTTTGAATGTGTGTGTATATATGCCATTCTTTCAATCCTATGATAATGATCTTCCATTTCTATAGCATCGCTTGTGCCAAAACACTGTACAAGCTACAACTGCTTCTGTCACCAGAGCAATGCAGCCACCTCTGGGGTGAAATGTCACCTGCTTATAGCACACAGTAGCAACTACACAACCATTTAAACTGGAAGTGAAGAATGCCATACCATGTCTTAACATGATTGGCTTGAATTTGGAAATACACATGCAATATTGCCCTTTGGTGGTTTTACTCCTGGCAATTAGTATATTCAGAAAATGGCTGTTTTAACTTGCAGTTGTTCTATATGTACATCCTCGGCTAATGACCAGGGGAAAATATAATCCAGTTAATGTTTCCTTTATTCATGTGAGGAAGTTTGCTCCTAGGAAGGTTGCAAGTGTTTAGGTTGAATGGCTAGTTCTGACATGCGTGCAGTCACACATGTATGCTCTCACATAGCATCACTTCTCCAAGTGCATCTACAGAATGCTAAACCTAACTTGGTACCTCATGCAGCACTGGCCGGTGATCACCCCATCCGTACTTGTATATAAAGTTCTCCAGTAAGCCTGGGGAGACTCAAGAAGCCAGATCCTCCATAGTTCCATTGATGTTTTGCGGGTCTTGTCTTCACACTGCAGTGGTGGTGCCGGACATGTGGCTATATAAGGGGAGGTGGGACTTTGATAGCTGGCATTGGCTGCTGGCCCAAGGCCTTTTGTTTCTGTTTGATGCTACTCTGTTAGGTTGTGTCCCCATGGTGGTGAGCTCTTGCAGGGGCAGCTGGGAGGCTGCTTAAAAACCAGGAGCAGCCTTTCTCTAGCCTCATTCCTTGCTGCATGAAACTGACGTTCTCTTTCCCTTTTTGATCTCTAGGCCATCTACAGGTTTCCTGATCAAGTTTGGCACATGGAACTCCTCCCCCTTCATAGGCAGCTCTATATCCTGTGTGCTGGAAATGGCATTTACTGTGTATCCCTGGACCAACAGACCAGGTGAAACTTCAGATGCAGCCTGGCAAGGACAGCGAAGTTTGTCTCTGCTCGTTAAAGTCCTAACAAGAGTAGCAGGTGGTTTAATGCGGGGTGGGCAAACTATGGCCTGCAGGCCGCATCCGGCCCATGGGACTGTCCTGCCCAGCCCCTGAGCTCCCAGATGGGGAGGCTGCCCCTGGCCCCTCCCCCTGTGTCTCTCCACAGCCATGCCGCCACACAGGCAGCACTCTGGTGGGTGGGGCTGCGCGTCTAGCTCTGTCCGGACTGCTGCTCTGAGCGGCATGGTAAGGTGGTGGGAAGCGGAGAGGCTGAATAAGCGGCAGGGAGTCCCGGGGGGCGGTCTGGGGTTGGGTAGGCATGGGAGTCCTGGGGGTCTGTTGGGGGGCGGGTGTGTGGATATGGGTTGGGGCAGTCAGGGGCCAAGGAGTGGGGGTGGGCTTTTGGGTAGGGGTTGGGATCCTGTGGGGGGGGTTAGGGGTGGGGGGATCTTTGGAGGGGGGCAGTCAGGGGACAAAGAGTTGGGGGGGTTGGATGGGTTGAGGATTCTGAGGGGGGTGGGAAGTGAGAGGGGGTCGGCTAGGGGGCGGGGTCAGGCTGTTTTGGGAGGCACAGCCTTCGCTACCCGGCCCTCCATACAATTTTGCAACGCCAACATGGCCTTCAGGCCAAAATGTTTGCCCACCCCTGATTTAATGGCACGTGCTTCCAGCACTCTTCAGCGAGACCTGGAGTCTAGGGGTCACCCTGAGGGATGGTGGTCTCCAAGCATTCCCGACCCCAAGGTTTCCATATGACTATCTGCACATTTCTCCGGTTTGGCCCCACCTGGTGTGTGGTTACCCCATGCCCTGAAGGAACTGCAGCGGGGTTTACGTTTCCGAGGGGAAACACCTGCTCTTCTGAGTCACCCTAAAAGACCCAAACCCCTGGCAGCAGAGTGTCTCCCGGGCCCTGCCCATGTGGTGTGCGCTCCTCCATGCCCCACTGCCTGTTGGAGGAGTCCTCCAGAGGGCAAGGTGGCAGCATTCGCAGATGTCTAGTCACTCAATGCCTTATTGACTCATGATAAGTGATGAGGGTTCCTGGCCTCCCCCTGATCCTAGGGGAGCTGATGGGGCAGAGTGTTGGCCCTCCCAGTGGGGCTGTCCTGGTGTGGGGGTATTTGCTTGCTAAAATCAATTAAAAAGAACAAACAAAGGCTAAGCACCCAGACTGGTTTTGCACCGTCTGGCCAGTAAATCTCACCCACTGGCCAGCCCGTCGGTCCATAGAGAGCGGTGACTTGTATCGTGCATCGATGGGTTCCTGGGGCTTCAAAGGCAGCCCAGCCGTGCTCCCAACTCCCTGTGCGATGCTACATGTTGGGAGAAGGGGAAAATCTATCTGGCTGCACCGGGGGTCAGCTCGAAGCACAAGATCCTGGTTCCCCTTAGGTTAGGCACTTGCAGTCAGAGTGATCGATTAGACGTGCAAGTCCCGAGGCTGTGTGACTAGACCGGTACCTTGTATCTGGCACCTCTGCTTCATCCTTTTGGCGTGCACACGCCCTACAGCCACTGGTGTTGGGGGGTAGCAGAGGAGTAGGATGGCGGGGTCTGGTGCTCTCCAGCACATCCTCATGCACCCCTTAGTTACTGAAAGGGTTAAGGTGTTCCAAACCACACACCCTTCTGGAGCGTTGGCTCTTCCTGCTCTCTCCAGATCACTGCACCCAGTGCGGTTCCTTGAAGCGAGTGCTCCTTTTGTAAGCTTGTCTGTAAGCGTGGGGGTGAGAGGTGAGCTAAGGAAGTGCCAGCTTTGCCCTGTGGCTTGGTTGAAAGCTTTTCCTTGTTTGCTTGAAGGTTAATGAAGCAGACTGACGGCGATGGCGAAGAGGACGCTTGCCCTTCCAGCGTCTTCCCCGTAGACTCAGATGCCTGTGTCATCCCAGATGACACGCTGTGCACCTTCACGCTGCTGAGCGATGTTCTCGTCACCCTGTCCCGGGCTCAGGGCCAATGGTGGATTAAACTCCACGTGCTTCTGGACCCCAGTCAGGAGAGCCAGCCATGTCGGCAGATCAGTCAAGTGGGATTCTCCACCTGCGACCAAACCGGAGAGGACGGGGATGCGCTGCCCTCGCGCTTCCTTCCTGTCTTGTGCTGTGCGTCCGCACCAGGCACAGCCGGGCCCAGGGAAGGTCTGTGGTGTTCGGGGGGGTTCACCCTGGAGGAGCCCCTCTTCAGCCTGCTCTTTGGCATAGACGCTGCCATGCTCGACTCTCCCATGATTCTCTGCGGCTTCCCGGACGGGCAGCTGTGCTGCGTGCCGCTGAAGGCCCTCAACTCGTCTGAAGCTGTTGACGCCTGCAGTGATGTTGGAGGCCAGACTCTGCCTGTGAAGATCCTTCACCATTTGGAAGAACCTGTCGTCTTCATTGGAGCCTTGAGAACAGAACACAAAGCCCCGGACGATCCCGATGACCAGCAGCTGTTTGAAGACTCAGGCTGCGATTGCGTTGTGGTGGTCGGGCACTACGGCAAGATGGTGGCCATGAAGGCAGAGCGAGGAGAAGAGGCCAAGATCCCAGAGGTCAGGGAGTACTACCTGCAAGGGCCCGTCCTGTGCGCCGCGTGTGGTGGTGGCAGCCGGATGTATTACAGCACGCATTCAGACATCTCCGCGGTCGACCTGGATTGGGCCAGCAACGCTTCCGACCCTGAGAGCATAGATAACACTGCATACGTCCTGCCTCCCGTTCTCTCTCCAGCCAGTTTAAGTATCTGTAGCGTTGTGGCACTTTCCTTGTCTTCTCGGGCCTCAGAAGGTACTGCCAGCAGTAAAAAAAAAAAAAATTGTCATTCTTGGGGCTGAAATGGGCAAGAATAGCTTTGTCCTAACTGCATATTCCTGTTTCTGCCGCTCCACCATTCCTCGTTAAAGGTCCAGCTTCCATTGGCTCACCCTCGTTATTGTAAGTTGTTTACATCAAGCATGCCGAGCCAGGAATTGGACAGGAGAGGCAATGTCATGTGTGTTCAGAGATCAACTCCCCATGTGGCTGTCTTTGTGGTGTCCCTTGTGTGGGGGTCTCCCACCTTGGAGCAGTAGGCGGTGTGGTCACGGTCGGAGGGGTTGTGCTCTCTATAAAGAGGACCTGGGGCTGCTGTGTCTGTGTCAGGTAGGATCCTGCGTGGAGTGGCGCTGGGGGCAAGTCCAAATCGACCTAAGCGAAAAGCTTCCCAAAAGGCAATTTACAAACACCACAGCTGGCTGGACAAAGGGCTCCGCAGTGAAGAGCTCCAGACACAGCCGGTCAGAGTCCGTAAGCTCCTTTCCTTCTTCTGCCTGACAGCTCTGTGTCCGTCCGTTGCTTCCCAGCGAGGGCTGGGGAAGCAGGTGTGTTGCCTTCTCAAAGCGGGGTGCTTTTGTAGACCCAGGCCCGGGCAGCATTCTGGGGAGAGTCCAAAGTGCTCTGGTTCCCCTTGCTCCCTGCCATGCATAGAGATGGGGGCAGAGGAGGAGCTAGGGAGCCCTGTTTGCTCTCACCTGAGCCCCATAAGCTGGCGGCTTTGTGAACATGTCAGGAGAGCGAGGTGGCATTTGCCAAAGCCTGAACAAGTGGGGCGAGGCAGGATGCTGCTGGCACCTCTGCGGAACTCGGGGAGCAGCCTGCACCAGCAGCTGTTGGTTCCACCCTTTGCCTGAGCCTGGCTGCTGATCACAGGGGAGCTCCTCCTGCTTATTCTGCAGCTGATGTCATCAGCCTGACGGGCCGCCCGGCTCTCCAAGTCACAGCTAGCTGGAGCATTCTGGGAGCTGGGGCAGTGGGCAGCATGGAGCCACTTTCCGGGCCTGTGTCCCTGGTAACAGAGCGAGTGAGGAAAGGGGCAGGGGCAGGAGCAGGGTGAGGGGCTGGTGACTCGGGGGCAGGCCTTGTAATGTTGTGTGTATTTGGTTTCCCGTTGTAGCCCGTCGACAGTCATTCGCAGTCTGTGTCTACAGCGCTCCAAATTCTTGTTGTAGGACACCTGGTATTTTGGAGTGGCCCTGGATGGGGGTGAGGAGGAGAGGTGAACCTGCAGTAATGGCTTTATGATGAGAGCAGTAACTCCCCATTCCCCAAACCACTCCTGGAAAGGAATGTCTTGTTACGTGGAGGCATTAATTGGACACTCCTCGGCAGAGTTACACCCGCAGCCCTGTACGCAAAAGGCATTTGCCTCCTCACACCGCAGCTTTCCCTCCGAGCTGGCTAGCTGCGGTGGTACAGTCTGTGGGCCCCACGCAAGGCTATACAGTTGTCCCTGCAATCTTCAGGGGGCATGGCTCCTCTCTCCCAGCCAGAATGAATGACGGGGGGTCTTGCCTTTCGCTCCCTTGGCTGAACGCTGCTGCTCCCTTGTGGCATCGGGGACGTGTGTGTGATTTCCTAGTCCGTTTGCTGACAGCTAACCTGATTCTATCTGCGGGTGTGTGCCTCTCCAGGGGACTCGGAGCTGTTGGCTCTGTCTGCTAAAGGCCGACTGATGAGCTGTGACTTGTGCAGCCCTGATGACCCTCATCCCGCCTGGCAGACCCCAGAAAAAGCTGGCCAAAGGATAAAGGAACTGCTGTCTGGGATAGGCAACGTCTCAGAGAGGTAAAGGGCAGGGCGCTAATGGGTGTGAGTGGGATGTTCATTTGTGAGCTCGATTTTATTGTAAGGGAACTAGATTCTCCTGCCTCAGCTCCTGGCTCAGAGGTTAGCAGTAAAGTGCTTTTATTAGTTGGCTGAAGTGCTTAAACGTTAGCCTTTCGTGAGTGATTCGAAGTCGAGACAGCCTGGGAAGAAGCCCCCGCCCCATGGGATAATAAAAGCCTTGTTTACAGCCAGTGCTGTTTGCTACCCTTTACCCTGCAAACCAGAGAGCTCTTGTATGCCGAGAATGGCCTGGTGTTTACAGCCGCTGCAACAGATGCCCGACACTCCCAAGCATCCCAAAGTGGATGCCCGTTTCGGGATCCCGGGCAGGGCAGATGTGTGCCTTAGGCCTGGGCGTGCATCCATGCTTTGTTTTAAACCAGTCTCTCCCCTGAGGTTTTGTGTGTGTTGGTTTCCTAGAGCTCCAGGTACCTGCCTTTGTTTTGAGCTGCTTTTGTAGCCACCACGGCTTTTTGTCCTGCTGTGTCTTGTAGCCACGGCTGAAATCAAGAATCTTCCTGGGGAAGCGGCTGGGAGTGGGGTCAGACAGCCTCGGTCTGTGTTAGCCTGGCTCAGCTGAGCTGAGCTGTGAAAAGGGGCATTTGGAGCACCAAGTCCTTGGGAGCAGTGGTGCTGTGGCTAGCCAGCTCCCGGGAGGGTTCTAGGCCCGAGAGGGGGCACTCAGCCTGTCCAGCGCTCTCAGCTGTTGACGTTCCAGAGCACTGGTGTCCGGGGAGGGAAGTGGGGGTTTAGAAGGGCTCATGAAATGATCCATGGGAGTTTGGCTTCTTCTCCTTAGTGTGAGTGCCACTTGCCCTGGCTCTCTGTAGCCTTATGTGCTAGCCTTTGGCCACCTCTCCTGGCTGGGTTTCTGATTCGTTAGCTCTGTGGGAAGTGAGCTCTCTTCTCCCCCTGCTCCCCACAGAGTTTCTTTCCTGAAAAAGGCCGTGGACCAGAAGAACCGAGCGCTGACGAGCCTGAACCAGGTGATGAACGTGAGTGCCGCGCTGCTGTCCAACCAAGATGGCCGGAAGCCCGTCACTTGCACTGTTACCGCCAGCTGGAGCCGCCTGCTGCTTCGGGACACCTGGACCGTCTCCTGCGTGTTGGAGAACTCGAGCGAATGCAGCCTAGAGCAAGGCTGGACCCTCTGCGTTCAGCTGTTCACCAGCTCCTGTGCCTTCGACGAAGACTCTGCTGATTCGGCCACCACGTTCACCTTTCCAATCGACCAGCTCCTCCCTGGGAGCAAGAGGGAAGTGATGCTGCCACTTGGCTCAGCCGAAGGCACCAAACTGGAGCTGCCTGTGACCATCTCCTGTGCTCTCTACTACAGCCTGCGGGAGATTCTGGACAGTGCATCGGACTCCTATGAGTCACTGGACGATCTGCTTCCTGATGACTCTCCCGGCCTTTCCCCAGACAAAGAAGGGATCTGCCTGCCCCTGAGTGAATGCACCATCGATGTCTTGCAGTGCCTTCGCCTGGATGACAGCACAGTGCCTTCCATCGCTGCCCTGCCAGACCCGGTGGAGACCTTCCTGAAAGTATCCAGGCTGCAGTCTGACCCCAGCAGCGTGGAAGTCAGCGACCAGCTGCTTCCCAAGGCACCGGACGCCCTAGGAGATGAGTATCTGCCCCCATCAGTGGCTTCTATCAAGGTGTCGTCGGAGCTGCTGAAAAATGCATTGAAGAGCTTCTGTGAAGGTTGGTAATTCTCCTGGGCAGTTCTTGATCCTTCGAGAGCAGCTGTGGCATTGGCCTGGGGTGGATTTGCTGCAGTAATTCCCCTGTGCGGGGCTGGCCTCTGTGATCACTTTCCAGGAGTCGTTCCCTTCGGATGTTCAGGCGCTCTTTGATTTGTCCTGTTTCCAGGGCTCTTTGGGGGGCTGCCTGGCCACAGATAACAAACATTGAGGCTTGTGGGAGCTACATGGCTGGCCTGCCTGTGTGTTCAAATACCGTCTGTGCGGACCAGCTGAAGTGATCAGATGAGGGTCGCCCGAGTCGGGGTCTCTCCCAGCTGTGTCTGCAGCAGGAAGCCCAGACCCAGGCCGGCTGCCTGGCACTGCTGATGCTTTGTGCTAATTCCTGACTATCATAAACCAGAGTGTTGTGCCCCTCCCCCAGGATCTTGCCGGGGCAGCAGCCCCTGGACCATGGGCTTGTGACATGGCATTCTCTTGCACTGGACTCTGCCACAGTGCCACTGCTGCGCGAGCTGGCAGCAGAGAGCCGTCCTCTAGGGGTCTCACCTCCACATGGAGACTGGCCGCTCTGGGCAGGAGGAGGGTTTCTGTGTGTAAACACTCTTAATCCATGTCTGCAGCTGTGAGCTGTGAGGTGAGGGCTAGGATCCCCTTTCCCTGGCAGAATGGCTGGGAAGGATCTGCCTTTGACAGAAAGACCCTGCTCTGGGGTGCTGCCCTGTCCGTCCTGCTGGGAACTGCTCAGGTGGGCACCGGCCCTGCTTTCTCCTTTGCTCCTATGGGCGACCTGCAGCATTGGCTGGGGGCTGTTTTCTGGAGGCCTTGGTTCCCTCCCTTCATTGGCGTGTGTGGCTGCCCTCCCCTGTGCCACAGGAGCATGGCGGGGTGCCTGGGGGAGTCCCGCTCTGAGGCAGCGTTCCTCTCTGAGTGGGCTCACTTAGCACCACTAATGTGACAGGGTGTGGGAGGTGATTAGAGAGAGCTTCAGAGCCCCCGGCTGCCACGGAGGGGAGTGTGTGCAGCCCCTGACTAGCTCTGCTTTCTCTGCTCTTTCCCCCAGGCGTCCCTCTCTGCTGCGCTGCTCTGCAGTGGCTGCTGGCAGAGAACACTGCGGCCGCGGCACTGAGGAGCCAGGAGGTGTCGGCAGTGCGGGGCCTGGCCCCACGTGGAGGCGAGGTGCAGCTGCTCCTCCGAGAGGCAAGGAATGGGTTAGCTCTGCAGGGAAACAGCCCCCGACCCAGCCCCATGAAGAGCCGGCGGAGTCCTGTGGCAAGGGACCAGCCAGTGGCAAGCTGGGGGCCTGGCTCTGCCTGTGGAGGCCCAGAGGGAACCACTGCGGTGGGGAGGGAAGGAAGGATCTAAGTCCCTTCCTCGCTCAGGGCTTGACAAAGCTCAGGATCAGCTCCCCAGTGCTGACCCCCCTCTCACAAACTCCATGCCACTCCTGTTGGTAACATGCCCCGGGGCCCCATGCCCAATTCCACGGGCATCGTGGGGCCATACTCGGGGGTGTCAGTGAAAAGCTGCATAGCACTGGCTGCGTTGGCGGCTCTGGGGACCTCGTGTGCTAATGATTGAAAGCCCAACTGGCTGGTTCCCCCTCCTTTGCCCCTCTGGGTTCTTGAAAGGCTTGTGCTGTCCCCGTGCCGCCTATGGGAGTGGTATGGTGGCCGGGGTCAGCCGAGTTCCTCACTTCTCAGACCCGAAGGGGGCCCAGCCCCTTGTCCACGGGATTGTCTTGTGGATAAGGAACGAGATCAGGAACCAGTTCCCAGCCCTGCTCTTTCTGCGTCTGTTCAGCCATCCATCAAATCTGCTAGTGTCCTTACCTGGCCCTCATTGCTGTGGTGCCAGTGCTGCCCAGCCATGCCAGGTAGGTGCTTATGCAGGTGCCTGGCAAAGCAGGGCAACTGTCCAGGTCCCAGTGTGGTGCCTTAAAATCCACAACCTCCTTTCTGCCTGTGGGGCTGACGATCGCTCCCAGCCGGGTCTGAGGCGACGTCCCTTCGTGTCTGAGGAGTTCAGACGCCAGGCGCCGAGCTAGAACGTGAACGGAGCCGGCAGCTCTGGGAGGGCTGCTTCTCCGTGCCTTCCCCGGCGCTTCCCCTCCCCAGTCTGCCGTTGCCAGTACTGGTGTGAATAAAAACTTCTCTCCCGCTCAGTCCCGCTGCTCCTTCCCGGGCCTGCTGAGTTGCCATAACTTGGGCTTGATCCCTGTCAGTGATGGCCCTGATTTGGCGCCACGACTTGGCTGCAGGATCCGTGGGACTGGGAAGCAGCAAATCTCTGGTTTTAACCGCTCATCTCTTTGCGCGTCTGGCTCGCTGTGTTTTGCTAATTCTGCAAAGTGGGGGGAGATGTGGCTGGGTCCTGGTTTAAGTCTGATCCGCTTCGGCGTTTCCCTTAATGCGCAAATCCCTCTCGAAGTGAAAAGAAAAAGACTAATTGCGACTGGCTCTCCTGCCACAGCCGGTTAACCCTCCGGCGAGAGAGCCCCAGCTGGCCGTGTGCTGGCAGTGACCTGGTTCGGGTTGCTTCATGCATGAGAGCGTTAATATTGCCAATGTGATTAGTGCCAGCCTTAATTCTGCTCAGGCTAAGCCTCCCGGATTAAATCCTTTGGGGAATGGCCATTGACTCGTTTCAGGACGCCGCCGGGCAAGGCTGGAGCCTGCTGTCCTCCTGCAGTGCTGCCCTTCAGGGTCTCACGCTGGTTCCAGTCCAAATGCCATGAGTTTGATGGGTCTCTGCACCGATCCAGGCCCTAGTGTAGCCTCGGTTCAGGAGACTGAATGATCTTTTACTCCTAAGGGGGTTGGTTGGGTCCGGGCAGCCTGGCTGGGGGAATCGTCCCCCTCTTTTGCTGCTGTTTCCTGTCCTGGAGGAATTCCTAGTACAGATGAGGGGTGGAGGAGTCAGGGGGAGGGGCAGGAATGAATGCCCTGTGCTGCTGTCTTTAAAGCATAGGTATCTCTGGCTGTTGGGATCCACCTCTAACCCTCCATCCACAGCTGTGCTGTAGAGCCCGGGGTCTGCCCCCCATGCGCAGACACCCCCTGTGCCTGGGCAATGTTTGCAGTCAGGATCTCCTCTCTCCTGCAGGTGGCCGTGAATGATCTCTGCCCAGCGGGCCCGATCCAGGCCGTGGAGATCCTGATCCAGAGCCCTTCTCTGGCAGACCTGTGCAGAGTGCATCAAGCTGTGATCCGGCGCATCCAGGTGCAGATCCACTCCCCAGACAGAGTGGGGGCTTACGCCTGCACTGGGGGTTGTTTGACCCCCTTTATTTCTGAGTTGGCTCGCTGGGAGCGAGCTTTGCCTCTGTCACTCCATTGGCCTGGTTCTGAGCTAATTTGGAGTCCCTGGGTCATACCAGTCAGAGGGGTTTGAGGGTCTCTCAGCCCTTTGTCTCTCTGGGGCTGCTGCTTCTGTCCCTCATCGCCGGGGCTGGTCGCCCCCAGGATGTTCTTCCTCCAGCCGCTCCCACTGGACAGCATGAATGGCGCTGCGCTGACCAGCCGGCAGTCCTTCCCACGGCTGTTGCATGGTAACCCTGGGCCCCAAGCATGCTGGGATGGGACCCCTGGCGCATTCCCCACCAGCTGGCATTGCGACAGGAGGTTCTGTGCATTGTAGCAGCTGCCCCTCCTGCCTGGGCTTTAGAGCAGGCACCACCCTGTGGCAGAACTCTGCCCTGCAGCTTGAAATCCTCCTGGCGCTAGCCGGGCAATGTGCAATTGGGCTGGCCCTGGCTAACGCGCTCCCCATTGCCGGAGGCCAGGCTAGAATCCATAGGCGGCTGTAGCAGCCTGAACTGAGAGTGGGCCGTGCTCAGGGCAGGGACTAAATGGAACCGGGCATCTGTAGCCACCTGGGTGTGGCTGGAGCAGAGCAGGGCCCCTGCAGAGTGTGCCCAGGTCTGTCCTGCGCCCGGGGGTCCTGCATGCCAGTCTAGGCAGCGGGGAATACCCCACCCCTGTGGGCGGAGCCGCAGCGAAGGGGTGCCGGAGGTGTCAATCGTCAGGGAGTGCCGAGGCTGAAATGAGAGTGGGAGTCAGAGCTCGGCAGAGCATTCGAACCTAGGCTGGTGGGCGGGGGAAGTGTTTCAAATGCTGCTGCACTGAGCGCCTGGGAATGGCTGCAAGGAAGAGCCAGCCAGCCCTGACAGGCAGAGTTCCAGCAAGACAGGTGCCGGATCAGGGACCTGGCCGAACTCCGGCCACCCGAAGGAGGGAGCCTTTGGTTAGGCGGCTCCGTGCCGTAGCCATGACTTAGCAAGGCTCCCTCCCTGGGACGGTGTCGAGTGCACTGTAAGAGCAGCTCCCTCTAATGCCAAGTTCTCTGTTCTGAAGCAGACTCTGGTGCTGGAGCAGGCGGCCCAGGGCTCCAGTCCCCCTGACCTCCGCATGCAGTATCTGCGCCAGATCCAAGCCAATCACGAGGTAGGCCGCGTTCCCGGCTGCCCGCGGGGGGCGTGGAGTGGGCTGGGGGGTGACTGATGACAGGGGCGGAAAGCCCCTCTCCCAAACTGCGGGGCATGAGTCTCCAAGCCCAGGCACTGACCAAAGCCCTGCTGGGTGCCCACGCAGGCGGGGCTCCTTGCTCTGGGACCCTGCAGAGGCTGTGAGACGCACTGGACTGGACACAGGCTTCCAGGCCCAGAGTGGTATGGTCCTGTTGAGAGCTTAGCTCCTGGGGGCCAAATGGGGGTGTTGGCCAGTGGGCTCTCTTCAGGGTGTGCCCTGAGGTCTGTAACTTGCCCCGGGCCTCCTCACTCCTGTGTGGAGGGGCCAAGGCCTGGCAAGCAGCAGCAGATCCAGCTGGCTGACCCCTCTCCTCTCGGCCTGGCAGATGCTGCTCAAGGACGTCCAGTCCCTGCGGGACCATCTCTGCCTGGGGGACGAAGCGAACGCGACGGCAGAAAAGCTCCTGCAGATCTACAGGCAGCTGCGCAACCCCAGCCTCATCCTCCTGTGAGCCCGAGGCCAGCCTTAGACTCTGGGGCCAGCGAGCCCCATGCCCCACTCGGTGGGGTTCAGAGCCAAGCGTGCGCGATAACCCAGCCAGGCCTGGGGAGAGGATTCTGCCAGGAGGAGGATTTGGGGAGGGTGGGGGTGGGGGTGCTGGCAGTGCAAGTCCCGCCCCCCAAAGGGGGAGCTCTTGCCTTATACGCCAGAGGCTGAGATCAGGGGCTGTGTGTGTGTTTCGTGGATGTGTTTTAAGCGGCGTGGGGGGGTCCCAGGGTCCCAGACACCTGCCCACCCCTCGCCGAGGTGGGAGCGTTGGCAGGGCTGACCTGACGCTGAGCAGTGTTGTGTGTGGCTGGCTCCCAGGCGCGGCAGCCAGAGTAGATGGCGTGTTTGGGATCGTACAAGATGTGCTAGTTTAGCTTCTCTCTCGTTCCAATGGCTGTGACGTTGCTGTGTCTGGCCGGGCACTCGGATCTGCGCCGGGAATGATCCGCGTGGTGCTTTCCGGCTGGTTCCCCTCCCTCCCGAAAGGGCTACGCCTCCCTGCAGCGTCTCGCTTTCAGGGTGCCGTGTGAGTAACAGGCTCCCACCACCAACCTGCGGGGAGGGAGGTTTGGGTAGCTGTCTGTCCTAGCAAGGGTCTGCCGCGTGTCTCCGTGGTGGCGGGTTTCTCCTGCTCGCTGGCTGCAGCAAGCCAGCCCATCCCAGTGTTTGTAAATGTGTCGTGTGCCATTGAAAACGACCCTTTGCCGCTCAGCGTGTGCCAGTCTCTTTTCCGTCCCCCTTGGCTCCCAGCCCAGCTCCCTCCCTGTTTAAAAGCTGCCTCCCAAATGCAGAGGCCAGTGGGCAGTTCCCCAGCCCGCGGGCTGAGCAGAGTGCCCCCTGCTGGTGTTGAGTCTCCGCGAACCTGGCGCACTGCAGCATCCCCCAAGGGAAGCTGGGGGAGGGGAGAAAAGCTAAGACCTGGGTTCGAATCCTTCGCCGGCTCACACCGTTTCCCCAGCCTGTCATGCAGTGTGGTGCTCCCAGGGTGGGGCAAGGACACTTGGAGGCTGCTCAATGAGCAATGGAGCCTGGGCCTGCCAGGGCTTGGCTCCCTCCCATGAGCACCAGATCCTCTCAGAGAACCAGGCGAGCCTGGCAGGAGTGAGGGGTTTCCCGCTTCGCTGCCACTGTCTGACCCTGCGTCCCAGGGCTTCCCGACCCTGCAGCGTTGGTGTGGGCAGGGGAGGCGCCGTGGGAGGGGCTAACTGGCCCCAGGGCGTTCCTGGTTCAAGGGGGTGGGAGCCTGGGATGGTCTGTCCCCGCCCCCGGCTCGGAGAGCTGGTTTGTGGGAACCTCCCTCCCTGTGCCCCTTGGCTAAGAAGAGCAGGGCTGGAGCCTGCTGCCCTGGCACCAGAGTCCCAGTGGCCTCAAACTAACACCCCCACCCACACACACACACGCACGCGCTTTCCTCCTGCGCCTCACCTCTGAACACAGCAGCTCACTCTGGCGCCCCCGAGCCGAGCCCCGACTGCCCCTCCCGTGGCTCACGCCCCTTTCTGTTGGCAGCATAAGAGCTTTGTTCTGCAGTGATCTTGCCTAAGTGGGCAGCCTCAGCCCAGTGCCAGGCAGGGCTGGGAGGGCTGGCCCTGGGCAGAGGAGAGCCGGAGGCAGGAGACGACACCAAGCCCTGGCCCCATGGCCGTGTCACTGGCAGGGGGCAGCAGACTGCGGTTTGGAAAGGTTCATGGCGGGCAGGCTACGCTGGGTTCTGTCTGATGGAATTATCCACCCCGCTGCCTTCGCTCCCTCCTGCCCTCGCGCTGATCCTCTCCCTGCGCCGACGCGCTTGGTGCGGAGTCGGAGCTGACAGATCTGGGGCTCTGGGTCTTTTCAGTCCCCTGCAGGGCTAACCTAATTGGATCTCGGCCAACCGCCAGGCAGAGACGAGCGAGCCCAGAGAGACCAGTTCTGCTGAGCTGCCAAAGCCGCGCTTTGCTGGTGCCCGCTGTAGTCGGGGCGTGCCGCGGGCTGACAGGTGGGCCGGACCAGCTGCACGAGCGGGCAGAGCACACACCCCTGCCCGGGAGACGCTCCTTGCTCAGACAGCTTCTGTGCACTGCTGGCCTGCAGTGGGAGGGGGTGAGCAGCTGGGGTACTCCTGGGGGCTGGCGTGGGGCTGCCCTGCGCAGCGCTGTTCATGGGCTGGTCGCAAGCCTGAGAGCTGACTGTCAATCTGGGTTCGTTCTTCTTCGCGCATCCCCACCAGGAGCAGGGCTAGGAATAGAACCCAGGCGTCCGGGCACCTGGCCTTGTGCACTGACCACTTGTCTCCATCTGCTCAATTACCACCACCCCAGGGAAGAACTTTATTCTCCTTCCCCTGCTGGGAGGTGGGCACCTGCCGCCTTGGCCACAGCCATGACCGCCTGCCCTGGGCACCAGCGTAGCAGGCTGGGCTATGCCCTGCCAGGGGATTTTATTTGGGTGCAAACCCCTGCTGTCCCCTCCCTGCAGTGAGGGCCCCTGTCCTTGACCTGCCAGCCAGGGCCCCACGGATTCACAAGCCAGGCACCTGGCTTGGCAGCTGATGGGATAGTTTGGCCAGCGATGGAATTAGCAGCCCCGGTCAGTGGAGTGTGAGCATTTCCGAGCAATGCCAGCTGGGGGCTGGGCAGGGGCGTGGCAGCAGGGGAAACTCTGGCACTGTGTGACTCAGCTGCTCCTCCCCAGAGTGATTTCCCTGCAGCCAGTGCTGACTTGCTCAGCCTTTGAGCCTCCTGCCCTCGCGCACCCCACGGCCTGGCCACTGCAGCCTGGTCCTCCTTACCAGCCTGGCTGACCCACGGCAGCCCTCTTGCCCTGGTTCTGCGAGCCACGTCCCTGCAGTCTCAACTGTCAGGCCTGGGATGTAGCCATGTCCCGCTTCCTGCTGCTCCCTGATCCCACCCTCTTGTACTCGGCCCTCCGTGGAGCTGAGTAGCTGCCCCCTCTGCCCATGTACCCGCCTTCGTGGGATTCCCACCCTGACCTCACATTGTGCTGGGCAGGGTCTGCCCAGGACAGGGGGGTCACATGCTCCTGCTCAGCGTGATCGTGTGTTTCAAGGGCACTTCCCTCTGCTCGGCCCGGGGCTGGGAGATGCCAAGTGAGGCCTGGCCCAGCACGAGGCGTCCTCACTCTGCACCCCGCAGGGCTGCCCTGGGAAACGGCCCCTTTGTGCCCCCTGCCCCTGCAGCGCTCCCAGTGCCAGGCACAGGGAGCCTTCCAGCTCACCTGGTTCCAGGCCCCCTCTCCGGCCCTGGCTACTGCTGCCCTGGCATCTAAGCAGCCCGGCCTGCCCCAGCCCTCAGGGATCTGTCCCAGGGGGTTAGCCCTGTCGGATGCAACTCAGCCTGGGCCTCCTGGTGCTCCCCCTTCCCCCAGCTGCTCCCTACGCCTGATATTCTGGTCTTTTGCTGTCACTGCTACTCCTGGCTTGCGGGGCCGTGCTGGGCGCTGAGCCTCCAGGCTGGGCGCTGAGCCCCTGAGAAGGGCACCGGGAGCCAGCTCAGCCGTTAGCAGCCAGCGTGGCATGGCAGAGCCACTGGTGGCCTGGAAAGGGAGATGCTGGAGCCAGGCACCTGGGCTCCCCCCAGCCCTGTGTGGGTGGAGGCTTCAGTGCTGCTGGGAGCAGCCAGGCCCTTTGGGAGACATCCCACCCTGCTGACCCATGGGGGCATACAGCCTCGGGAGAGGAGACTGCACAGCATGGGCAGGTGTGGGTCACTTTCCCCTGAATCCCAGCCCCCATTCTTCCCATCCTGCACCTGCCCTGGGTGTGGCTGCCTGCCACCCGTGGGGGTGAGACAGGTGGCCGGGTGGGACGCACCCATGGAGAGCTGCATACTCCGGCGGTACTGAGTCAGTCTGCAGGTGTCTTAGCCGGGCAGGGGCAGGGAAGGGGTTGGAGAGGCTGGGCTGTGGGAGGGAGCTCTGACCCAGGCTCTGGAGGCGGGTAGCGATGGGATCTGGGGCTGGGTTGAGGCCTGGCTGCAGGCAGCAGGGGGGAGGGGGGCCTGGACTCCCGGTCCCAGCTTGGAGCGAAGAGGGTCAGGGGAACGGTAAGGGAGCAGGAGCCCAGCTGAGCGTCCCAGCCCTGCTGCCTGCAGTGAGGAGAGGGGCTGGCCCCAGGGCAGGGTGGGTAGAGCGAGGCTTTGTGATGGGGGGAGCTTGCTCTGCTGCCAGGAGACAGGGCAGCCCAGCCTGCTCCCCAGTAATCACCGTCACCCCCAGAATCAGCTGCTAAACCAGCCGCTCCTAGAGGGTCACTGGGGGCTCAGCGCTGTTCATCCCCGGGGGCTCTGGGCTGAGGTGTCTGCCGGGCTGGGCAGTCCCAGGGGGACCCACCTGGCTGGGCCTCTGCTGATGTTCCAGCCAGACCCTTGGGCTGTGATGGGCAGCACAGCCGTGGGCCGGGCAGCTAATGGGGCTGATGGGTGCCCCAGTGCCCATGCCCTGAGGGTGCCATGGGCCCCAGTGAACTGTGCCAGCCACCAGCCAGGGGGCACTTGTGGAAACAGCCTCTCTAGGGGGTGGGGGGCCTTGCCCAGCTGCCCCTCCCCTTCCACCCACTCCCTTGGGCCTGCTGCTGGCTTTGGGCACAGCAGGGTTCAGGGCTGGTACCCGCCGCTGCAGTGCGCTCGACTCCCGCTAGAGGGCAGCACAGCTACGCCTGCCACTACTCCCCACCCCAAAAAAATTGGGTCGTTAACCCCTGCAGTGCCACAGCACCCCACCTGGGGGCTGAGGCGGCTCTGAGCATCTTGGCAGGGACAGACCCAGATTCTCCTGCTCCCCAGGCGCAGGCCCTGCCCACTGAGCTACAGGAGAATCTCCCTCAGCTGGCAGCCATGCAGGGGCTATGACACAGAGCTGAGCAGTTCTTCTTCCCCAGCAGAGGGATGGAGAAGCCCCCTGGCCAAGGGGCAATAGATGTGACCCTCTGAGGACTGCCTGAGCCCTGCCCCCCGTCCCTGGGGTGCAACCCCTGGGCTGCCTTTCAGGGGACATGGGCCTGCCAGGGCCCAAGGCCCCTCGCTCCACAGAGAAGGGAGTCATGTGAGGCTCGGCCCAGCTGCTGCAGGCACAAGGAGGAAGAGCACGGGATTAGGGGGGCGCTGCAGGTGTCCTGGTCCTTCCTCAGTGTCTGCAGCCTGCAATTGCCTCTGGGGTGGGGTGGGAGCAGCAGCCAAGTAGCACAACAGCAGGGCAGGGGAATAGCCCTGCTCCCTGCGGTCTCCAGTACCCGCAGCCGGGAGACGAGCTCAGAGACAGGGACCCTCCTGACGCACTAGGCTCCCTCACGCTCCAGGCCGGGGTGGGAGATGGTGCAGGCCGGGGGCAGGAAACAAGGGGTAGAGGTTGGAGGGGGTGGGGGGCAGGACTCCTGTGGTCTGTTCTGACTCGACCCAGCCCCTTCACCTCCATCCCCAGCTCTGCCAGTGCCCCCCAGTCCTGACCCACAGCTCTGGCCCGGTTCTGGGCAGCAGCGGGTCATTGAGTCCCACCCAACTCACTTCACTCGAGAACTTTGGGACCTGGCTGTGCAGGCAAATGCACGAACCCCAGGGGCACTACGTGCCCCCCCTCATCCTGCACTCCCCACACACCCCCTCCCCCCCATCCTGC
>ML677373.1:22888659-22934090 GCA_007922305.1 Dermatemys mawii
CGAGTGGGTTTGTTATCGTAGGGTTGCACACTAGCACTGGGCTGTACGAGTGGGTTTGTTAGTGTAGGGTTGCTGCTGGAACAGTTTACAATTTGCTCACTTCCGGACTAGCAGAAGCCGTCCCCTCTACCCAGGACACCTGCCAGCTTGTCAGGGCTGAGCTCTGGGAGAAGGCCCGGCGAGGGCTCAGCATTGGCTGTGCACGCAGAGAGAAAAGTCTCCCGCTCAGCTAAGGACTCTGCCCCGAAATGCCGGTAGCTGGTCCCAGGCACTGGCAGGCAGAACCTGGGGATAACAGCAGCAGCTGCACCAGGGAGGAGTGCAGGCATGGGGCTGATTGTCAGCAGGACCCTCATCTGTTCCCCCAGAAACCACAGTCTGCACCTGGCCAGGTGTATTGGGCTAGGCTCTAGTCCCTGATCCCAGACAGCTGGGGGTTGAGGCTCCGGGACAGGCAGGGTGTGGGAGGAGAGAACACCATGTTCGGGGAGTGGGGGCTAATGGTCTCCAGGTGCCCCAGGGAGTTTGCCGGGTCACTTCCTGCTGGTCCAGGGATGTGGTTTATTGAGGAACCTACTGGTGCCCCCACCCCACTATGCGGGGCGGATGCCAGCTAGAGGGGCTGCTCAGGACATGGGAGACGGCAGGGAGAGCCAGTGCCACTCTTCACCCACCCCCATGGGCAGAATGCAGCTGGAGAAAGGGTGAGTGCCAGCCCCGTCCCCCCTCCAGCCTGGTCCTCAGCAGGGCTCCCTGGGGATCTGACCTGGGGGGGCTGGGCCCAAGTGTGGGCTGCCAGTGGGAGTGGGACATGCTCCCACTCTGGAGAGGGATAGAGTGTGCACTTGAAATGCCACTGTGAAAGGGAGGGGGGTGGGGAAATGGGGAGGAGTCTTGACCAGGCAGCCCCGGAGCTGCACGAGACCCTGGTGGGTCCTTCCAGGCTGGCTTGGCCAGAGAGACATTGCAACAGGCAGGGTGGCACCCAGGAGGGGGGATCCCCCGGTTCTAGGTACTCAGGTGTCTGGAGGCAAGGCACTCTCCCCCACACTTCTATAGATCATTGGCACAGACTCCGTGGGCACCTCTAGAGGGGACCGGCCCATGGGCACGGAAGGGAGCAAAGGGGGGCACTTACCTTGCCGGATGGAGACGTATCGGCCATTGGACGCCAGGAACACCACTTGCGGGTGGCTCTCCTCCAGATCAAAGAGCTCGTCCTTGCCCGGCTTGGAGCTCCTTCCCGCCTTCAGGGTGCCGGTCGGCCCCATGGGTGCCAGGTACTTCCCGTCGCAGTCCTTGAAAGCCAGCTTCCCGGCCTTGAACTCCAGGGTGTAGCCGGTGCGGGGGCTGGGCTCCGGCACCAGGGCCCCATCGTTGCGCAGGTAGCGGTTGTTGCAGGCCCGCAGGCAGTACCGCCGGTTGTGGAAGGTGAGGGTGATGAGGGCATCCACGCCCCAGGGGATATTGCTGTCGATGGAGATCTCGTCCTCTGGGGCACTCAGGTGCGCGTAGCGCCGCCGGCTGACGCTCAGCAGGTTGGCCTGCGGGTGCATGGCCAGGTGGACGGTCCACAGCTCAGCCTCGGTGACGGCCTGGGCAAAGCAGGACAGCCGGTCTTCCGAGCCCCCAAAGAAACGCCTGTAGGGCTGAGACTGCAGTGCCCAACGCCCATCCGACTGGGTGACAATAGCGAAGCGCCCGTCTCTGCCCGGCTGCTCGGCGTCACAGGACACCTTCCCATCCTTGTCCGTGGCCAGGTACCTGCCCAGGTGGCTTCTCAGGAAGACCACGGAGCTGTCGGCCTCGTCCTGCTCCAGGCTCCAGACCTGCTTCCTCTTGAGGCTGGGTGCCGAGGCGTTGACTTTGTAGCCGAAGCTCTCGGCCGTCAGGTAGCGGTTCTGGCAGTTGATCAAGCCGAACTGGATCTTCAAGACCTGGCGGATCCCGTTGGTTGGCATCTTCTGCTGGTTCCCGGGGAGCGGGGCACGAGTCGGAGGTTCTCCCAGCCCTGCCGAGGGCACCAGCGGGTACGCGCCCACCCTCGCTCCCACGCCCAGCCGGCCTGGGGCAGACCTGGATTAGAGCCAAGCGCCTCAGTCCAAGCCGCGCTGAGGAGCCGCTGCCCCCGTTCCTGGTCCCTCTCCGCCGGGCACAGCCTCTCTTGCCTTCATCTAACCAGCGGCCCGCGACGCCAGCCTCGTCTGACGTCCGGCCCCACAGCCGGCAGCCCCTGCACAGTTACTCTGGCTGACCTCTCCGCTCCGGTGCGCTGGGGGCTGCAGAGCAGGAAACGCGCAGGTTTAGGCGCGGCAGCCTGGATTTCCCTGGGCTCGGAGCCCTCGGGACGTGCACTGGCACAAGCGAGGGGGTCGATATGGGAGACAATGGGCCTCTGATGGAGCCTCTTCTCCTGTGTTCGGCCTGGCAGGCTGCTCGCCGTTCCACTGGGGCCGGGGCCGGGGCTGGGGCTGCGTCCCGGATCCCCTCTGCAGCTGGGAGCTCTTCCCCTCCTTCCTCTGTGCTGCCTAGTCTCAGGTGGAAAACTTGGGCCGCAACCCGATCCGCCCCCGCCGGGGCCACACAGCCTTCCCGTGGGCACCCGGCTAGGGTTACGGGCCTCTCTGATTCGGCAGGAGGTCACCTCCAGCCCCCGCTGGCCCAGCCACTAAGCTCCTTAACAATTAGCTCGGCCTTTTGATTAGTTTAAACCGTTTATCCCTATTTGGGCCTCTGGCCTCCATCTGTCCTGCAACCCCTGCTGCTCCAAATCCTCCCCCGGCCCAGGCGGCCCCCAGGAAGGATCCTGGCGATGCCCCGTGGCCGAATCAGCCCCACAACTAGCTCCCCCTGGCTAAGTGCAGCTAGTACCCTGGGGGACAGTCACCCCTGCACCGGGCGGGGGGGAATGGGAGCAGGGGACAAGGGGGCTCGCGGGCAGCACGCTGGAGAGGAGTTTGCAATGGGACACAGGGCTGCAAAAGGCCAGGGCCGGCGGGGCTGCCATCCCAGGGCAAGGGTGAGGGCCTGTCTCTGTGTGAGCCCTGCTGGACCATTGCCCCATCTGACAGCTGGGGGGTGGGGTCGGAGAGGAGCAGCCAAAGGGGCCATGGCCGGGCGATGAGGAAAGAGCTGCGGGGAGAGAAGGGGTGGGGATGGGGATGGGGTGGCCGGCGGCAGGGTCTGAATGGGAAGGAGGGTGGCCCACGGGGGCACAGGATGAAGCCAAGCCAGGGGGCCTGTGAGCCGGGGACCTGTCTGCCAGGGGGCCTGCATGCAAGGGGCTGGGCCTGGCTGTCCCCAGCCCTGTGGTGCTGCTCCCCTGGGCTCTGTGGATGCCAGGCCCGGCTGCCACACACAGTGGGGTTTGGACGGGCTGGGGCTACTCACCCCCCCCCCCCAGAGGCAGGGCCAGGGTGTCTCGGCAGGGACGTGCTGCCCCATGGGTTGGGGCGTTGGGGGCTGGCTGGGTGTGGAGCGGCTTGGCCTGCCCCATGGCCACGCTGGCTGCTCAGAGATGAGACCTTGTCCCAGCGGGATCGGGGGTGGCCCTGGCCCACAATGGGTGTCAGGGCACCTGGGACAGAGCCTGCCGCTGTGCCAGGGGGTCCCATGGGCTCCTCCCCAGTGGGGTGCTATCCTCGTGGGGGGGGCACTGTTACTACTGCAGGGGTCCTGCAGCCCAGGGGGCCTTAACCTGACCTCTCGTACGTCTTGGGGTGTCCTGCTCCCCAGCTCCTCGGCTCCCCCTTGGCCACGTGCCTCCCCCAGCTCCCTGAGGCGCCGACAGTGAGAGGAGATTGAGGGAAATCAGACCCATGTCAGCTGCCCTAACAACCGCTGCAGGCAGCCGGGAAGCGGAGGGACTCAGCCGCGCTCCGCTGGGTCGCCCGGCATCCGCCATGGCGGGCTGGAGGGGCCGGTTCCTTTGTGCTGGGCCCCGGTGAGCTGCTCCCTTGGGCTGGGTAAATGGTTTGGCTCCCCCAGGCTCCGGCTGTGATTGACGGGCGACTCGGGTTGCAGCGGGGCCGAGACGCAGCCATTGTTCCTGAAAATAGGTCCGGGGGATTGGTTGCCTAATAATTTTTTCATGCTCGAGCTCTCGCTTTCTTTGGCGGTTCCGCTTACAGCCGCCCGCGGCCAGCTCCTCGCCGGCCTGAAGCCAGGGGCCCGTTACCTGAGCCGCACGGCCACGTTTTGTCACACCCACCGGCAGGGGGGCAGTGCTGTAATGTATCCGCCGCAGGCAGGTTGTGTTTCCTGGCTGGGCTGGGGGCTGGCCAGCCCTGGATTGCTGGCATGTTTGGAGCTCAGCCTGGCCAGTATTTCCCAGGATCGGCTGCTGCCCTCCAGCTCTGCTCCTCGGAAACACCCCCTGCTCTACCCCAACGCGCCCACCGGCGGGTTACCAGGGCAGGGAATGAGCAGGGACCTGGGTCTCAGGTGGGCTCGGGGAGGCTAAAAGCTCATGGGTCAATTTCAGCCCCTGGAGCCAGTGGGGTTGCTGGGCTGGAGCGGAGGACAGAATCCGACCGGGGGATCAGAGCCGCAGAAGAACCCGAGCCAGTGCTGTCCCGGTGTCGGTGTGCGGGGGTGTGAGCACCCACCTGGGCAGGAACTGCACCATGGCTGGCTCCCTTCCCCACCCGCTGGGTACCTCTCAAGGATTGTCAGTAGGTGGAGACGTCTCTGCCACCTGCCCACTGAAAGGACGGCAAAAGGCACATTTCTGAGCCGCAGGCTGAACAGGAATAGGAGCTGGATCAGCTCTTCCCTTAAAAAATCTCTCTTCCACCTCTGAATTGATCCCATTTATAGCCAGCCTACAGTGGAGGGATCCAAACTGCCCCTGCAGGGTCTGATCCAGGGTCCACTTCCTGTCCTAAACTGTTGTGTTGTGTGGCTGTTGAATCATTGCTGGGTTCTACCCCAGAGGTGGCTGCATTCCTGTGGCAGGTGAAGCAATTCCTGAGCTAACCGTCGGTAAAGCTCATTGGGTCTCCTGCATATGTGAATTATTGAAACCTGCCAGGTCAGAGAGCCAGAGACAATCCACAACCCCTCACCCAACTCCAGAGGCAACAACCTGAGAACAGAGCAACTCATCCCCTGTCACTGGTTTGGAGCTAGGGTTGTTCCCGGCGGACACTGCTCTTCCCCATCATCCTGTTGTGTTTCCCCTTTGCCCTGGCCTGGTGCCCTCCTCAGAGCTGGGTGCAGGTCACTGGAGCTGAGGCTGCAGAGATGGAGCAAGAGTTGCAAACCCCCACGGCCGCCCTCAGCCCGAGGTCACCCCTGCACTGGCCTTGTGTGCCACACACGGCAGCAGGGGCGAGGCTGCCCGGACAGCGGCCGCTGAGGGCACCAGGCTGTGCTGTGTCAACCCAGGGACCCACCTGGTGGCTTCCACACGAAACTACAGTGCCTCGGCCCCCGGCTCGGTGCCACGGAGAGAGGGGAGGTGAGCGGGGTGCAGAGGAGAGCGCTGAGAACACATCTAACCCCAGCGACCCCCAGCCTCAGGGAGCCAGCTACGCCCGTGCAAAGGCAGCGGGAAACCAGCCCAGACTCTTCCCTTCACTTTGTGCAAGCAAGGCAAGGAGGCGGGGGGGCTCCCAGCCGTGCACAGATCAGGCCCAACCGCGCTCAGCTAGCGAGATCTCCCCCAAGCACAGCCGGGGGAAACCGTGGGGTGCAGAGGCAGAATCAGGCTCTGGGGAAATCGTCCTGCACTGGAGGGGCCAATGGGGATGGGATGGGGGGGGCTGGCCAGAAATGACATAATGCATGACGGGCCGCGTGGATCCTTACTGGTGGGTGTGTTTTTCCCTGTTACGGCCGGGGGGGAGGGGTGTTCGAAAATGACCAGCCCCTGGGCCTTGCGATTGATGGCCAGCAGGCCCTGGGTCCCAGAGGGTCTCTGCAAAGGGAGGGGGGGGCAGTGTTCTGAGCTCAGGGCATGGCTTGGCCCTGGTGGGGTGTTGACACTTGCAGCCCTATGGGACCTCAGCCCCGCTCAGAGTGAGGCTGGGGCATCTCTCCTGATTGGCTCTTTGGCTTCCCGGTCCCAAATAAACATCAGCCGCAAGGGGGCTGGAGAGGGCCTAGGCCAGGGCCCCGGCCCCTCCGGCCCGCAGCTCTCCGTTCCCTGGGGAGTGGGGGCTAACGCTTACCAGAGCAGATGGGCCAGGCTCTGGGGCGGATCAGACGTCATTTCTGCTCTTTCCTCGGGCAAACCCAGCCGGTGGGGACCTGCCCCTGCACTGGGGCTGGCGGTGAATCAGGAGTGACTCCGCCGTCCCTGAGCGCTGGCCTTAGGGAGGTCCCTGGGCGGCTCGGTGATCGGGGCCTGCTAGTCCCCGGCCATCGGCACAGCTGGGCCAGGCCAGAGCTGGGCGGCGGCCAGGCGCAGAGCGGCACCTCCCAGCACTGGCTCTCTAGCCCTGGCTGTGATCGATTGGCAGTTTTGGCGCACCACCGAGGTCAAGGGGATTGCGGGGCCGAGAGCTGAGTCCCGCTGAATAAGGCATTTAGAAGGGGCCGTGTCATGGGAGGCGTTCCTGGAAGTGAGATTCCCAGCGGCCCAGAGGACCTCGCAGGACCAAACCGGCTGTTACAATTTGATGCTTCTGCCAGGAAGACGCCAGAAACTCAAGGCAGCAGGCCGCTAGCCCGGTGGGACTCGGAGAGCCCAGACAGGAAATCAGTGCATTTCCCTCCCTTCGATCCATCCCTCCCTCTGGCCCCACGGCCGAGAGCCCATCTGGCCACTGGAGACCAGAGGGGGAGATTTTAATGTGGCAGCCTTTAGCCTCCACAGCTCAGTGTGCAAAGCTGAGGTGGGTCCCGTCCCAGGTGAAATGAGCCAGGCTACCTCACCTCATCCCAGGCAAAGAGCCGGGGTCATGGACATCCACTCCAGGCATTGTCCGCTGTGTGGAGCAGCGTCCCCCAGCCAGGCCCGCGGATGGTGGCATAGAGAGCTCCAGGCCCAGCCAGTGCAGGGGTCAGGTCAGCTGCTCCTTCCAACCACTTCAGTGCATCCGTCTGGCTTTCTTGTGAGCACCCAGCACGTCTCGGGCTGGGGCACGGAGACGCCACGTGGGTAGGTATTGGGCTTTCGTCTTGCCAAAATTGGGGGTAGGGGGTTCTTTCTACCCACAGCTGACAGCTGGCATCTGAGGTTGGGGTCCAGGCAATGTCTGAGTTTGCTCTAAGCCGGGGAAGGTTCAGATCAGTTCTTCCATCCCAAAGACTTAACCCCGTCTTGACCCAACAGAATTTACACCCAAAGCGATTCTCTCGTGGGCTATTTCCACTGTTTGTTAGTGACACCCGGGACAGGAGCCAGGGAGGGTCGGGGAATCCCTTGGATGGCACTTTGTAAACACTCAGCTTACTGGAAAAAATCAGGGCCGGCCGTCGGATCTCGGCAGACAACTCTTATCACTAGTGCCTGAGAAAAACGTCCCTCCAGAAGGTGGGAACCGGCCGTGGCTCGTTCCAGGGGCATCCCCGGGGACTTTGGGGAGTGCGAGCTGCACGCCACTGTGTCCTGCATTCACGTCCATCACCTCCCCGCCCAGGTCTCTGCCTGGCTCCTGGGGTCTGAGCAGGAGAGGGAGCAAGAGAGGAGTGGCCTGCCCCACCCTGCCTGGCATGGCAGACGTGGGGAAACTTGGAGACACAAAGGCCCTGTTGGTGGCAGGGTGGCGAGTAGACTGGGGCATGCTCTTGAAATCCCTGGCTGCTTTGCCCAGCAGTGCAAGGGCCCAGGGAGAGTCCCTGGGGAGAAAGCCAGTGAAACTGCCAAAGGGGGGCAGGGACCATGGCTGTCCCCAGCTCTTCCTCTCCTGGCAGGACTTTTCCCTGCCTGGGTCAGATCGTTCAGAGGGAAGTGACTTGCTGCTCTTCTGCATTGGCTGAGATATGCTGCTCGACAGGGGCAAAGCCCAGCTCCCAGCACCTGGCTGGGCACCGGGGATCCCCCGCCCCCATCCACTCCAGCCTTCCTTTCCAACACGCCGCCCAGCACCAGGCCGGACTTGTCCCCGGGCAGCATCGCTGTGGCGGACAGCAGGTGACGGGCTTGTGACAATTCGATGTACGATGCTGCTCCAGCCAGGGGAGGCAGGGTCAGACTCCCCCCACCCCGCCCACCGCCAAATGCCCTGCTCAGCAGCAGTGCAGGGGGGAGCAGGCCCCCACTGCGCAGAGGCACAAAGCCCACGTAGGGCCAAGAAAGGGTGCGTTATGTCCCACCCATCAGGCCACGGCCAATTGTTCAGCCAAGTGATGGGGAATCCAGGGGGCCCAGGTTCCCACCCTCTGGAGGGATATTTTTCTCAGGCCCCCAGAACAGCCTCTCTCGCCCCGAGTCCTGCTGCTGGCTGCTGCAGAGGGAGGTGGGAAAACCCCATCATGCACTGGGGCCATGGCCTGATGGGAAGCCCCCTTGCTCAGGTGACACACAGGGGGTTGGTTTGGTGGTTTGGCCGTGGACGTGGGCTCGGGGAGTTTCCTCCTGACCCCAGCGATAGGCCCTGAAGCTGCAGATAACTCAACGCTGAAATGTTATTTGCTCAGCCTGTATCTTTAAAGTTCCTTCTCTCCAGGCAGCCTGGCCCTCCTCCCCAGTGAGATCTCCCTGCTCACAGCTGGGAGGCGGGCTCCGGACCGGAGCTGGCATGCTAGGTCCCACCCTGTGCAGGGCCGTGAAGGGCTCTGCGATGCCCACAGGGGGCCTGCCCCTCGGAGCCGGGCGCTGGGAAGGCAGCGGGCAGGTACCTTGGCAGCGCTGGCAGGGTGGTTCTGTGTTCCCCGCAGAGGCGCGGTTACGTAACCAAGCTGAACCCTGCCTGGCTGCAGCGGGGAGCTGGGCAGCAAACCCTCCAGCTGTGCCCCTGGGGAAGGACTGGAGATCAGCCCCACGGCAGCCCAGTACATGGGGGTCTGGCTGACTCCCACAAGCCCCCTGGGACAGGGTGAGCAATTACAGGGCTGCAGGCAGGGCCCCAGGGAAGAGCCACACAACTTGGTTTCCCGTGTGTCCTGCGTGAGAGCTGGGGGTCAGCGCTCCCCTCCCCTCGAGCCAGAAGCCGGCACACCGGCGAGAGCAGACCGTGCCTCTGCACAGGGGGGCGCTGCGCAGGAAGCCAGCCAGGTGGCACGGGAGGCTGGCTGAGCAGGGTCACGTGACACAGACGCCGGGGGCTGCTTGGCTCTGGTGCTCCCCACATGGCCATTTCCAGCAGAGAGAGCCCCCCAAACTGCCTGGGCCTGGAACCTGTCAGTGGGGGGAGGGGCGTGTCTTGAGAGGAAGAAGAGATGCCCCCTTCTTCCTACCTGGCAGCTGATCTATCCCCCGGGAAGGACCAAATGGAAGAAACTCCCCCTCCCCCACACCCCAAATCTCTGACCGCCTTCACCCCCAGATCTCCCCCCACACCCTCAGACCTTGCCACCTGCCAAATCGCCCCTGGTCCTGTCCTGCCTCCCCCTCGCTCCCCACATCACCTTCACCCCTAGATGCCCCCTGAATCCCCCAGCCCCTGGTAGGGCGGAGGACATGGTTGGTGGATGTGCCAGGGTGACCCTCGGGGGGCCCCTGAGGCTGTGGAGGGCAGAAATGTTGGGGGCAGCTGTGTGCCCCATTGCTGGGGGGTTGGCACTGGGGTTGGTCCCTATGGCACGGCTGGAATGACTCCTGCTTGAAGAATGCACCTATCTGCCCCCGATCTCTCCCCATCACCAGGCGGGAAGCGAAAGTCCAGCCCCGGAGCCAGCCGGGTGTGTTTGCAAGGGGTGGGTGGTTCCCAGCTCACACAGGGCCTGGCTCCCGGCCAGCAGCCTGAAATCACCAAATATAGACATGCCACAGGCTCCGTCCTGCCTCCTGGGGCCACCTGGGCAAACTCCACCTGCTGCCCACACCCATGAGGTTTCGATGCAGGCGGCTCCCTCTGCACGTCACGCTGCCTGCGAGTGACACATGCCGGGGGAGCCTGGCTGGGGCGGGGACCTCACCAGCTGGGCAGGGCACCGCTGAGCAAAACAGCGCAGGTTCCTTTTTACTGGGGAGGGGGCTGTTCCCATACCCTGCACTGGGGAAGCCTGCCCCTTGTGCCCCATACTGTGGGGGGGCAATCAGGCCCCTCATACCTTACACTGGGAGATTGGGGCTCTGCCCCCCATACTTTACACCATGGTGGGGGGCTGCCCCGGGGGGGGTTGGGGCTCTGCCTACTATACCCCACACCATGGGGGGGCTGTCCCTCATACCTTACACCGGGGGGTTGGCGTTCTGCCCCCCCATACCCCACACCATGGGAGGGCTGCCCTTCATAGCACATAGCATGGTAGGTTGGGGGGCCAGGGCTCCGCCCGTCCTGCCATATCCTGGGGGACGAGGGACAGGGAGAGGCGGTTCTGCCCCTCATGCTCCCGGTTCCAAATTCAGCCCTGGCAGGTCCCCACTGGAATGTGGTTCAGCCTCACAGAAGCCACTGCTCCCCCCAGCCCCCCGGCAGACCCCCCAGTGCTCTGCACCCCATCACAGGCCCCTGGCACCGTGTGGAGCCGCGACCGGCCCTGAGCAGCGCACCCCGCCCGCTCCCCGCTCGGCCCTGGCAGGCAGCATTCGGGGCACGGGCACGGGGCCGGTGCTGGGATTATGTCTCGTGCTGACTGAGGGGCCACCTGGCCCCGGAGCTCCGGCTCAGTGGGGGCAGGGCCCGCTGGGCCACTGTCTGGGACCTGGGCGTTCACAAATCCCCTCTGTGATCCTCGTTTATTCCCCTACGGTCAGTCACAGGCCTTGGCCTGGGCACTGCGGGTTCTCTGTGACTGACTGCAGGGCTGGGGGCACTGGTTCGTTCTTTGGGGTCGGGGGGGTGGAACCAATGACGCTTTCGTTTTCAAAATAAACCCCTCTACAAAATGGTAAGAAAATCTTCAAAGTCGGTGCACTGTCAGGCCTGTGCCCCAGAAAGCAGCTCCCTTTTCCCCTCAGGCAGCCCGGGCCTTCAAGTGGCCAGAAAGGGACAAATATGCAGAAAAAACACATGCCGCTGACATACCCCAAGCCACCCCCTCACTGTTCCCTGCAGGCTGAACCCGGCTGGTTGCAGGACCACCTGGAAGAAGTCACACGTTTTCACTAAACTCCTGGCCACTTGTTTCTTTTTGAAATAACTACGGCAGGGAAAAGATCAGTCCCTGAAGGGAGAAAACAACAATGCAGGAGGAGAAACCTTGACGAGGTCCTTTTAACGCAGCTTGGGCTTGACGCTGGGCAGAAACGACACACAGAGTCTTGAGCCACACAGCGGGTTGTTGTGATACCCCTGCAGCAGCTTTGATGCTCATTTGCCCCTGGAGCGCTCCAGCAGAAGGACGGGTACTACCGCCAGCCGAACTGGGGAGGATGGGAAGGAAGGTAGGACTGGATGGGAGGGGGTATCCAGGTTGTTCTGGGTAAGCGGGGGCAGCAGGCCAGACTGGTTATCTGAGCATTTCTCTCTATGTCTACAAGAGGCAGGTTAGTTTTCTGCCCAGCAGAGGGTCATTCTGCTCACCTGGGGGCCAGTTCTGCCCCTCCCGGGATCTGATAGGGAGTTACTCAGATTCACTAACACTGACTACTTGGGGGTTGGTGGGACTGGCAATCTGCTTTCTAGTTTGGACAAGAGGAAGAGAAACAGGTTTACTTGTCCGTGGGAGGGGACGAGTCACTGGTACACGCCAGGGCGGGTTAGCTGTCTGTGTGTGGAGATGGGAAAAGCCCAGTTTACCTGTCTGGTGCTCGTGTTGCAAGGGGGTTTTGCAGGCCATTCAGCCAGGACAGGAGAACAATTAACAGCGGCAGTTGCCCCTCTCCTTTGCTCTATCCTGACAGGCCTACCTGTTTTCCATCAGCACCCCTAGAGCATGGCTGTAAAAGCCTTTTAGTGCTGTGGAGATGAATAATGGCTGTTTCCTCTAACTAGGTGATTAACCCGTTTTCCCCCCAAGGCCCAGGGCTCTGAGTGATGGAAGATTGTGTGTTTTTCCGGGATGCTCTGGAGGTGTCCTGGGCTGTAACAGGAAAGGAAAACAGCCTCTTCTGTTGTTAGAGGGAACCCAACAGGACAGCCAGCCAACCACAAGCTGGTTATTCATCATGCAATATCTAATATTCAAGAGCACAACCCCCCAATATTTTAAAGGTCTCATAGAAACAGCAGCTCCCAGCCCCACCCCAGATCCCTACATACCCCGTGCCAGGAAATTCTCTGAGCTCCTCCCCCACGGAGATGATACTGTGTCGGCTCCTGTGTAGGTCGTTACTCCAC
This sequence comes from Dermatemys mawii, assembly GCA_007922305.1. Lineage (NCBI taxonomy): Eukaryota > Metazoa > Chordata > Testudines > Dermatemydidae > Dermatemys > Dermatemys mawii. Next base: position 22,900,992 of record ML677373.1, read on the forward strand.
CTAATCCATTGGTGTATTATTTCATTTGTATGCACTGGCTTGCTGTAACGAATCTTACCTTTCCTGCTTAAATGCTAATGATGGGTATTTGTTGATACAGCACCAACCTGTGTGTGCTCAGGGCTCTACAGACAAGGAGACATGGTCTTTTCTCCATGCGGCGGTTGAGTCTCTGCACTAAGAAAGGTGAGATAACGAAAACAGGGGACTGCTCCTCCATTTCATCCACTCTGTGCAGAGGTGCCTCGATAACCAGAATTGCAGTCCGCACGCTGCCATGTGTGGAATCAATTTAGCATTTTCACTCAACATCCCTGAAGAACTGGTGACTGCGGTAACTAGCCATCAGGGCTCCAGATCTACTACTGACTTGATGACCTTTGACCTTGAACAAAACCCTTCACCTTTCTCTCCCTCCATTTACCCAACTGTAAAGTGGGGATAAAGACACCTACTTGCCCGCTAGGCTAAGAGGCAGAACAGCCCTGCAAAGAGTCACAGCCCACGTTTCATTCTATCTCCAGCCACTATATGCAAGTCCCACTATTTACTTGCATCCTATGGAGAGGTTTCAATAGACAATAGTAATCAGCTCCTGAGCCTGACTGACCTAGATTCCTTAGTACCAAAGAAGCAGATCTCAGCAGGTCGGGCTGAACTCTTCCCACCCCGGTAGCTATGCTGAGTACCACAGCTTACTCTGGGGAGGGCCGTTAGAAACTGACACTTTGTACCTTGATGTGCTTGAGCACAGCAATGCTCTTTCTTGGGTCTGCTGTGACACCCTTCACTCCAGAGGTGACTCCATTTCACTGCTGCTTTTTGCATATTCAGTACAACCTTATCAAATCACATTTATGCAAAACTCCCTATTCCACGTCCCCTGGTTTTTAATTACATTGACCATGTCCTCCGTTATCCACATTTATTCAGTGTTCCCATCATCCCCGAGCTGAGGGCCTACTGCACTCAAAAGTAGGGCTGGGCACTGAAGCCTGAATAAACCTGAGTAACTTGGTATTTGCGTTTTCTTCTTGTAACTGTGATGCACAAGAAGAGCAGACTGCATGGTATTTCGTCCCCAGCAATGGCTCCCTGAGGCACTCCAAGAGCCCATGAAAACAATCAAATACAAACAGAAATTAGTGAATGTTTGTAAATCCCTTGGAAGATGGCGACTGATACTAAACACAAATGCAAACACTAGGCTACCCCCGCCTAGAGACACCACTCCCTTCTGTAAAGTGCCTTGGAATCCATCAGAAGGAAAGGCACTAAAGGACTCTAGTGACCCTGAATTAAGCCATCCAGTTGCAGGGCTGATGGCAGGGCTGTGATGAGTATGCAGCTCCCAAGCGGCAGCACAGCTGAAGGGGCAGTGCGGGGGTGGCTCTGGGCACAGATTGGCAGGGGCACTGTTAGAGTGAGATGGGGGTCAGGGGGTTTAGAGGATGGCGTTGCTGGGACATGAGGGCAGCACCATCAGGAGGAAGGTGTGTGGTGATTGGTTGTGTTGTGGGTTCGACATACCATGGAAAGGGGTGGGAGTGTCATTGGGATGTGCTGGCAGTGCCACCGGAACACAGGGTCACCACCGGGGCACTCGGTGCCTGGCGGGGCAGTGACACCTGTGGGGGAGACAGTGCCTGCTGTGGATGGGGGGGGGGTCATTGCGGCACACCTTGCAAGGCCTAGGGGTGCCACCGGGGAGCACAGTGCAGTGTCTGGGGCTGTCACTGGGGTGCAGGGCCCAGGGGTGACACTGGGGCGTACGGTGCATAGGTGCACGGTCTGGGGGTGTCACTGGGGTGCAGGGCCCAGGGGTGACATTGGGGTGTATGGTGCACAGTCTGGGGGTGTCACTGGGGTGCACGGTGCAGTGTCTGGGGCTGTCACTGGGGTGCAGGGCCCAGGGGTGACATTGGGGTGTATGGTGCACAGTCTGGGGGTGTCACTGGAGTGCAGGGCCAGGGGTGACACTGGTGTGTACAGTACACGATCTGGAGGTGACACTCGGGTGCACGGTGCAGTGTCTGGGGGGTGTCACTGGGGTGCAGAGCCTGGGGGTGATACTGTGGTGTACAGTGCACGGTCTGGGGGTGTCACTGGGGTGCAGAGCCCGGGGGTGATACTGTGGTGTACAGTTCTCGGTCTGGGGGTGTCACTGCGGTGCAGGGCCAGGGGTGACACTGGGGTGTACAGTGCTCGGTCTGGGGGTGTCACTGGGGTGCAGGGCCAGGGGTGATACTGGGGTGCATGGTGCACAGTCTGGGGGTGTCACTGGGGTGTACAGTACACGATCTGGAGGTGACACTCGGGTGCACGGTGCAGTGTCTGGGGGGTGACACTGGGGTGCAGAGCCCGGGGGTGATACTGTGGTGTCACAGTGCTCGGTCTGGGGGTGTCACTGGGGTGCAGGGCCCGGGTTGATGGCAGGGGCTGAGCTGGTACCGAGACGCCCGGCTCCGGCCGCGGCTGCGCTGGGGCTAGGCAGGGTGCACCCCGCCGCAGCTGCTGGGGAACGGGACCCCAGGGCCCTGCCGCCCCCCCGGGCTCCCCTCCCCTCCCCTCCCCTGACTCGTTTTCGATGCAGGTTCCGGGGCGCGCTGAGCCAGGGAGGCGGGGCCAAACCTGCCAGCCGCCCCACGTGGCCTGGGCCGCGCCAGCCAATGGAAGCGCGTGTTTCTGAAAGATCTCCATATATGGCTATGTTCTCGGCCGGCGAGGCGGGGCCGGCGCCCCCGGGTATAAAAGGGCGGGGCTGAGCGCCGGGCGGTCTCACTCAGCCAGCGGCAGCGGACCCGGCAGCCTCGCCTCGCCGATAGAAGCCTCCTCCACACAGGTAGGGCCGGCTACCCTGGGCCAGCGGGGCCTTGGGCCGGCCCGCCCGTCCGCGGGGCCCTCAGCCCTCCCTGCGGCCGCCCCGCCCGGCTCCCTCCGGCTCGAGCCCCGGGGGCGCCCATAGCGGCCGCTTCGCCGGAGAGAGCGCGGGGTTCCCTCCCGGAGGGGGGCCGTGGGCGGCGCAACCTCCCCCCCCCACCCCCGTCCGTTCGCGGTGGTATCGCCTGGCCAGCCGTTTGAATGGCGCGAGGCTGTGGGCCGTCCCTGGCCGGGCAGGAGCCGTGATTGGTCCCGCTGGTGGTGACGTAATGAAGCGGGAGATTTGAATGGGGGGCTGCGTTGGGCGGGGCTGCGCTGCGTCTTCCCGGGCGCAGGCGAGGCTCCGTGGGGCGGGGCTGCCTGTGGCGCAGGGCGGGGCTGCGAGGGCGGTTGGGGGAGGGGGCGCAGGGACGGCTGGGCAGCCAGCTGTCTCCTTGTTGCTCTGGCAACAGGCCCCTGGGGCTGTGGGTGGGGTGCCCCGTGCGGCGGGGGAGGGGCCGAGGTGGCTGAGCGAGTCCTGCTGGGGTCGCTTTGTGTTGTGCTGGGGGTGGGGTGGGGGAGAGGAGGAGTTGGCTGGGCCCCAGCGAGGACACTGCTGGGGACTCTCCAGGGCAGCCTGCTAGAGCTGGGCTTTGGTTTGAGTTGAAAAATGGTGCATGTTCTGGGCGGAGCTCTTCAGAAGCTTGAGCATGTGGAGGGTGGATGGGTGGGGCAGGCACTCCTGTGCAGGCTGTTTAGGAGTACAAACTTCAATCCAGCCCTCCTGGCCTGATGGAGTGGAGTCCTGAGGTCAGGATTTGGGGGGTAGTCAGTGGCAGCTGGTGTACTGGAAGAACAGTGGGTCTAAAGTGTTGCTGTCTCATGCAGGTTCTCCAAGATGGAAGAAGAAATTGCAGCGCTTGTCATTGACAATGGCTCTGGTATGTGCAAAGCTGGCTTTGCTGGAGATGATGCTCCTCGAGCTGTGTTCCCTTCCATTGTTGGACGCCCAAGACACCAGGTAAGTAGCTAGGCAGTGGAATGTGTTCTGTTTAAATCATTCTGGTAAAATACTGCTGTGTATTACAAGGATGGGTCTCTAAAACTTAGGGATTCTTGTTGTGTTAAAGGGTGTCATGGTTGGCATGGGCCAGAAGGACAGCTATGTAGGTGATGAGGCCCAGAGCAAGAGAGGTATCCTGACTCTGAAGTACCCTATTGAACATGGCATTGTCACCAACTGGGATGACATGGAAAAAATCTGGCATCACACATTCTACAATGAGCTTCGTGTGGCACCTGAGGAACACCCTGTTCTGCTGACAGAAGCTCCCCTGAATCCCAAGGCCAACAGAGAGAAGATGACACAGGTACACTTGCTGCAATTATAACTAATCTATTGTCATCAGCTTTTCACAAACCATTTTGAGTTATGACATCTTTTTAGAAACCAAGTGTTCTTTCAATATTTTCAGGGTTCTGTACTCCTGGCATTTCCTCCCTGAAGTCTCAGGTTTCTTTTATTTGTCTTTCTGCCTGCATTCTTTGCTTTTCTTTTCTCAACACATCAGTTTTTGCATGCCAGCATGTTTTCTAACATTGGCTTGAGGAATTTTTATTTCTTGTAGTGAAACAACTTTTTTTCTCTTTCTAGATCATGTTTGAGACCTTCAACACCCCAGCAATGTATGTTGCTATCCAGGCAGTGTTGTCCCTGTATGCTTCTGGTCGTACCACTGGTATTGTTATGGACTCTGGTGATGGTGTTACCCACACTGTGCCCATCTATGAAGGTTATGCTCTGCCCCATGCCATCCTGCGTCTGGACTTAGCTGGCCGGGACCTGACAGACTACCTCATGAAGATTCTGACAGAAAGAGGCTACAGCTTCACCACAACAGCTGAAAGGGAAATTGTACGTGACATAAAGGAAAAGCTGTGCTACGTTGCACTGGATTTTGAACAGGAGATGGCCACTGCTGCTTCATCTTCCTCCCTGGAGAAAAGCTATGAACTGCCTGATGGGCAGGTGATCACCATTGGCAATGAGAGGTTCAGGTGTCCAGAGGCCCTCTTCCAGCCATCCTTCCTTGGTAAGTATCTGCCAAACTATATGGAGGACCAGTCTTTGAATCAGCAGTGCTCCAGACAGAGAATCATGAACTGGAACTGTTCTTTCCAGTTAGCCTGTGATTGCAACCTAAAGCTGGGGGTGGGGCTCTTGTAGTTGGGTAACTACCTGTGTACTAAGTCTGACTACTCCTGTCTCTAGGTATGGAATCCTGTGGCATTCATGAGACCACTTTCAACTCAATCATGAAGTGTGATGTAGATATCCGAAAGGACCTGTATGCCAACACAGTATTGTCTGGGGGTACCACAATGTACCCTGGAATTGCTGACAGAATGCAAAAGGAAATCACAGCTTTGGCACCCAGTACAATGAAAATTAAGGTAAATAAAACTCAAAGAATATAGAGCCCAGGGAATTATGGAGGGTGACTGCTTGGAAAGGCAATCTTGGCAACTGACTGACTTCTCCTCCTGTTTACTTTCAGATTATTGCTCCACCTGAACGTAAATACTCTGTCTGGATTGGTGGTTCCATCCTGGCTTCCCTCTCTACCTTCCAGCAGATGTGGATCAGCAAGCAGGAATACGATGAGTCTGGCCCATCCATTGTCCACCGTAAATGCTTCTAAATGGACTGCTAGCAGATGCACAGCATTTGCTGCATGAATTTTCACTAGTATACATTTGCCTGGGCAAATTTATACACTTCATGCTAGCCTCATAACTGGAATTAAGCCTTCTTTCAAAAGAAACTTGCCCTTGGAAAGTCTTGATCTGAGACAAAGATCAGTGTTGGATTGAGCTGTCATTGATTTGACCCTGTATTCAAGTTAACTGTTCCCTTGGTGTACATTTGAGCGTAATACCCTGTACATATCTGATCTTAAACCTTGGTACAGGTGCCATCACTCCTGTGACAAATGCTAGGGTGAACTTGTTTGTGGAAGACTCAGCCGGTGACATGGTAGTTCTGATAGCTGGCTAGTATTGACTAGTGACACCTCTGTTTAAATTCTGCAGGGCTTGAGCCTGATTTGTACAGGGTATTTGAGGTCAGACTTCCAATACACAAAGCGCTGCATATTCCAGATTTTGGTAGAGGCTGGTAGGAGTTCATCAAAGAACTTACTTCTGTTGCTGCCATTCTAGCAAGGCTGGAAAACATTACATCCAAGCCTTAGGAACCAGTTTTCATTTTCTTACTCCTCCTGTATCCCGGCAGAACATCCTTGGGGATAAAGTTACTCAACTTGAGTTGCTGAAAGTTTGCATTTACACCTGTAAATTTTACACCAGGTTTAATTTATGTAAGATTTTTGTATGTTGCCTTAATGTTCTCACATGACAGTAGAAAACCAAAATTTGTAAGTCATCCTGAAGTTGAGAAATTGTAATGCCCAACACATCATGTGTAAGGAAAAATAAAGCGCTGCAGTAAACTACTCCATGGGTGTCTCTCTTGAGAAGGGTCTTGGACTCTGAGTCCTGGCTTAGGTTTAAATAGTATGCAAGGTTCATTAATGTACAGTGACATGTCAGGCTTGTACAGACTAGCCTGAGTGCTCAATTTGTCAAGCTAAAACTGGCTTCCTTGGCCTATACTGGCTCAAAAGCCAAACCTCCTCTTTCCTCCCTCAATTGCCAGCTTTTATGCAGTGACTTGATCCTCTGAATCTACCTTGCAGCAGGCTGCTAGAGCTCTAAAAATGTAAATTAGCCTTTGTCAAGGCAATTCCTAAGCTATGTCTCAAGCTGGTCTTGACGGACAGGCTTGAGTGATTTCAAGTTTAGTGTTTCCCTGGTCTGTAGTGCAGATAGGTGAAACATCCCTTGCCCTTCTGTGGCCTGGTGCCACTAAATGACAGTATAACTGATCATATTGATTGGGCCCTACTGGCTTATGCAGGGGGAAAAGATACTGAATGTTTAAGGTTTTTGGCTTCTGTTATACCAACTTGAATTTTGCCCAAAGAGCAAAGCAGGGTGAATAGGCCTTGATACAGAAACTTTCTGAGGTAACTAACATCAGTTGGGGTATCTTTGGGCCAAGCAAGCCTGCCCAAGCTCACTAACTCCCCCATAAAGCTAGTGGAGGGGCAAGAAGGCCTCTTCACTATAGGATAGTCCTGCCTCCCTATTAACCTGTTCCTAAACTTAGCAGGAAAGGAGGTGATCTGTTCACACCCTTATTAAGGGAGATGCAGTTGTGAAAGGGACACCATAGCTACAGTCCTTGAAGTTTGGCTGGTGGGTTAACCCAACTCCCTAGCAGTCCTGAGTCATCTGTTCCCTGTAATGACTCCTGGCACAACAAACTAGATACCTGATTATTCCCCTTGAGAAACCTTCATTCATCAGCTGCTGGTCTTGGAGCATCACTCAGCTTTCACCTGTCTTAATGGGCAGTTTGGTGTCTCATTTGGTAGTATAAATATGTGAATGTTTCACTACATGGGAATTTCTGAACCGTTTTACTGCATGTGTAATGGTTTCAAGGGCTAGGGCTTGCCTATGCCCAGGTCCTCCCTCTATAAATGCTAGTAACTTCTGGCTGCTGTTCAGTGGGATCCTGCAAACAGCCCATTTCAGTTTGTATGTGGCTCAAGCTTCAATTGCTCTTTGGAGGTTATTGGAAGTTGATGAATTCAAAGAGTTTGTGCCTGTTCTGCCCAGTATAAATAAGGATGAAAGTTGTGATGGATGCAACCCTGTAGGGTTTGAAATATGCAGCTCACTGTTAGGGCTTAGTAGTAGGGAGCTGCCTGCTGGTCTGCAGTTGCCTTCTTCCAGAAGAGATGAGTCTTCAGCCATATGCAGAGGTGCCATGTAGAAAACTGGAGGGTTTCCATAACAGAGCTGTAAATTTCAATGTGCTGCGCAAACAGTAACTCATACAAAATCCCTGCATGCTATAAGTATTCATCTAAAGGGAAGAGATGCTAATTAATTACAATACAGAAGGTCGTGCAGTGAGTCGGTGGCAGAGCAGCAATTAGTTGCTTGCATTTGCTTCTTTAATTACTGCTGTACCACTGTTCAAAACCTTGCGGTTAAATGTTAAACAGCAGTGCTGCTGTGTTAAAGTACCATGGCAACTGGGCTTACACTGTAACATAACTTCCCTCCTCACACAAGCTGCTGTGCCAAATCAATCTAGTGTTGCAGCTGGGTTTTGTAGGATAGTGCTCTGAACTGCCTGTCTTGGCCACTTGGTCTCTACTGATTGGCCATCCCTGGGCATGTGATGTGGGGTTGAGGCTGGGGCAGGAAGGGCAGTAAGCCCAGGATAGTGGGGAGGCTGCAAGGGTAGAGGGTTCCCTCACAGGCGATTTGGAGTTCTAGGCTAAGGAGCAGAGTGAAATCACATGATTTGAAAAGCAGAACTCAACCAGGCTGCTTGGCCCAGATCCACAGAGGTATTTAGACTTCTTTCTATTGGTCATGTGGGCACTTGTCACTCAGGCTAGCCAGAACCTGGGTGCTGTCTAGGAGGGTCCCCAGGGACTCTGATTTCCTTGGATTTTTTTTTCTCCCTTTCCAAGTTCTCCTGCCTAGGTCTTTTCTGCATTTGCCTTTCCCACCATTACAGAGATTCTTAGCTGCCCTTAGCAACAGCAAGAAGGGTTAGTGCTTTGTGGAGCCCCAGCTGTAATGACATTCCCCTCTGGAGGGAGGCGTGGGGCTCCCTGCTGACCTGGAGAGGGAGAGCCCAGTCTTGGGGCTGAGGGCCCTTCCTGAGTGTGTTGGCCTTGAGTCCAGATGGCAGCTGGGTACAAATACCGATGTTAATTAAAATCTTTACTTCCAGGCCTGTCTCTGTGCTGAGGGGTGCTAAGTGCTTCCAACTAACCAAGCTTTCAGATCTCTGGGCTGAACAAAGTGCTAAGGGAGGATTTCCATGCAACATCCTACCTTAAACAAGCGTGTCTTCATCAATTGCTATTTTAGAAAACTTGGGGTCCCTCTAGCCCAGTGTCTTGTCTCTCACTGGCTGCTTCAGAGGAAGAAATCCTCCATGAGGCAGTGTGACCCCAGGGGAAGTTTCTTCCTGACTCCCACTAGCTAGAGATCAGATGGACCCTGGAGAATGAGGGTTTATAAACCTGCCAGTGCTCTTGGGTCTGGTCTACACTAAAACGTTACATCACTGCGGTGTGAAAAATCCACGCCCCTGAGTGACAGTTAAACTGACTAATCCCCAGTGTAGACAGCGCTAGGCTGCTGGGAGAATTCTGTCAGCCTAGTTACTCCAGCTCCCCGAGAGGTGGTGTCTATGCCCACGGGAGAACCCCTCCTGTCGATGAAGGGAGTGAGTACATGGAATCAGTACCGCACTTCTGCATCCTGCTCTAACTTGTGGCAGTGAGTTCTCGTGTATGCGTTAAGAGAAACCAGTTGTTTCTGATGGGTAAAAGTAACTGCGGGTGTTTTTCCAATATGCACAGTGCTGAGTCCTACTGGAGGGTTTGGGGCAAGTGCCCTGTGTCTGAGGCATTAAGCATTTCACCTGGCACAAGAGACTAGATTTTCTCTCTGGGGGTGGATTTGAAAAACACCAGGGGGCAATTTTTGCCAAGCTGTTTGGTGCCATAATAGAGTCATAACCTGTCTCATGTTGGCTTTTTGCTGTGTGATTTGCCAGGGAGATGAGGGGGAAGGAGCCCAAGGTGTTTTGTTCATCCATAAATATCCTTAAAAATGAACAAGAGGGATGGGTACTACCCAACCAGAGTGGAAGGCTGGGCTTGGATTCTGCGGGGCAGGAAGATTTCTTCTGCTGCTGTGGAAAAACAACTCAGTCCTCAGAGATGCGGTTGGGGATGCCTAACAGATGTCAAGCTAAATAAGCGGAATCTGTCTGTTGGAGAAATTTTAGTTGGCAGCCGCTTGCTTCTACGTATCCACAAAGGCCTTAGCTCTAAATCCCCTTTCAAGTGTTCGCATATTACAGGATATGATGTAGTGTTCTTAACCTCCTAGGTAGAATGTTTGCCCATTAATCACTCCAGGAAGAAAAAAGAGTGAAAGCAAGTCGGCAGGGGAATGTGCAGTGGGAGCGGAAGGATGTGGCTGCTTAGTCAGAGCAGCTGGTATTCTGCATCCCAGAGCAGAGCTGTGAGCTCATCCTGCACCTTCGAATTAGAGCTGCAAGGTGTTCCGGCCAGGGGCGGCTTTCTCACGGCGTTTTCCGCACCCCGCCGCTCTCTTGCTGGACATATATGGCAATGCCACAGGGGCGAGGCCAGGGGGTGGGGAGGGAGGGGATGCGCTGAGCCAGCCTTTGGAATGACTGTGGGACAGCTAGTCCGTCGGCTGACTCACGTGGCTTCGTAGAGCTGCACTGATTTACACCAGCTGAGGAGCTGGCTCTACGCCGGGGTTCTTGGTGACTCCAATCCTGATTTAATGCAAGCATGTCCCCACCCTCAGCCTGCTGCAGATAAAGGAGTGTCTCTGCGTTAGGTGGACTTTCCCGGCCTCAGGGCCAGGGACAGGCACTGCCCTAGAAAATCCTTTCTCTTGCTCTTAGGCTGGCCCAAGGATTAGGGCAGTAGCCTGGGACTTAGGAGACCTGGGTGCTGAGTACAGCCACTGACCAGGGGCAGTTGCTTGCCCTCCTGGCTTTGGCCAGTTAACTTAAAAGCTCTTGAGGGCAGAGACTGTCTCTGGCTACTTGCATGTTCCTGTTCCTGTTCGGCTCCTTTAGGCACTGCAGTGAGACACACAAATATTGTTGTGTACTAGCCTGAGCCATGTCAATCTACATCCATTGCTAATTGTGTTACCATAGCACCTAGGAGCCCTAGTCCTAGACCAAGCACCCATTGCGCTAGGGGCTGTACATTTGTATTAGTAGAAGGTGTATTAGTAGCACCAAGGGGTGCCAGTCAGGGGCCAGGCCCCTATTGCACAAGGCCCTGTACAAACCCAGAACAGAGCTGACAAAGCTCCCCAGCTTGGTACTTCCAGATTGGGAGCCAGACCCCCCGAACCATCTTTTCGTTAAGCTAAATAGACTGAGCTCCTGGGTCTGTCACTACAAGGCAGGTTTCTAACCCTTCGATCATTCTCGTGGCTCTTCTCTGACCCATCTCCGATTTATCCACATCCCTCTTGAATCACGGCACCAGAACTGGACACAGGATCCCAGCAGCGGTCAGAGCCGTGCCCAGTACAGCAGTGAAATAACCTCCCTGCTCCGCCTCCAGATTCCCGCTGGGCATCCCAGCATCCCGTCGGCACTTTTGCGCATTGTCACACCGGACGCTCACGGTCAGCTGATTTCCCCCCCACATCCCCAGAAATCTTTATTACAGAGTCACTGCTCCCCAAAACAGCCCCCCAGCCTGGCAGCATATAGCTGTATTAAAACACCCATTGTTTGCTTCTGGCCAGGTTACCAAGCAATGCCAGCTGGCTCTGTATCAGTGACCTGGCCTCTGCATTATTTCCACTCCCCCAATTTCTGTGTCATCGGTAAACTATCAGTGACGAGTTTTTGTTTTCTCTCAGGTTGTTGGTAAAAATGTTAACTAGTGAAGGGCCAAGAACCAGTCCCTCCAGGACCCCACCGGTAACACGCCCGCTCTGTGGCAATTCCCCACTTACCGGTACATGTGCAGACTTATCAGTTGTCCAGTTTTTAGTCCATTTTGGGTTAATTTTATATCAGGAGAACGCAGCCCCGTGTGCCGAGGGGACTCCCAGGCTGTGGGAGGACTAGACCAGGCCTGAGGCCATGGTACGGCATTTGTTGAAGGCTCGACAGCTGCCGCAGTGGATGCCCAAGGGACCGGCGAGCGCAGAAGGCCCCTCCGAAAGGCACTGGGTGGGGGCCAGCGCTTCTCCCAGCGGCTGCCAAGGGGCTGATCGCTCGCAAGGCGAGCGCCCAGCTCAGCAGCAGTTCCATTGAAAAGGAGCGAGATACAAGGAGAATCCCACCAGGATGTGTGGTGGCAGCCATTAACTGCAGGGACCTAGCACCTCAACCTGGTGTGATAAATGAAGTGGGGGAGGGGAGCTTCCTTTTGTGGACACCCAGCCAGCCAGTCAGCTATACAGTCCCTCTTGGTGGCTGGTCTCTACTTGCTTTGCCCTGGATTTGATCCTCCAAAGTTCCTGCCACTGCCGTGCGGGTGCTGCAGGGCTCCCTCCTGTGGGCAGGCCCCGGGGCTCCGGGCCAGCCCTGTTGTCATGGCAGCGGACACTGGCTGCACCATGGCCGTTCTCCATCTCCCTCTGAGGCCCGATGCCAGAGGATGGTCAGGAGCCAGCGGTGACTCTGCAGGGCGGTGGAATTCTTCTTCTTTTCTTCTTCTCGGATGAACCTTTCTCCTGAAAGGACGATTTAAAGAAAAGGAAGAAAAAAATCCCTTAACCCCACTCTGCCGAACTCTCTCAGCGGGACTTTGAGAGCCGGGGCGAAGTCCTCACCCCAGACGGGCCCGGGTCAGAGCTGGGCTCATTCGGGGCACGAATCCCTGGAGCAGAGTTGGCTTCATGAAAAGTCTCCCAGTATCTTTTCCTCGCTGCAGGAGCGCGCTGCGGGAAGAGCAGGGCCGTGATCGCCACGGGAGAGCAGGGCTGTGATCGCCGCCGGGAGAGCAGGGCCACGTTTGCTGCCAGGACAGCAAGGCCGCGAGCGCCGCCAGGAGAGCAGGGCCAGTGGCGATGCCTGCCCATCCGAGGTGCCAAGCTGTGTGCCATAAGCCGGTGGGCAATGTGATTAGAGCGGCTGCAGAGAGCCCGACATAGTGTTCCGGCCTCCCGTGGCTCTCTTGATTCCGGCCTCTCTCTGTTCCCAACGCTCCGGGTCTGACAGGGTCCCCACAGCGCCAGCATTCTGGGCCTGGCCTCTCTTTTGTCTCTGGAGAAAGGGCCCGTCCTCTCGGAGAATTCAGCAGCCAGATGTTACATGTGGAGCCCCAGAGGGGTCTGTCTCATAAATTCTGCTCTCTCCTTTTACAGGGAAATATCGATTCTCTTCTGCTAATGAGGCTGCTTCAGCCCAGCAATTCCCGGGGTGCTGGGTCCTTGTGGGTGAGGGAGGTGGGCATGGGGACTGCTGCACCAGCCGGGCCTGTGGTGGGCTCCATCCAGGGCACTGGCTCTGGTCACAGGGACGGCGCAGATGTGCCAGGAGAGGTGTGCGGTGCCCCCTGTGTGTAAGAATCCGCTCCCTGGCCACCACCTTCCCCCACTGCCCTTGGGAGTGATTCTCCTGCCACTGTCTGGCCTCCCACCTTTCCCGGGCCCTGCCCCACTCAGGGTAAGAGGCACAGAGCCCTGGGTACGACAGGCCAGTCTCCCGCAGCTTCCCGCACCCCCTCCTGTGCTCTGTTCCCACAGCCAGGGAGCTGGGGCCTGCCGCACGGGTTTGCAGCCTGGCCAGCGGGCCGGACCCGGCCTCTGTCTTCCGGGGTCTGAGCGTGCCCACTGGGGAGAGTCGCTGTGGGACCCGGGAAGGGGATGGAGTGAGCTGCACCCCCTGCCCAAGGGCTCACAGCCTAAAGCAAACACAGCCCAGACCCAAGTCTGGCCCACTCCTGAGACCGGACCTAGGCTCCTCTCCTGCGTGGTTGTGGAGGGTCACTCAGAGCAGGGGCCGGATGGTGCTTTGCCCTGAATCTCGCCTGGCTGCTGCCCTCCCTGTTTGCCTGGGGCATCACCGTGGTTCACTAGCTGCACGGCTGAGACGCTTCGCCGGCTGCACCCTGTGTTCCCGGAATCCCGGGCTCGGGCCTGGAGGCGCTTTTCCCTGGCGCCGGAAGGGCTGCAGCACCCAAACAAGACTCCACGGGGTGTCTGGTGATGCCCTGGCAGCCCTGCTAATAGCTGCCTGGCACAGAGTTAATGTTAACCCGCCCGGGCAGGACAGCAAGCCCAGCAATGCAACGTCTGACCCCACAAGTCCCTGAGACCAAGGGCCATTTCCCATTCGGTTCCCTGGGGGCTGCTGGTCACCCAGCGGCCACCGGGGCCCATCTGGGCCAATGTCTGTCTGTCTGGCCAGTCATTTATTTCCTAAGAACAGAAAAATCTCCCTGGGGGGGTCTGTCAGCGTACAACATGGCGACTCAAATGCCGCCCTCTCCTGGCTCAGCTCTGGAGAGCCGTGGCCAAGGAGGGACAGGGAAAATTTCTGATGTCAGACTCCCGCTGGCTAGGTAAGGCCGCCGTACTGCTGGTTTGTTCTTTATCTGCAGTGCTGAGGAAGCCCAGCTTGCCTCAGGCCCTTGTACGAACAGCACAGAGACACTCCCTGCCCCAAATTGACCATCCGAGTATCAGACGAGAGACACCCGCTGGAGACAGCCCGACTGACAGGGGAGCACAAGTTCACACAGAAAGTGAGGGTCACTTTCTGGTTCTGGTTGTTTCCACAGCTCATCCCCTGGGACCAGCCTGCCAGAGATCGACCAGCGATTCCTGCCTTGAGCCCCGTAGCCAGTGTGTGAACTAGAACCCAGCTCTCAGATGGAGAGGGCCACTTTCCACGTGAGTCCTCGCGTACCGGAGACTCCCCGGTGTCCTTTGGGAAGTGCTCCCCAGAGTCACCATTAAGGGCACGCCGTAAGGCAGGTTTGTATCTCCTCGCGTCAGCTGCCCCCAGCTGGGTTTTGCAGCCCCCACCCTGGGGTGCGTGGTGTAGGCAAGAGCCCCCCTGCACCAGCACAGAGTTGCACCATTTGATTCCTCTCCCCTCCCCAGCATTTCGGAGGAAAGTTTAAACTTTTTTTAAAAATTGGTTTAAACCGAAATTCACAAAATCCTTCGTGAACCTGTTTCCATTCTGGCTGGAGAGGGGGGATTGTTTATTTTTAAGCCCCACTTCTATTACAATCAAATCTAAATTGGGGCCTAACACTAGCGAAAAATAGCTCCCCGTCTCCCTGTTTTGTTGAAGTAACTCGGAGCAGAACATAGGCCTCATGGGGAAGCCCCTAGTACTTTTTGTTCAGTTTTTTAACAAACTAGGGGGAGTTTTCCTGCTCTCTCTTCCCCCAGAGCTCCTCCAGCCAAGTGTATTTCAGTGGAAGTAAACAAGCTGTTAGATTTCTGCCCCAATGTCCCTGCTCTATCCATTCGTCTGTCCCATCCCACCCGCCTGCCTGTCTGTGGAGGCTACCGAGACAGAAGCCGTCTCTCTGTCCCTGGCTGATGTGTCTAGCCTCACTTCTACAGCTGTGTGTGTCAGTTTTCCCCAGGCCGGTGTAACCGTAGTGGCTGGGTTCACTCATGTACATATCCTTGGAGGCTGGGCCAATAAAAGCTATTACCTCACACACCCCTTCCCCCCCGGTCTCGCTAATATCCTGGGGCCAACAGGCCTGCAAACAGCTTGGCGGGTTTGTATGTTTGGCTCCCTGCGCTGTTTGCAGCCAAGTGTGGAACAGGGGCCGGAGGCAGGTGGCGGGGCAGCGTTTCCTGCCAGAGAGGGCCCGGGAGTGTTTTGATCACCAGCCCCTTCCCATGCCACTAGCAATTTGAACCCAACGCTGACAAGTTTCCGCTCCAAATCCCGTCTGTCATCCCCAGGGTGCGCACTAGAGGGCAGTGCAGCCCAGCTCCAGCCGGCCAGGCATTTGGGGGTGCCATGCGGGAGCTGGGTCTCTAACTTCAGCCAGTGGAGCAATGGGGTGGGGGGGAGACACAGACGCGTGCCTCAGGTTCCAGCTTCTCCCAGCTGGCAGGCCTCGCCAGGCCGGTCGCTATTGTTACAGTAGCACCTGAGGGCCCCAGCAGCCCGGGTGCTGCACAGAGGGAGAGACGGTCCCTGGCCGGAAGCATTCGCTGCCAGCTGCTGCGCTCATGCCGTTGGCAAAGACACCGGCTGCCTCCCTGCTGAGCCATGCGGAGCCTGGTGCCCGGCTGGCGCTGGCCCTGGTCCAAACCAGGGTCTCTGCTCGGCGAGCCCGGCAGAAACGGCTCCCTCTCTCCTGGCCCTGATGGACGTCCTGGCTGGCAGTCTCAGCGGGGATGGGTGGGTGGGTGGAAATCCCCTCTCTGCCCCAGGCCGGAGTGGGGGTTGTGGGGCTTGAGAGTAACTGAGCAGGGAAAGGCAGCCAGTATCTCTGGCTCCTAGTGCTGGGCCAGCATTAACCCACTAAGCCTCACAGCCCGCTGTGTTTCAGATCAGCCTCCTGTGGGGAAATTGAGTCACACAGCAATCTAGGCTCAAATTTCCATCGACTTTGGGTGCCCAGGCTGTGGGCTGGTTTTCAGGGGGTGCTGAGCCCCCACCTACTGCCAAAGGGTGCTGAGTACCACTCGCCTCCCTCAGTAATCAGCCCTGCGCACTGGGGTGGAGGGGGCGCACCCAGCCACTCCTGGCTCCCAATCCCATGCTCCAGCCTGACACAGAGTTAATGTTAACCCGCCCGGGCAGGACAGCAAGCCTAGCAATGCAACGTCTGACCCCACACGTCTCTGAGACTAGAGGCCATTTCCCACTCGGTTCCCTGGGGGCTGCTAGTGGGCAGGGTTGAGGAGCACTGATGGAGCTCTGTGAGGTTTGGACTCTCAGCCCATGGGGGGCATGGAGATCCCAGCAAGGCGGTTCAGGAAAGTGGGGGAATCGGCCAGGGCCCTTGCTCTTCCAAGGAGAGAAACCCTCACTTCCCGCCTCCTCCCTGTCCCCCAGAGACCCCTCTCCCTCGGGTTCTGCTCCAGGCAGTGCTCCGAGCGGCACCAGACCCAGCACCAGCTTTGGCATGGGCTGTGGGGCTAGAACACCCTTGCTCCCTTAGGCCTAGGGGGGGTCGCTGGAGACCCCACACCACCGAGCCCTGATCACGGCCCTGCCCACTGAACACCAGTTCCCTAGCACTCTGCAGCCTGGCTGTTCACCCAGCTGTTGGCCACCGGCCCCAGCTCCGGGCTTGTGCATGGCCAGTCTCAGGCCTGGCGGGTGACTAGATACATCCGTGCACTGAACTGCCTGCGCATCCCACCCAGCTGCAGTCTGACCCCAGGGAACCCGGGCCCGGTTCCCTTTTTACATCTCTAGCCAAGTAGAATTTATCGCTGCTGCTTGGCAGAGTCCTGAGCTGCACCATCCCCAAGGTGGTTTGAATTATTAATATTGCCCATGGTCTGATACCGCAGCACGAGTGTTGTTGATGATGGGCCGGGCACTCGCCATCCCGCAGGCAGGCCAGGCTACTGCAGCGAGGCCCCCGTGCCTGTGGTGTGGGAATGCCAAGCGCTGGCACGGACACGCACAGGGGAACAGCCGATGTCCTGGAGCAAATGTCATTGGTCAGAGAAATCACCTGTGCCAACAATGCAGAGCCCAGTCCGGGATCGAGCTCACTCCCCCCTCCCCCAGCCTGTTCTCCCAAGAAAGAAGCAGCAAAATGCATTTGCATTATGAACACCAACCCTACGTGGTTAAAAAAACAACCACCCATGATTGGCTTGAGAGTCATTTTATTTATTTTTGTGATGAGGTTTGGGTCCTGGCTTGTTTCCTTCTGGTTTCGGAGTCTTTTGATCGCACCCAAAGTCGCGATTTCAGGTTTGTCTCCTGTCCCAAGGGCTAGAAAGCCATGATTCTCAGTGACTCACAGGACTCCAGGAGCTGAGGCTTGATGAAGCCCATCATCAAATTACAAGCACTGGCTGCACTGCGTTTGTGGTCCAGATTGCTCCTGCCTTGTACTCATCTCAAACAGGTTTCAAACCAGAGGGAGGGGGCTTAGCATTGGTGCAACCATGCCCCCCACTTTCACTAGGCTATGCCTTGGATCAGCGCTTACTCCAGTGCACAGCAAGGGTCCGATTACCCCTCCCCCCCAGCTGGGCACATGTGTAAAGGTGTGTCTGTGACAGAGAGGGCTCAGATACCTTGGTGATGGGCACAGGATGGCTGGCTGGGGAGACAGACCTCTCAATGCAGCAGACCTCTGTGCAAGTTTTGCACCATTTATTCATGGAACCAGATTCAACGGAAGTGACGGCGAGCTCAGCAAACTGCCCAAGGGGTTGCCAGCTGGGATGTGGGGAACGGAGCCCCGCCCCCCCAGCTCATCCCAGCCCCGTGGTGGGGATCATCCTGCCCTCCCTCTCCGCCTTTTCAGAGCCAGCGTCTCTCCGCACTGCCACCGCCAGTTACAGGGAGATGCCGCGGCTGGTGTGTCTGGAGGTGAGAGCCGTGCCCATGGGGGTGCGCGCTCCCCAGGACAAACCACAGAATTCGTGATCCGGGCAGAATCCGAGAGGTGTCAGCTCTGGGCGCTGGTGGCTCTGCAGCAGCCAATGCCATTGCTGGCACCGTGGGGGTGGGGTGCCCTCCACGCAGGCCATGGCACGAGGGAAGCCTCCATTCTTGCGGGGTAGATGCCAAGCTCGGGGCTTGGTAAGCAGGATAAGGGGCGAGCGGCAGCTGCTCTTTGCCTGCACCCTGGGCCTGATGCTGGCTGGGGAAGAGACCCTGGCTCGTGCCCCTCAGGCCTGCTGCACAGAAAGCAGGGAACGGTGCATGGGGGGACTGATGCGTTGGCCAATCCGTCACCGTGGTCACGGCTTGTCCCTGCCCCACCCAGAATGGGGACTCTCCCTCTCACTCTGAGAGAGAGGGCCTGCGGGGAGAGGGACTCCAGGGACCAGGACAGGCTGGGGGATCCCCCCAAATCCAGCAGGGGCAGCCTCAGGAGGGGGGCTGTGTGGCATTGGGAACCAGACTGGTTGGTGCCCACTCCCCCAACTCCTTGAGATTCTCTCTTGCTCTTGGCAGATGGTGGCGCCTCTAGCTCCCTCGGGCGTGAGGCAGTTGGGTCAGCAGGGTGCATGGAACTAGCTGAGTGGGAATGGGTGATCCATAGGGACAGCTTTCCCCGCAACACCATTCCCTATATAAGGAGGAGGGGGCACTCTGCTAGTCCTTTAGCTCCCAGGACAGGGAGTGGTTGTGCTGATCCTGGGGCAGGTAAGGGGCTGATTGCAGGGTGGGGGCTTGGTGTCTGGACCCTGAGGTCTGATGCCTAACAGGTATGTTTGTGACTCTGTAGGAAGCCTGGCTGGCTGGAGCGGATCAGGGACCTGGGACCATTGCCAGCTCCAGGTAGGTGCATCTGATGAGGGAACAGGACTGAGGATATGGTGGTCCCTAGAGAGAGGGACAGTGTCCTTTTCTGTGATGCCCCCTGCTGGTTGCACCCCCTGTCTGAGAGCTGGGCAGCTGGCAGGGGGTGTTTACCGCGTCATGGCATATGCGGTAATGGCCTTTCCAGATGGGGCGCTGCGCCATGCAGCCCCTCCGGAAGGGCCACACAGAAAAGGGCAGCCCTGGCGCAGTACAGGAGGTACGCGTTGGGGAAGGGGAGGGAGTTGGGGAGGGCTGATGGGTCTGTCAAGGCCCCCCTGTTCCCTCCCTGGTCCTGCTCTGCACGGTGTGTCTCGCGCCCGGCTGGCTGGGCAGTAGCGATCCCACTGCAGCTTTTGCTTGTCTCTCAATTGGCAGTCGTGACGACTCCACTGTAGCCAAGTTGGCTGCGGTTGATTGTTCACTTGTTAACTTGCTTCGTCGGTGACTTTTTGTACTGTGGTGTTGGAAGGAATTCCCGCCTGCCTCCCTGTGCCATGCGGGGGCGGGGGTCCCCGGGGCTGCTGAGTGATGGGTGACGGGCTTAGCCTTGCGTCGGCCTGCAGCCAAACCCAGGCGCTGGTGCTGCAGCAACTGCAGAGCTCCGGGGCGGTGTCTGCTCCCTGCCTTGGGGACACACATCTCTCCCCAACCCAGGGAGCGGCTGCTGTACGTGGGGTTCTCGTTCTCCACCCACAAAGATGTAATGTGCTGTGGGGCAGGTGTGCCCAGCCTTTCTCCTGGGCCCAGCCTGCCAGCCCTGCTCTGGCACATCCCAGCCTGCCTGCCCTCTGCAGCAAGGCAGCCCAGACCCTCTATGCCTGTCACCAGTATGGAGCCTTCCTTGCTGGGCATCCTCAGGCTTCCGTGGCTGCTTGTCTCCTCCCCTGCCCCTGTTCAGAAGCCCTGGGGCCCCGGGACTCTCAGCTGCCCCCTCCCTTGGCCATGGTCATCTGGGGTGCCAGCTAGTGGTGGAAAGCAGGATAGATTTGTGTGGCTCAGTCTGGGGGTGCAGGAGAGAGGTCCTGGTGGGTGGACCAAGCGGTTCCCGTGCAGCCTTGCAGACGTATGGACCAGGGGTCATGTGCACCCATGATGCTGGGCAGGTGCCATCTAGGCTCAGGCTTCCAGTGCAGAACCTAAGTGGCCCGATGCATGCCCAGAGCAGCACCTGAGTAACCCCCAGAGATGAAGCTGCTGGCATCCATCTCTCTTCTCTCTCCGTCCTGCCTAGTTTCCCTGGCCAGCAGAGCCAGGCAAATGGCACTGCTACATGGGGCAGCCGGGGCTTGGCTGTTGGGACAGTGGGGAGAGCCATTAACAGCCCCAGGGACCTCCTGCCAGCGTCCCAGTGGGGCCTAAGGGATGTTGGGCTCACCTGCCCCAGTGTGTGGTACTGTCCTGAGCACAGAGGGGATGGCTCTGCTCTGCTGGAGGGTTTAATCCCCCTGGCCTTTGGGCTGGTCACTGGCTTCCCATGGCTTGTCTGTGGCAGTGGGGAGGGTGACGTTCATTGGGACTCTACCCCAGTGTGCTGCCGTCACACTGTTTAGTTGTGTGACCCCCAGAAAGCTCCCATAATGGCTTCCCCCACCCATCTGACTGAGCGGGGAGCTTCCTGGGCTGCATGTTTGCCCTGGTGGGGAGGAAGTGAGGGGCACTATGAGGTCCTACTGAGCGCTACCCATTGCCTCCCTGCCCTGTGCACCCGTGAGCTGCCTGCCAGCAGGGGGGGCTGTGGGGGAAGGGCATTTGCAGAGATCCTCCCCCTAGCTAGGAAGCCCTGGGCATTGTGCCCCACTGGCAGGTCTCCCCCTTTCCCAGCCTTTTGCCTTGGTGATGAACTCTGGCTCTGTCCTGCTAGGAGCCACTTTGGCTTGCGCTGGGTTTCCGAGGGGCTCCCTTGGGGCGAAGGGGGTGCTGCCACCCATAGGCCCAGGCGCTGGTCTGTGGCACTGAGGGGTGGGTGAGGGGCCCCTTGGCCTGGGCAGGCTTCTAGGGGGGAGGGCGTCCCTGCACCAACTGCCTGTGGGACCTGGCCCTTCTCCACCTGCCTCCATGGTTCTCCCTGGAGCACCCTGCTGACTCCCCTGCTGTGGGAGCCTGGACCCCTGGTAATGCCCTGCCCTGCGGGGGGCTGCTGCAGGGCTGTCCTCACCCCAGGGGCACGTGCTAGTCCCGGGGCTCCCGGACTCGGCCAGCGCCCCCTGCAGGACAGCGGCTCCCCCTGCACCAGCCTGTGGGGAGGGAAGGGTTAACTGCACCAGAGTGGCGAGAACAAAAGGGAGCCCCGCTGGCCAATGGGCGCGCAGAGCTGCGTTTTGACACACTCTGGTTGGCTGCCGCGGGGCCAATGGCAGGCGGGCGCTGGCCGCCCGTCCTGCCCCACGTGGGGGAAGGAGCCGCGAGGCGCGTCTTCATTGGCTCGCTGGGGGCCCATCCATCGCTCAGCCCTGTACACGTCACCCCGCGTCAATGAGCCGCGTGCGCGCGCGGCCGGCGTGGGGGATGGAGGGACCCGGTGGGCGGAGCCTCGCGCTCCTCCCTCTCGGAGGCGGCGTGCCCCGAGGGCGGACGCCGCGGGGCAGGGACCGGGCGGTCGGGCCCCTGCTGGGCTCTGGATGGGCTCCCCCTAGCGCTGCCCTTCTCTGCCTCAGTTTCTCCCACCTGTGCATTGGGGATGCCCACTCCCCGCAATGCACAGGTGGGGAAACTGAGGCAGAGAAGGGCCACGGTTTGCCCTAGGACAGGGACCTGCCCCCCTTCATCCCTTGGCAGTATCCGGCTTCCCCCTGCCTGGCAGGGGCATTCCCGGCTCAGCGCCTCCTGCTGGTGGGAACCGGGAGATCCGGGCAGGCCGGGGTGGGGGATCCGGGGTGCACGGGCCAGCCTCCCTTGGGCTCTGGGATCTTGTTTAACTCTTGGCCACTGGAGGAGGGCCTGTCTCCAGGACCTGGCTGCACTCACCTTTCCTCCTCCCGGAGCAGCAGCTGGAGGGAGCAACTCCCTGGGCCTCCAAGAGAGCCCCGAACATGTGCCCCAGTGCATGTGCCCGGGCTTGGTGCTGTATGGGGGGTGGCTGAAGCCTTCCTTGACCTTGGGGGGTGCGCTGCCCAGGCCCAAGCAAGCCAGCCAGTCACGGGGCAGGGGGGAGAGGGGGATGGTTTGCAGCATCTGCCCAGCTGCTCAGAGGCCTGCAACTAAAAGTGCTTAGAAACTGCCCTGTGCTGGTATTTGGCTCCTCTGGCCACCGCACCTGGGGGCCTGCAGGCCTCGGCTTGCCCCTCAGCGCAGCATGGCAAAGCTGGCATTGCCAGGCTCTGGGGATGGCATGCTGATCGCGGGTCTGTCTCTGGGGGCTCCCAAGTGCCTCTCCCTGAAGGAACTAGCCCTTTCCTGAAGACCTGGCTTTCCTCTGGGCCCTCCCGGCTGCCAGTGCCTTGCCCGAGCTTTCTTCGGTGCCAAGCCCTTTGCTGCCATGCGTCCCTGAGGTGGGCTGGCTCCGAACAGGCAGGCTTGCCCCGGCCTGGTCCTCTAACTGTACCCCCAGAGCTGGGAGGCTGTGCACCCCTGGGCTGCCTGCCTGCTCCCCTCCTCACCCTGCTCAACCCATGGTGCCCCATCCTAGCGACTGCTATAATAGCAGCTGTGGGGGAGCTCACTGAGCAGGGGCCCCGAGCTGGGGGGAAGGGGGATCCGTGGGTTCCTGGTTCCCCCCCTGGCCTGGTGAATTCCTCGCCCCGCTGAGGCCTGGAGAGCTTGTCATCTGAGGCTCTGGGAGGCTCTTTAATCTAAAATCCCCTGTAGCTTCTCGTGGCCTCCATTTTTGATCTGAAAGTGAAAGCAGCCTGGATCTGCTCTCCAGGCCCCACCAAACTGCTGGCAGGTCCCCCTGCTGAGGGGTGGGGGGCAGCTTTGGATGAGTCACTTCCCACTCCTGTTGGCCCCTGACCCAGCGTCTCAGATGGCTCTGGGATCAGCTCCCAAAGGTGCTTCTCCCTGCTCTGTGAGCCGGCCTTCCTCAGCACAGGGTGTCATGAAACACCCCTTTCCCCACCCTCCTCCGCCTTGTGCCATTGGGTCATACGGCTTTGACTCAAGGAAGGGGACACTGGGTGGCTGCAGGTCAGGAGTGAGGGACACCAGCAGAGCTGTGGGGAGGGGGAGTCCAGGGCTGGGCTAGCGGGGCTGCAGGTCGAGACTGAGGGTCACTGGCAGTGCTGTGGGGAGGTGGAAGCCCAGGGCTGGCCTAGCAAGAGGCTGAGGGTCACTCGCTGGGCTGGGCTAGCAGAGGGCTGCAGGTCGAGACTGGGGGTCACTGGCAGAGCTGGGGGGTGAGGAGTCCAGGGCTGGGCTAGCAGGGGGCTGCGAGTCGGCAGTGAGGGGCACCGGCAGGCTTGCTGGAGTCAAACACGCACGGCGATGCCGGACTAACCCCTGGCTCTGAGCCGCTCGCCGTCACGGGCGCTGGAGCCGGCGCGTTCTCTGCCGGCAGGGGCTGGGTCCCGGTGCCTGGGATCACCCCGCTCGGTGTCCCGCTGAAGGGTTAGGTCTGGAGTTTGCTGCAGTTAGGTCTATGAGTTTGCACACACGCTGGGTGACTCTTCTGAGCTCCATGGCGGGACGGCCCACACCGAGGGCTCAACCCCTCACGCAGTCCCTGGGCCGTGAGCTGCTACCTGAAATACAAGGGGGCCTGCTGGCCCCCGGCACCACCCTCCACCTGGCCCATCCTAGCCATGGGGAAGGACAGCAGCAGGGGCTGCCCAGGGGTCAGGCTGGGAGGGGAGGAACATGCCGCACTCCAGTTCTCCCTGAATAGCTGGGACAGCGGCTGGCATCGAAGGGCAGAGCTGGACTTTGGGCCCGGGACTCTGTTTGGCCAGCTCACAGTCCAGCCTGCTAGGGAGTCTTGGGGCGGGGGGGAGGTTAGGCTAACCTGGGTGCAGCAAGTCCCTCCTGTCCCTCCGTTAGCCACTAGGGCCTGCTCCCCGACGGGACCCCTGTGGGGACAGTGCGTTGTTGGGCAGTGGTTGGCTGGCCGAACGGGTGGGGAATCCTCTGGCCAGGCAGCACAGGGGTGCAGTGGCCGGGTATGGGGATGATCTGACTCCCCTTGGAGTAGGCCCCCCATGTGGGTGGGCGGGGAGAGGTTCAGGGTGACTTGTTCCTTGGCAGGTCCCAGCGGCCCCCCTGGAGAGGGAGAGCCCAGCAGCTTTCCCCAGAGCACGGGACCTGGCTGGGCTCTGCTGAGCCTCTCTGTGGGTAGGTGGGAGATAGACCAGGGTCTCCCCAGGAAAAGGGGGTCTGGGCCTCAGGCCTCCGCCCAGCTCCAAGCTATTGGCTGGGGCTTTGTTTGCATCCTCCCTTGCCCCTGTGTGGACACCCTGGGCATCAAGCACCGGAGCTGGCCCAGTGTGGAGCCCGTTAATAGGTAAGGGAACAGCAAAGGCTCCCGGTGCCCAGCCTGGCTCCCCCAGCAGCCCTGATCTGCCCACAGTTTCCATGCCCCAGCCAGCCCTGCTGGGGCTGCTTCAGTGTTACTGGGGCTAAGGCAGGCTGGGGAGCTGCAGTGGGACCTGGCCAAGCCAGTCTCCCTGGGGGTCCTGTGCAGAGAGCTCCCAGTGGAGCAGCCCCTTGATCCCACCTGCCCTCAGGAGCCTTCCCCAGCCACCTCCAAGCAGCCCTGGTGTGCAGATGCCCCGCTGGAGTGAGCCATGTGGGGAAAGGGATAAGCTAGGCCGGGATGCAGAGATGTCTGACCTTGGCTGATGACAAGCAGGGTTGTCTGTCTCTAGCTGTAGCCTGTACCCCTACTGGGGGGCAGAGGAGGAGACTCCCAGCCCCCGTCCACTTCACTGGGCCATGCAGAGAACTGGAGTAAGGCCATTGTACTGTCCAGCCCAGCCTATGGCCTTGAAATGGGGTGCAGAGCAACAGCTCACATGGGCCTTGTGAGAAAGTGGGAGTTTTCTTAATATTTTTAATCCTGTGTGCCTCAGTTTCCCCTGCATTGTTATGCAGTGAGCTGTTTGCTCTGAGATCAATGGAGTATCTGTGAAGACCATGGCAAAGCCAGTCCCCAGGATGCAGACACTTACCAGCTGATGACCCAAGGGAGCTGAGCAAGGATCCCTTGCTGGAGCGCAAAGGACGGGGAGGGACAGGAGCTGGCTGCTGGAAGGAGTCGAGGTCTCACCTGGAGTCTGTTCAGGCAGAGCCAGAACATGGGTTCACTGGGGCAGAGCTGGGCTGTGAGCTGACTTTGGGGGGGGTCCATGTTTTCACTGTTCTCTGTGGCTGCCTAGGCGGTGCTGGGTGACTAATAAACCGACTGTTTTGCCAACGCTGTGTCACTGTCGTTACGGGTGGGGGGCATTAATTCTGCGGAGGGGATGGGTCTCACCCGGGCTGCACTTGCTGCAGGGATTGCCCACGGGACAGCAGGCCCTGAGGTGCAGTCAGGAGCTGGGGAAGCCACAGGGTTTCCCCTGGAGGAGGAGTGAGACCCTAAGGGGCTCTGACCCACAGAATGGCTCCTCCTAGGGGCTGTTCCAAAGCTGGGTCCATCGCCCCCCTGATGGTCCCTGAACAGCCCCGTCCTGCCTGGTCCTAGCATCTGTGCTCACGTCAAGGGGGCAGAGTGCAGGATGGAGCAATGCGAGCTTCCCTGATGCCCCTCGCCCCTGACCCGCAGCCTCCTGCCAGCCCCTGAGCCTTAGCTAGGGGTTGGCTAGTTCCTGTGGAGCTGCTGTTCTGTAGCTCCTGCCGTCCTCCTTGGCACCCCCAGCCTTGGGGCGCTGCTGGCCCCAGCGTGGGAGGAGGAGCCCCTCATACTGCTCGCTCGGTCCTTCCTGTAGAGTCGCTGAGCCCACCGGCCTGCAGGGACCATCCAGCCGTGGTCATCCCTTGCCCCAACTCCCTTCCGCTCCCAGGGGCAGCGCCGGGCCCTCTGCTCACTGGCCAGGGTGTGGTCACAGGGAGACAGCGCTGCCCGTGAGTACTGGACCCTACTCCCAGGAGCGTCCCCTCCCGAGCTGGCTGCATGGGGCCTGCTCCTGGGTGCACAGGAAGCCTGGTCTGGGGTCCAGCCAAAGGTGCCTGCTGGGCTGCCCTGGGAGCTGGGGCTGCCCATGGGTCTGAATAGATAGTGCCCCCTTCCTGGGTGCTTCCCCAGCGGGCTTAGGAAAATGGCTGGGGCCTAGGGAGGCAGTACCCAGGCCAGGAGGAGCCGCATGGGCACTGGAGGTAGCTGAGGGTGGAAGCCAGGAATCCTGGCTCCCTGCCCCAAGTCCTATGGCCGCAGAGGGATGCTGCGAGGCTCCAATGCCCCGGGGGAAGATGGTGGCCAGTTCCCCCCCCCCGCCAGTGAGTGAACTCCCCATGGTGCTGACTCCAGGGGGGGCCTCTGGCACAGCTGGGGGCTTGCCCCCAGTTCTGCTGAACTTGCTGGGGATTTGACCCCTGTCCCTTGGCTGCCCTCTGCATCCGGAGCCAGCTGGGTTGCAGCAAGGCCTTCCCTGGAGTGACTGGGCTGCCCCTCACTCCTCTCTTGGAGCAGGGACCTGGGACCCGGCACTAGCTCACTGTGCAGGTGGAACATGATGCCCTCTGGGGGGGCCAGGCTGCCCAAGGGAGTTAGGGGCCTAAAGGCACAGAGGGGCACCCAGGGTGATTTCCAGATGTGCCTGGCATTCTTTGTATCTGGGGGCCCCTTGGACAGTCTGGTGCCTGCTGGCTCTGTGGGCACCAGGGGCCACGCTGGGGCTTTCAAGCTCTTTTGGGCTTCAGAATAAAACAGGGCTCTGCTCTCTCCTCCCCCAGCTCTCCGCTGCATGCTCCCCTCCCCACAAACCATTAGGCTTGGCATCTCTCTCCCCAGCCTCCCCAAGATCCCTGCCTGACCGGGAGGAAGGGTGGAAGCCATAGAGCCATTAGAGCCAGCCCTGGTGGGGCCAGCCTGGGGTAGGGGGTTGGGCCCATCACCTTTGCCTCCTGGGGCCACGAGGGAGATTGTGAGGAGCTGGGGCAGCAGCTGGCACTTGACAAGAGGGTCTGGGGGCATGGGGCTGCCAGCCCCAGGATGGGATTAACTCCAGACCCCCTCCCATCCAGAGGGGGCAGAGAGGGGATGCGGGTGGTTTAACCAGCCTGTGCTCATCATGGGCTGATGGTGGGTCAGCCCATGCCCGATTGCAAGGCTGGGCAGGCACCTGGCTGGATGACCCTGCTCCCTGCAGTGCCCACTAGCTCCCCTGGGAGAATCGCTGCCCCCTCAGCCAAGATGCCTCGTGGGGGATCCCCAGCCCTGTGTGGCCTCCCTATGGCTGTGGTGCACTGGTCAGGGGTGCCGGCTTCTCTCTGGCCTGGCCCCCACCGCACGGTAGGAGGCGAGACTGGTGCCTGGGGGATGAGTAATTAATGTGCCCTCGTCCCCCATTGGTTCATGGTATGAAAAACGAATTGTGATCGGCCCCGTGTCAGCGCTACCTGCGCCAACGTCCTGTTTCTTGATCAATCTCACCCGGTGCCACCATTTATCTCCCTGGGGCGGGTCCCATGATGCCTCATTTGTCTTGTCACAGGCCTGGCGCTTCGTTTTTAACCCTGTGTGTTCTGGGCACTGCCCCCCCCCACCCCACAGCACAGGCCCTGCTTGGGGTGGGGGCACAGTGGAGCCGGGAGTGGGGCAGAAAGGCAGGGGAATAGGGGGGGTGACCTGGCCGTGGCCTTGCAATGGGAAAAGGAATTTGCTCCTGTGGTACCTGGGATGGGGGAAGTAGGCATGGAGACCTCAAGCCCTGACCCCAGGGGGCTGTGGGACCTGGATGGGATAGGGGTACAGAGAGGTGATGGGGGCCCTGGAGCTCACTGGCCCCTGTGCCTACTCCACGCTGGCCTTGGAGGTCTCTGCCCGGGGCAGTGGCTGCATGGCCCCTTGTGTCCGCCTGTGATGGGGGCAGCTCGCCCCATGGGGCCTGTCCCATTGTAACAAAATCCAACCATCAGCGCTCCCTGGTGCCCACCCCCAGCCTGGGCCGGGGTAGAGCCGGGCCCGGGGCTGTACGGCTCCTGGGGGCTGTAACTGGTCTCCTACTGACTCACAGTGCAACCACGGGAAGCCAGGTCCCAGCTAGATGCCTCAGTTTCCCTGTTTGGAGAATGAGAGTACCCCAACATTTTACCCATGCCCCACTTTGCCTGTCATCAGTGCACCCATTAATCTCAGGGCACCAGCCAGCGTATGGATTTATCCCATCCCCGTGTCTGTCTGTCGAGCTGTGGGGGAGCTGCTGGGTTTGCCATGGCTGCTGCACGACTAGGACCAGCAGGACCCTGCTCACCCTGGGCATCCGGACTGCCCTGTGTCAGCAGCCGCGCCAGCTCCCTTCCTGAGCGTGGCACTGGAGCCAGGCCTGGCAGGCACGGGGCGGGTGATAATTGAATTGGCTGCTAATTACACCTCTCTGTGCTTGGGAGAAGGGCAATAAAATTGTGAATTAAGATATAAAACGAAGTCATCAGCCAGCGGCTGCCAGGGTAGGGGAAGTGGGGGCTGGGATTTACAGCCCCCGTGCTGCAAGTGGGTGGGCTGGGAGTGGGCCTGGCCAGCAGTCAGGCCATGGGGTGCCCCTGACCCCACACTGCTGGAGGAGCGGGGGTGGGCTGCACCAGGCCAGCCCAGGCCTGAACCCAGACAGCGCTCGGCCTTCCTGGCTCTGCCGTGGAATTTCAAAGCACGTCCCCTGCATAAGTCCCAGACTGCCCCTGGGGAGGCCACTGAGACCCTCCAGGCAGAAGGGGAAACTGAGGCACAGAGCCCACCCCCCCACAAGGGACTTGTCTGCAGCCACAGAGGGTGTCAGTGGCAGAACTGGGGACTAGAACTGGTGTCCTGTTGGCCTGTTCTGAGTAGTGCTAAGGCAAAGCGGGGGTCACACGGCGTCGGGTCCTGGCATTCAGCTTTCTCCAGTGCCACACTTGGGTGCCACTGTAACTGCCGTGTAGTCCCACCCATGTTGTTGATGCCCCTTGGCATGCCCCCCCATGCATGGCACCCCCAATCCTCCCTTTGAGCCTCACCCCAACGCCCCCCAAAGTCAGGGCATCTCCCAACTCGTTCCCCTGATGCCGCCCCCCTTCCCAGGGCTTGGCACCCCCAGTACAAAGGTTAGAGCCCTGCCCCGGTGCCCAGGCCTGCCTGCCCCGTCGGGCTGGCTCCACGCCCTGTCCCACGAGGGACTGAACACTCGGGGCCCAGCAAGGTTTCATATATTTATTCATAAGCCAAGTTATCGATAGAAAAGTTCCATACTAAAAGGCCTTTACATCGTCTGCTGTTCAGAAAACCGGGGTCTGGCCCCCCTTTTTTTAGTGTTTACATTGAAAAAAATCCCTCCCCTCGGCGCAGAACGGCCCTTTACACATGTACAGCATAGCGCGGCCACGGGGAGAGGGGACAGCCGCTGCGGGGTGGGTCCGGGGCGGCGGGGGGCGCCTCGTGCGCTCATCAGGAATCTGGGTTACTCTGAGACACTGGGGGAGGGGAGGCTCCTTCCTCTTCTATCTGGAGCTTTAGAGGGGGCTGGGACGAGCCAGCGTCCCCCTGCCCCAGTGAGGGCGCAGGTCCCTGATCGGAGTGGGCAGAAACTATAGACAGCGAAGTACTGGGAGCGTGGGGGCTTGGGGGCACCTCAGGACACATTACATCAGCCCCCACTGCAGCCCTGAGAGTCGGGGCCACTGCCAGACCCTGGGGCATCATGGGGGCTCGCGGACATCTGGTCCTTGATTGGGGGGGCCCGCTCAGTGGGGCAGGGGCCACACGGAACCCAGCAGTGGGTCCAGCGGGTGCCACCTCCCTGTAGGGCACGGCTGTCATGGAGGCAACATGCTGGCAGCCCCTGGGTGGGTGCGTGTCCCTGCCGGCTCCCAGTGCAGCCCTCCGGGATGGGGGGTGAGCAGGGGGCTGGTGCTTTGGTTTGTTTGCAGTCAGCTGCCCTCGGACTGCCAGGGCGCTGGGATCTAAGCAGGGCGCGATACCTGCACCCCGCTGGCCCAGCCCCTCCTGCCCGGGCTCCTTCTCACTGGGCGGTTCTGCTTTCGGAAAAGCCCCAGTTCCCCGGCGTGGGCAGCCCGGATGGGAGGTCGCTGAGTCCCACTGCCAGAGCTGCAGGCCCCAGAGCACTCAAAGGGCAAAGAGACACCTTGGCCCCAGCCCAGGGCATCGGGGAAGCCACGTGCCATGGGCAGTGCTGGCTCCAGCCAGGCCCCTACGTCCTCTCCTGAGGGGGTCGGGGTTGGTTTGGATTCAGGGGATTCCAAAAAGAGGTTTGGGGCTGCCTGGCCCCAGCTGGGGGGTGTGGTGCCGTCGAGCACCTCTGCGCTTTGTCCTTTCAGTGCCCGTGCACCCCTCCACGTGGCTACCCCTCTGCGTGCCCGCTCCTCCACGTGCCCACGTCCACATGCGAACGCCTCCCCTCCCCCATCTGCAAATACCCACCCACATCCTTTAACCTGGGAGCCACAGGCCCCGTCTCCTGCTTGTGCGGGGCGCGGGGGCATGCAGGGGCAGCCGGTCTGTGCGTGTGGCGACCGCGTGCATGGGCGGGCGCGGTGGGTTCCCGGCTGTGTGCTCCCTGCTGGGCGTGGCCTGGCCTCGCTGGCCTAGTTTATAATAATATATATACTCTCTCTCTGTTCCCCCGGCACAGGGCACCGGCCCCCCGACCGCGCGCTGGGGTCACTAGCATCAGAATAATAATAATAATAATACACCGAAGGGCCGAGGGAGCGCGCCCGGGCGTGGGGGGTCTATATTACACAGTCCAGACAGGCGAGCACTGTCCTGGCAGTGGGGTGAGTGTGCCGGGGCCCTCCCTGCTCCCTCCCTATGTACAGAAAACCCCAGCTGTCCTCAGCCGGGCTGAGGGCAAACAGTGCATTGCAAACCCCCCCCACCCCCCGCTTGTCTGCCGCTTTCTCTGTTTCCATAAAACTTCCCGGAAGCAATACAATATTTACACGAGAAATAAATAGAATAATACACCTGATTTCTGCTTTACCTGCTGGCAAACAGTCCGAGGTACTAGGGACAGTATGGCTTGAATTCAAATCTCTCCGTGCCTGCCAACGGGAAGGAGAGCTCTGTGTGCGGGTCTCCAGCGAGCCGGGCTGGCTCTGCCCCGCCACCGGGGTCCGGGCCGCTGCGAGCCACCGGGGTCGTGCCGTTGTGGGGCGGGTTGCATAATTACCAGGCCCGGCTCCAATGGGCAGAGGTGAGGCTGCCGGGGGCGCTTCCCCGATGGGAGCACAGCTCCTCTGTCGGCCGGCCCACCCGGAGAGGGAGGCAAACAGCCCCCGTTGCCGGCTCCTTTCCCCTGCGCGTTTCCGGGGAGGGGGGGTTCGCCCCCGGCGGGGTCAGCACAGGATGGGGACGCCGTCGGCAGACACCAGCCGGCCCGTGGTGGGGTCGTAGGTCCCTGCTAGGTAATAGAGGTCCTGCCGGTCCTGGTACTTCTTGCTCCTGGTCAGCTGCTCGTAGTGCTCCCGCCCCACCACCTGACACTTGTGCGAGATGGTCTGCACATCGTTCTCGTCCTCGTGGCACGACTGGTACAGAGCATTCTGTGGACAGAGGGTGAGGTGAGTGGCCCCGGCAGGTCCCCGGGGGCTGCAGCCACTGGACTGGTCGCTGCCCCGGCCCAACACAGACACTGGTCCCTGCCCATCACGCTGGGAGCTCTGGGGTCCTGTTCTGAGTGCAGCCCTCGGGTTCTCCGGGGGGCTTGGGAAAGGGGCTGGCCCGTGCCTGGCTGCCCAGTGCCTTGTCCTGGGCCTGTCCAGCCAGCAACCCCCGTTTTGTGTCTGTCTGCCCAGTGCCCCGTCCCCTGCCTGTCTGCCCAGCAACCCCTGTCCTGTGCCCAGCCACCTCCTTCCCATGTCTCTCCTCCCAGTGCCCCCATCCGCCCAGCCACCCCCGTCCTGTGCTGCTCAGTGCCCCCATCCTGTGCCTGTGTGCCCAGCAGCCCCTGTCCCGCACCCGCCTGCCCAGCACCGCTGCCCATGTCCAGTGTCCATGCC
The DNA here is from genome assembly GCA_007922305.1 of Dermatemys mawii. Lineage (NCBI taxonomy): Eukaryota > Metazoa > Chordata > Testudines > Dermatemydidae > Dermatemys > Dermatemys mawii. The sequence continues at coordinate 22,933,093 of ML677373.1, forward strand.
TGGCCAGCCCCCATATCTACAGTCCGTGCCCAGCCGCCCACCCCCCATCCACAGTCCGTGCCCAGCCGCCCACCCCCTCACCTTGCCGTCACTCTGCCGCTTGCCCAGCTTGGTCTCCTCGGGGTGGTAGAACCACTTCACCTTCACCACCATGTTGCTGCCCCACGACTCCCACATGCTCTCAATGCGCCCGATGTAGGGCAGGTTGGGCCGGCCGGCCGAGAGGAACACGGCGCAGTCACCAATCCGCAGCGTCTCCTTGCCCCGCACGATGGCCTTGTAGAACAGCTTCCGGGCCTTGCCCTTCATGCCCCTTCTCTGCGGGGGGTGGGGGGACACAGTCAGGCCCCAGCTCTGACCCTCCGGCCCCACATGGCATCCCAGGCACAGGGATGAAGTGCCAGTAGCAGTACAGCTGCCCTGGTGGGACTGCGCCGGGGCTGGGTTGGTAGCAATCCAGGACCCCGCAGCGAGTTCAGGGGCTACGAGCAGGATAGGGCAAGACCAAGGCTAGCAGTGGGGACAGGGTGCCCCTGGCAGGGGTTGGGCAGCTCTGCCTGGATCGGAGCTAACCGGGGGACCAAGAGCTGCAAATCCTGGAGGGAATGGGCTGGGGGAGATGCCTCGGTGTGCCAAGCATACGGTGCCCCCGTGGGTAGGGACTATGTCTCCATGGCAGGGCTCTCTTGTGGAGGTGCCGGCCTGTTCCAGCAGCTCCCCAGCCCAAGACATCCCTGTTAAGGACCAGCCCTGCCCCTCACTCCACCTTCTGGCAGTGCCCAACTGCCTCTCCTTGGCACCACACTGACAATGCAGGGACATTCACCTGGGAGGCCTCTACCTGCTCTGCTCTTGAGACTCCCCTGGGGGCGGGGCCAGGTGCTTCCAGGGGCAGGACCAGATGTACTGGGAGGGGGAGACAGATATAGCTGGCGCGCGGCCAGACTACCCAGGGGCGTGGCCAGAGATACCCAGGGGCGGGGCCACACATACCCAGG
>ML677373.1:22970244-23007961 GCA_007922305.1 Dermatemys mawii
GGGCTATGGGTCGGGAGTGAGGGGCACTGGGTGTGTGGGGAAGCCTGCACTAGGCCTTGCTGGGATCTCTCCTCCCTTTGGAGATCACCGAATTCTCTCACAACGCACTGGGCGGATGGAAACTTTTGCTCGTCCATTCAGCTGGGCCGGGGCTGCGGGTCAGGACTCGGCATCTCCTCCAAAGCGCCTCGCTGGGGAGGCCTCGCCCCGGCCGCAGACCCCAGGGGCCACACGGGAAACATGGAGGCAACATCTGTTTTGCAACTAAGCAGGTTCCTGGCCAGTGGCTGCGAGACGCCAAGTTCCAGTGGAGCGACAGGAGCCAAACCCGCGCTGCCAGGAAATGGGGGGGATGTGGAGCCCGGCTCTGAAAGAACCTTCCTCCCGGGGCAGAGCCCGCACCGCGCTCGTAAAGAACAACACCGGTCCCCACTTCGTGCCCCACACCTCACACCCTTCGGCGCAGGTCAGACTTGGGGCAGCTCCGGTGTCACTGAAACCCCCTCCCCGGCAGCTTTTGCCCCTCCCTCCGAGAGCAGCGTCCTGAGCAGACACTGCAGCGACCCTGTGGAGAGGGGTTCACAGGGCGGGGCGGCCGGGGGAGCAGCCCCTGTCCCCTTGCTCAGTCACGGGAGCAGAGCACAAGTGCGGGCCAGCCCCCCAGGCGGGAGATGAGCCGTACCAGGCTCTCCCCAGTGCCCAGCACTCTGGGGGCTCCTCCCAGTTTGGGCATCCCCAGAAATCCCTGTTGGTGGGAGCTGGCTGGGCGCCGGGTGCCCAGACCCACAGGCCTTATGGACAGCTGGCAAGGTCACAGCCCCTTCTCCACGCAAGCTCCTTCACTGCCCCGGGGTCTCAGCTTGCACCAGGGGAGAGGCTGAAGTGCCAGCTGGCTCCCATGAGAATCGCAGCTTTCGGGAGGCTCCCCACCCCCCGGGTTGTGCACTGGGGGGAAGAGTGGATTAGTTTCTTACACATACTGCTTAGCACGGCCTTTCGCAAACAGCTCATTCACCTCAGGCTCCTGAGAGGAGCTGGCATACCTGACTCCCTGCAACAGGAAAGGGAAACTGAGGCAGAGGATAGGGAAGGGACTTGCCCAAGGAGGCCCCACACACCCAGTGGCAGAGCCAGGATTAGGCCTTGAGAATTCCTGGCTCCCAGTCCTGCGCGCGGCCTCCCTGCCGGGGACTATCTGGCTGGGTCGCTGCCCTAGAGAAATGCCAGAGCGTGACTCAAACCCCAGCAGAGAAGCCAGGGGAGCGGCCGGCTGGGGGCGAGTTACTCACTCGTCTATTTCAGGTTTAGAACATTCTGAGCAGGGACGGGGTCCCTGGAGCTGACAGAGAGACGCCCGTGTCTCTCCTGTGCCACGCGTCGGGTAACACCAGCCTGCCTGATGCCAGCCAGGGCTCAGCCCCTCGCGCTCTGAGGCACTCGACAAATCCGCCCCACCCCAATAAACCCCCAGACTAGCGGCCCCAATCCTGCCCTTCAGTGCTGCGGGCACCCGCTTCCCACTGGGATCGCTGTAGACTGGGCACACCAACGTGCCCGGTCTGGACACACCCACGTAGATACAAACATACCGGCAAGACACTGATGTGCCTGTGTGCACACAAACGAGCTACTGACGTGTGCACCAGCACAAAACTGGTGTGTGTGTGTGAATGCGCGTTCACCTGAACGTGCGCTGTCCTGGTGCTAACGTCTGCGTGTGTGGACGTGTGAACACGTGCGGACGTCAGACCAACCGGCATGTGCGTATGGACACACCTTGACAACATGGATCAGTCCCGCAGTGCTTCTCCCCACCAGGCCCTGTCTCCTCTGCGGACGCCCCCAGGCTCTGGACTCCCCTGGAGGAGGCATTTCCTTGCTAAAACCCACAGCTGACCCCCGCCCCAGCCAGAGCCAGCGGGAGGGACTTTTAAACAAGGAGAGAGCAAGACGCAAACCCCAAAGAAAAGAGCCTTAAACTGGCCTGAACGACAGGGAATGATCTAACGGGCTAGGAACGCTCCTTGGTCTGTGGACACCGGCCACCCTGGGGAACGCACTCCCGTTCACCCCCAAAGCCACTCACCTTGGGGAGCTGGGCTGGCCCCTGCCAGCTCCTGCCCTCCTGGAGAGCACCCACCCCACGGCCCTTCCATCCTGCCCCTTCACACAGGGACAAGGCTGCGGGGGGGACTCAGCAGGAGCCTGGGGGCGGGGGAAAGCCTGGCCCTGATACATCCCCTCCCCAGCACAGTAGGGGACTAGGAGCGCTGGGCTGCCTGGCACTCGCCATGGCATAGACCCTGCACCTCAACCCTGCTCTCCCCACCCTCCTCCCATCATGCCACCCACCCCAGCACTCACCCCCTGCCCCCAGCACAGGTACGATCCCCTGGTGCCCATTGTTCACCCAGCAGGGCAGCTCCCCGGCCCCACAGGGACAAAGCAGCCCCTCTCCCGCAGGCTGAGTCACCAGGAGGATGGGGAGGGAACGCGGGGGCAGGCTGCCGGCCGAGGTCTCGCCTGGTTCTTCCCTGATTGCCTCAGGAGCGGGAGTGGAGCCGGCCCCAGCTCCAAACTGGGGCAAAGCTGATCCTCTGCTTATGGAGCCTGACTCCTCTTGGCCGGGCCGGGGCAGGCATCCCCCAGGAGCTCCCCCAGCCTTGCTGTCCTCCTCCCGGTCCCCCCACACAACTCCCGTGGGCCACCATGCCCACAGACCCATGGTCACAGGGTGGTTGCTGGCACGTGATCCTGCCAGTTCTGTCCTACTGTCTCCTTGGGCTCCCTCGTCTGCCCCCAGCCTGTCTCCTCCGCTCTGGGTTTGTCCAGCGCCTTGCACCACGGGGCGGTGGTCTGGGTCTGCTCCTGGGCATCACACTAATACAGATACTGGCTCTGGGGGGGAAGAAGGGACCTGCAGAACAGGGAGCCTGCGCGGGCCTCACTGTCCTCTTCGCAGCTGTCCCCATGAGCCGGGCAAGGCAGAAGAGCTGGGCAGGCGGGTCAGGACGCGAGGAAGGAGTGAACAATGCCAGAGTTAAATGGAGTCTCTCTTCCTGACCCAGTTTCTGCCGATGAGAGAGACAAGCTCCAGCCCTGGCGAAGCTGGAAAGTGTCTCTCTCTCTCTCACCAACAGCTGTGGGTCCAACAAAAGCTATTACTTCCCCCCACTTCATCTATTATCTCCCCGCCCCGCCTCTCTCCTATTCTGGGACCAGCCCGGCTGCACCAAATCGCTGCACACAGCACCAGAGAGTTAAATGTTCACGCTCCGGTTCCAGCCAATCAGTGCCTGGGGCCGTTCACACCTCCCCGCGCCCTGGTATCAGGCTCTCTGCAAATACAGGCAGCCATCGCTGTGCTGCTTGCGTTCGCGTTGTGGTTTTTCAGGGCTCTCTTCGCCCTGGAGAGGGCTGGAAAGACTTTTTAGACTGAAACGGGACTTTTCCACCTGACGCCCACTATTCTCTTGAAATCACCTGCCCCCGCAATCCGATATACGTTATTCTTTGGGTGCCAATCAGCAGTCTTCACAGCCACCCTCACACGCACGCTACTGGTCCCGACGTCCCAGCGGCAGGAGACAGAGGGAGACGTGATGGGCCAGCTGTGAGCCCGGAGCTCCTGAGGGCCACCTCTCCCGTTGTCGAATACACCTTTATTTCATTCTTCCACTGCAGGATACGCAGCTCACTGAGTTCTAACCTCGGTGAATCACTTCCCTGCTCTGTGCCTCACTTTCCCCATCTCTCGGGGCTAATACAGCTCATTTCCCACGCTAGCAGCTGGCGCGCCCGGTGTTACTCTAAAGAGAAGATGCTTTCGCAGGCTGTGTGCAGTTCAGTTTGCTGTTAAAACGCTATAATCTAGAGATACGTTGTTACCAATAAAACACTCATAGATTACATTGGAAATAGGGAAAAACAAAGAAAGAGAACCCAATTCACTCTCCTTCCACTGCAGAAGAAACCCCCCCCCCCGCCCCCTGAGAAAGGCAGAGCTGGGAGAGACGCCGGTCACCGGAGCACGAGCTGGTGTCCCGAGTCGACAACGACGTTACATTTTATGGAGACCGTTTCTTTGAAGTTTTAGCCCTGAAAATGTGTGAAAAATGCTCCAGCTAGCCCAGCAATCTGTCTGCTCGTTTGCAAGCCGTTTAGCAGGTTCCGTAACCGGAACAGAAAGCCGATGGATGCAAATTAGCACCCGCATCGCCTTGCAACCCCCACCACGGATGTGCAGCCCCCCGCCTCCCCCCCCGCCGCTGGTCCTCACAAGTATCAGCAACCTGCCCTCTCCAATCTAATCTTTCCTCATCTTCCTCATCAATCAATTTGTCCCATAAAGCTCCCTGACATGCTGAAATATCGGCTAAACATCCACTCCATCCGCTTATGCAAATGGAATAAATCCATCCTGGCTTCTCTAAATATTGATTATGCTTCTTAATTTATAGCAAAATAATAATAATAATAAAACGAAAACTTGGGAGCAGGGCTGGGGAGAGACGAGGGGAAGGGGGAGCAGCTTGTGACTGGAAAATAAATGGCAGCTAACATGGAAAAGGTGGAGCAGGCTGTGAGGCAGGGACGGGGGAGAGAAACGCCCGGACAATGCTGTTCATTTGTGTCCCCAGAGTGGGGCAGGTGCTCCAGTATTTGCACTGGGGCAATGGTGCGAGGGACGACCGAGGCTTGGCCACGATCCGAGCATTCGGTGGGAACTGCCTTCCAGACCCTGGATCTCGCCAATCCTCCACCCCATCAGACCATCCCAGAGCAGGCTGGGAGTCAGGACTCATGGGTTCTACTCCTGGCTCTTGTGTGGCCCTGGGAAGTCACTTCCCCATGCTATGCCTCAGTTTCCTCACCCAAAGAGGAGGCTAATGGCACCCACTCCCCTCACCCCCTGCTCCATAAAGTGCTTTGAGAGCCACAGCGAAAAGCCCCAGAGAAACAGTCTTCGGTGAACAATAACAGGGAAAGTTTGTCGGGCCCATGCACAAAGACTGTTGGGTGCTGCTCCTCGGTGCCCTGTCCCAGCTCAGCAGCAGTATGTGCCCCCAGCCAGGCTCCAGCGTCACAGCCAGCTGGAGGCTGTGGACAAACAGGCCAGGAGAGCAGCTCTCCAGGCCCAGGAGGGAACGGCCGCCCAGAGACGCTGGACCGCGCTGGAAGGAGAGGAGCCTCGCTACAGCTCGTGAATGGGCCTCAAGGCCAAATCATGGGCCCCAGGCAGACGGCACCACGCTTCCCACCTCGCCTCCGACAGCCCCGACCCCACCAGGCACGGCAGCCCGCTGCAGCCAGGACGGGCAGAACACACCACCCGTCAGCCACGGCACAGGGTGACAGACCGCACCGTGCTCTCCACTGACCCCCTGTGCCTGGGCCAGAGCATGGGGGCTGGTGCCCGCTCAGTCACCGCCATGGGGCGGGGGGCTTGGCACAGCAGACTGGGGCCGACGCTGCCCGCAGACTCCTCCGTGGCTCTGGGAAAACCACGGCCCAGGCTCTGCCTGCAGGACGCCCCAGTGCCGGGGCCAAGCCGGTTCCAGGGATACACATGGTACCTGGAGAGGGAACTCGGGAATGGACCCACTTTCCCTGCTCCTCAGAGTCATCCAGGCACTGGCATCCTGGCTCCCTCTCCCCTGGCCCCTTCCACGCTGCAGAGAGCCCCGGGGGCAGCCCTGGGGAATCCGGGGCTTTATTTATCCAGAGGCAAAGCAAGTCTCGGCTTCCCCCACGCACGGCGCCACCACTGCCGCCTACACTGCACAGTCCTGACCAGCAGAACCCTCCCCCACCCCACAGCCCCTGGCCTCCGCAGCTCAGGGACCAATTAGCACCTTTGCTCCTGGTGCTTCTGTGATCTGGGCACCTGCCCCCTGGGGAAAGGGCTGAAGCCAGCAGCTCGTTTCACATGGGGCCATCAAACAGCTGCGGGGGGAGCAGCCGGGTAGCTGCAGAGCACATCCAGGCTGGGGGGCCTGAGCTCTCTCCCCCGGCTCCCCTGTGCCTTCCACTTAGAGCGCTGGGTCTTTGGACACCGCTCTGCTCCTCTCCAAGCCCAGTGTCCAGGTACCTGGAAATGCAGCGTTCTCCCCACATTACAGGCTGCGAGAGCTGGGCCCTGCTCACGCCCCCAGGTCTGCAGGGGACAGGTCTATGGGGTCAGTTCGTGGGAGATTTGTCCACATGGGACAGGGTGTATCCGCAAATGCTAAACCTGGCTTCTGAAAAGACATTCCAGGAAAAGGAACCATCGCTAGAAAAGGAGATCAGGAATGCAGTTCTGCACACACACACGTGTGTGAACACACCCACACACAGACGCACCCCCTTCTCTCCTCGCTGCCGTTCATGTGTCCATTGCTCCATGAAAGGCAGGAGAGAAATAAAGAGAGGCTGTTTCATTACCGCTGCCCTGGTCGTGTCTCCACTTGGGCACCTGTCCTGGGGTGTAGCCATGTTCACACTGATGTGAGCGTGATCCACGAACACCAAGGAGGCAGAAGAGGACTTCTCCATCCCCTGCCTGCTCTTAGAACTGAACCTTTGGACTGAGAAATCCCGGATTCAAAGCTGTTCCCAGGACATCGCAAGCTCCACTCAGTCCCAGCCCCAGCCATCTACACCAGACACCAGGGGTTTATTTGAAAAGACTCGGCAAAAAAACAAACAACAGCAACAAAAACCTGGCGTCAAGGTGGTGTCAACGGTCACTGGACTGGTTTTTGAATAACAGTGAAACCCTGTTTGCATCTCAAGTTCAATCCCGACCCCGTTGCAGTAACTGCTCCCTGCCCCTCTCACCACCATCCGACCCTCGTTAGGAAGTAAGAGCTCGAGAACGCCACCTCAAGGGCCGGAAATGCAAAGAGAACCAACAAACAGCGTCAGTAATGGCAGCCTTTTCAAGTCCTTCCCTTGTACTAATCGAAAGCGTTATCCCAGACCGGCACGTGAATTGCCTTTGTTTTTCCCCTCAGATAATGAGATTTTTAACCTGATGCTGCTCCTTTAAATATTTGGCAAATAGGAAATAAGTGTAATATAATTTCCTCGGTGTTATAATTTAAGATTAATCCATATTGTTATGGCACTAAATAAATGCTGTAATATTGAAATGCAGTTCAAATTAGCTTGACAGAGTGCCAGACGTACAATTAAAACGTTATCCAATGGGTAATCACAAGCTAGTTTCTCCCCTCTAAGTGCCACTTGCAATCTGTCGCCTTTTGACTGAGAGAGAGAACGGAGGAGCGGTTCTCATCAGCCCCACTTCACGTCCCAATGCTTAAAAGGCCAGACAAATACAGCCAGCAGAGCAAACACCCCCAGAGCTCCCCTGCCAAGCTCAGCTCCCGCCCCCCATCACACTGGTCCCACTCTGAATGTGCCCCCCAGACAGCAGAAAGGTGCCCGTGGGAAGCAACAAGACACAAGCTGCTGGGGATGTGGGTCTAGAGACTGAGAAATGACTCACTGTCACACCCAGCTCCCCTCCTGGGGCCGATCCCGTTTGCCTGGCACTTGGCATGCTCTTGTTCAACTCCCTGCTCCGCCAGGGTGCCAGTGGGACCTTGATCTCTACATCCTCTGGCCTTGCTGCGTGGGGAGGAGGAATCGGTCAAGACACTGCTCGGATATCCCCATAGGGGGGTCAGGAAGCAGCTGTGCTGGACAGACAGTGGCTGCCCCCCACCCCCCAGGGTAGGTGCACCCAGGGAGTGGGGGGATGCACAGCTCTTCCCTGGCTGCCAGGGAGTGCGGGGTGACAGGGTGCCTGCTCTCTGCTGGGACAGACAGCACCCCGGGCTGGCTGGAACCAGGGAGCTACGTGATCCCTTGGGTGCTACCTCTACTAGCCCCATGGCTACTCCCAAAGCAAGGTGCTACTTGAATACAGTCATCGCAGCCAATGAACCCAGGGAACCGAGTCCGATCCCAGCCGCCCACCTGGAGCTGCCGGCACGCCTGGCCCCGGATGCAGGGGGTGTCAAACGCTGCGGTTCGGAGCTGGGTGGTTTCACACCCGCTTTGGCCAGGGGCGAAGGGGAGCAGGCACAGGGGGGCTGGGTGGGGAGAATCAGGCCTGGAGTGTCTCGGATCCAAACCAGGGCCTGCCTTGCTCCCCGCATTTCTGTAACACAAGCAGGAGGCTCGACCAAGGCTGTGCGCTGCCACACTGGGTAAATCCAAGGGGCCTGTGCTCTCTGTAGGGCTGACAATCGGCCCCTGGAATTGCTACATTAAGTTCTCAGAAAGTGTTTCAAATACAGAAAATCCCCACAGAGGGCGAGAAGGCGGAGCGGCCCCTTCTCCAGGGCCCAGAGCAAAGCAACAACAAAAAAAATCACCAAAACAGTGTGTGTGTAAGCCATAAAGCAAAATTTATAGGTAGGCCAGCTCTAAGCCCCGCTAACATAAATATTGGTTTTATGCGGTGAATCCCACTCCAGCTTCAAGAGGAGAGCGTCTTCACCCTGCTACTTGATGATGTAGGCTGGATTTCTGAGTTACCCTAGAAATAAATAAAACAGAGCTGGGGTTTGATTCGTTCTGGGACTTGACTAAGTCTGGTTGCTTCCAAAAGGGGGCTCTGAGAACAGTGCAGCTCAGCTCGCATGGGGCATGGTCTGAAGCCCGCTGATGTCTGTCTGTCCAGCTCAGAGGATGGTGCTCGTGGTACTTTCTATCTGGAGTCTCAAAGGAAGCGGAGTTTCCTCATCCTCATTTTAGAGATGGGGAAACAGCGGCTCTGAGAGGGGAAGTGACTTGACCATGGTCACACAGCAGAGCATTGGCAGAGCTGGGAATAAGAAAACAGGTCTCCTGGCTGCGTGGCCTCTCCCGCTAACTGGGTCTGTCCCTGGAGCTGCCGGCTCTCCCCTGCGGAGGCCCCGGCTCTTTGCGAGAGGGACGTTGGCCTGGTCTGTGGAAAGAGTCTTTGTTGGTCCAGCCAGCTCCCCGTGGTATTTCCCACCTCGGCTGCCCCTGGAGATTTGTTCTCAGAGCGCTGAGCCCTGACTCCCTGCCACCAGAGCTCACCAGCGTGGGCACGCAGCAGGCCCGCCACGTGCAGCCTGAGGACACGCAGCGTCCCTGCAGGTCAGACGGATCACAAATGGCTCTGCCCAGGGAAGGACCCGGTGAGCTTGCCGGGAATGGGGCCACAAGGTCTGGGCCCTGAAGGGGCATCTCAGCTGTGTGGTGGGAGGGAGGGGTCTGTACCCTGCCAGCCCCCTGCACCCATCTTCCCAGGTGTGGAGAAGGAGGCCTTAAGGAGGAACACCTGGTCCAAGTGAAGCTGATTCTCTCTCAACCCCATGAGCCATGGGCCCTGCCTGGACTCCAACAGCCCATCTCCCTGGGAACTCCTGCGAGCTTATCAGCAGGGACTGCGCCCCGGATGGGCTCGCCAGCCTCCTCCAGTGTCACCCCCGTCCCCCTGCGCTGGGCAGGGATACGGCCCGGGAGAGACGGTTCAACACCCGCGTCCCACAACCAGCCGCCGGACTGACACAAGGCCCAGCCCCCACCTCCAGGCACTGAGGCAGGTTAAGAAATCCAGGGGCGAGGAGAGACCAGCCAGGAGCTCAGCTGTGTCCCCAAAACTTGGGCCAAGCAGCTTTGGTCCGACCCATGGGCCGGATGTCTCCCCAAGACGCTCTGTGGGGCCATCCTGACTCCAGTCCCAGCCTGAGGGACCAAAAGGGCCTGGGAGGGCTCGAGGTGGGTCAAGACCCCAGGCAGTGGAGAGTGGGGGTGGGGGGAGACATGAGGATCCCACCCTTGGTTAGAGGAGCTGGGAGGGGGAGAAGCGGTGCGAGGCCCCAGAAGGGAAAGAGGAAATTGGGGTTTGGGCTCCTGCGATCGGCTCTTCTCCAATCCAGAGGGATTCCCACGTCCCGACCTGGGGGTACAGTCCAGCCTGGGCAGGAGGCAGCTGAGTCTGCACCTCTGGGCCCATCTGTCTGATTGTATTTTACAGAGCTGATGAAAAAGAAACCAGCCCACGAGTCCCATTCTTGGAGGACGGGGTGTTTGCGCACAGGCACTGAACGGGGTGTGGGGGAGGGCGTGTGAGTCTTTGCAGAGTCACCGAGCAGCCAGATCCTGCTATTTGACTGTTTTGCGGCGATTACCAGATTTGCTGTCACTTTCCGCAGCCGTCAGCACCCGGCCCCGGCGACACTCCCGCTGGCGACCCCCTCCCTTCTGCTGGCTGGGGAGACGCAGGCCAGTGCAAAGCTCTCTTGCAGGTTTGCTGTCAGACGCCGTGTGCGTTTCGCTCTCTGGTGAGGCTGGAGGCAGCCTGCTGCCTTGACTCCCCGCTCCGTGAACGTACCCCCTGGCTCTCGGCGAGCCATACGGGCAGCCGAGGAGAACAGGAGATGTACGGGTGGGCAGAGAACCCCACATTCATAAACCTGGTACTACCGGCCTTGTGCTGGCCGGAGGTCACTTGCTTGGGAGAGGAGCGGCTCAGCTCCCAGCAGCACCCGAGTAACGGGTCTGGGCTCCACGACCTCATCATTCCTGTGCCCTACTCATTGGCTCTGCATGGCGAGCTCTGTCTGAGCAGGCCACCTGCCTGCCCAGAGCCCTTGCAAGATGTGGGCTGTGGATGGAGTAACGCCTCCCTCCAGATCTGCCTAGGGAGGAGCTGGACCAAGGCTCGCCAGCCCGCCTTGGAAGAGCCCTGTTGTAAAGAAGCTTTCTAATCCCAAGGTTTGTAACGAGGTTTCCCGGGATTCCACGCGCTGGTCTCGCTCGCAGGTTCTGCTCGCGCTGTGTGCTCCATGCGTCTTTCCAAAACAACCTAGCAGCATTTACAGGAAGTGCATTTAACACAGGTTCCTTTGCCCGGCCCGGCCTCCTCCCCTGGTTCCCTACTGAAGCTGCCTGTTTAAACTCCAGTGCAAACAGCTACAGATTCCCTTTCCCCTACATGCACCCCAGGACACCACGTTGGCCAGGTGAGGGGACGTTTGTTCAGCTCTTGAGGCTCACCACCATGAGATCAGTGAGTGGCATGGTACAATTTCTGCCCCTACTACACACTTCTCCCTTCCCCATAGGATCTCTCTCTCTCTCTTATGCCCAGTCACACACATTCACTCACAGGATCTCCCTCTGACATCAGCGGCAGCTGGAATATTTATGTCTCTTTCACCATGATGAATAACAAATTTATACCAAAAAAAGAAAAAAAAATCCCTCAGTACATCAAAGAGATTCACTTCCCTGGAACAGGAATCCAATTCCACGGTATAGCCTGGCCAACTGGCACCCCAGTGTCAAGCATTCATTTCCATATTTTGGGGCAATCATAACAGTACTTATCAGAGACACTTTGTGTCCACAGGTGAGATCATAAAATGCGCCGTACAGTTCGTCTAGCCCCGGCCTATCTGTCTCACCAGACACGCACACACCAGTGTCTCTGCCCAGATCCAAATAATAACTAATGAACAGATGAAACCACTCAAGTGTAATTCCATAAGATTTTGGTTTCTTAGTATTCTGCTTTTTTTCTCCCTGACACATGTGCATTTACCTCCCGCCTCCCCTCCTCAGTAATCTTCAGCAGGAGTGTCACTAATAAGGAGTAGACAAGTTAATCTCAAAATCTGTTTTAACTTTGACACCTACTTTTTAAAATGCAATGCATGTTCCAGAGAGGCTGGGCTGGCGAGCCACAGGAAAACACAGGCGATATGGAGGGGAGGAAGCAAGAGCTCCTTTTAGGATGATGGATAGCTAACTGATCCCTGCAGCTCCAGATCCTCACGCTTGCTCAGGCTATGCCTGTAAAAGATGGGAGGCTATCGTCTTCCACCGTGCCCCACCGGGGTGACTGGGGCTGAATACACCCCCCATCCCCAGCCACACGCACTTTAAATGAGTCAGATTTAATCTTCAAGTAATTAAAAGAGGGCTGCGAGCTGGTTTGCCTCAAGAGCCATTCTTCATTCTTGTTCCCACCCAGCATTGTTTTTGTTGCGCCTCTCATGCTCAGTGGATTGCTGCTGAAGACACACACAGCTGCACATGTATGTCTGTATGCGTGCGACCAAGGGCTCCTGGATCCCAATTCACCAGCCTCCGGTGACGTGGATTCGGCTGCTTTCAAGGTCTTAGGAAATTAGAGAAACAATCTCCAGCCCGTTTGAAAAAGAAAACACGGCCCCACCTGTTTCTGACTCGTCCCTTTCTCAGAAGCGCTGGAATAAAAAAATTAACTGTTCGGCCCGATCCCAGCCTGGAATTTAATCCACCGCGACAGCTGCAGTGAGAACAAACTGGAGCGGGGGATGCTGGCAACTTGGGCCCTGCGGGCTCATATCTGACACACGATGGGGCCTGACTAAAAACCAGAAATCTCCAGGATCACGTCACAGCAGTGCTCCGGGGCTCCCTCAGCTCCTCAGCAACGTTTGGCCTCGGCAAAACTCCTGCTCCTGCCTTATGTAAAAGCCCTTCCAGGCTCCTACTCACAGGGTAGAGTATTATTATATATTACAACAAATAGAGAGCTTTGCTGCAGTGACAAATAGCACTACATGAGCTAAACTATATATTAGCCTATAAAAATGTCACAAGGGCAAAAATTTAGACTGCGTGTAAAGTATCGAGTTCACAGAACCTCTTTGTCGAAGTTTTCCACTTCTTCTTTCCGTTATTGCATTTATTTATGGGCATTCCCACCATGGGGTCTGAGCCCACGTGAGAGTCAAGGTCCCAGGCCAACATCTACCCTCTGCTAGAGCAGTGTGAGGTTGGAGTAAGTCTGCAAATTTACATCAGGATTACTTTGATGAGGCTAGCTTGGTACTAAGGCAAGACTCTTTCCCGGACCATGATGGGGTCTGGCAGGCTTTTCATATTGATTCAGCGATAATCTTTCAGTTCCTTCGTAGAATGTTAATTGTGGAACAAAGTGACTTTTATAGAAAATCTGTTCTATATTACATGGTATGTTCCATGAGAGATTTTCAGTGACTTTAATGGGAGTTAGGCAGGAAAATTAAAATATGCCCCTATAGGTTCCAAAGGACAAAAATCTATTCTCTTCTGTTTCTCTCCCTAATTGCATCAGAAATAAGAAATGTCAAGCATTCGAACTCTGACGTATCAGAAGTCACACAGGCAGTTTCCCAGAGCACAATGTGGCGGCTATAATGCATTAATAATACTTTGCTCTTGTTTAGTAACTTGCATTAGAGAATTTCAGCGCCCTTTGCAAAGGCGGGTAAATGGTCTCCATATTGTACAGATGAAGAAACTGAGGCACAGACAAAGACTCCGAGAGCAAGGCAGTGACAAAGCTGGCCATGGAACCAGGGGGTCACGAGCCTCAGTCCTGTGCACCAGCCCTGGAGAATATTCTCGGACATATTCATTTGCATGATTTTTGCGCCAAAACCAGAAGCAAAGCGAAGCACTTGGCTGGTCTAACTGCCCAGCTTTGAATGATGGGTTTAATAAAATAAAACGAAACCTTTTTATCTTATATGCTGCGCATCCTCCAGGTCACCCACAACCTTGGAGCCATCTGCAAGGTATTCTGGGATATGTAGTCCCAGGCTTGAAGGGGCAGCGGGGGAAGGAGCCATGTTATAGACAGACAACCCTAGGGCCACACATGACCTGCGAAGTGCACTTTGGATAACCCTGCCCGAGAGGCAGTCGGTACCAAAGCAAAGGAAAAGACAGATGTTGGCTCTCCGCAATGTGTGCACGTCCAGGCAGCTTCCCTGACTTCGGGGGAGTTACGCTGATTTGCACCAGTTGGGGATTCAGACCTATCCTGTAATTACCGTTCTGCGCCTGTCTTTCCACCTTTCTGGTTTACTGCCGCCAACCCACTACATTGTTTGGTTATTTATCGGGGAGAGTAATTATTAATCATCGTTCATTACCGTTAGCCACTTTTCCAAAGCACTCAGCGCCAGGCCAGGGAACGGCAGCGAGAAAAGAACGAAATTAGGTTAACAGCTAAATAAGTAAACGTATGGTGTTCGAAAAGAGCTGTAACCAACCGGGCCATCTCTCTCCCCTCCAAATTATAGACCCAGCCACAACTAGCTGGAGTGGTTACACCCAGCTTTCCCGAGATCACATTTGGTGGCTCCATTATCCTTAATATGTTTCTATTTTGAAGGCTCTCTGCTGGCAGCAGCTACAAGAGGAGTGTGTCCTAAAGCAGGAAGGGGGTGGATTCTGATTTTGCTCTCAGGCGTCCCCAATTCCAAGGGAGGTGAGAGGGCTCTTTTGTGGGTATCAAGCGGAGGAGTGCAGGGTATTCAGAGGAGCTCTGGCTTCCCATTATTTATGCTCACAGCCTGCACTAATGACATAGGTAAGTTGACAGCATACATCCTAGCCGCTTGCTGGAGTGCATCTTGATTGTTCAAACATACTCTTAAAGGTGTCCAATCATTTATCAAATTTAAATGACCATGCTGCGTTCCAGCGGCCCCAAGCATCCAAATCACATCCTTATTTCCTAGCACCTCCTTCCCAAAAGCCCCACCACTGCCCGGGCTGGCAGAAAGGAAATGTTTGCAGGGCCAGTCTCCTTGTCCTGCCTGCGCCCAGAAATATGGCATTTCACGATTCTGCCTTTTTTCATTCTCTGCCGTGTCACAAACTCCAATACAAATCTACTAATCCAGCAGGAAATGATGGACTCCAGAAGCCCAGCCAATTAAATTTAGACTCATGAAAAGCTCGTGGCTAGTAAATTATAATTTTTATTAGCTTGAACAATGTTCCCGTAAGAGAAAGTGGAGACTCTCCCATGAATGGCTCTTGTAGAATTTATTTAACTTCACGGGCCTTGCCAAAGCTCGGAATATTTTTAGATCTTTCTGTTGTTGGGTTTGGCTTTTTTTTTTTTTTTTTAAGTGAGTTTCTGGCGGGGTATTTTTAGACGCGTACATGTTATTTTAACAGACTTCTTTGCATTTGCACTTCCATATGTCACACAGCCTCTCTTACAAGGCTGGGCAGGTTTCTAAGAATTGCTGGAGTCAATTTCTTAGGATGCGCTATTTGCACCAAAGCGCTGCCTGCCACTAAATTAGCATCACCCAGCGTGGACAGTCCTATAGAAAAATTCCACTTCTTATAGGAATAATTAGACATGATGGTGTAGCAATTCCCAGTGGAAAAATGCACATTCCAAAATTGAGCTTTAATTTCCCAGTGTGTGTGTTAACTGCAGCTGCCTTGCATAACAATGTATATCTTACAGTTCTTGTGCAAAAGATCAGCCGTGGCAGGTCCTAGCTGTTAGCTGTGCATTGCCTTTGATGTCTCATGCTACTTGTCATTTATAAGGAAAGATGGTTAGAGTCTTTAGAACATGTCTTTGAACAGTAACTCTTTTAGCACCTATTTAATGCTGGTAACTGTGTTGCAAAAACACTCACTGGTGTCATGCAGTTAATGAGGTATTTACTAAAATGTATTTTCTTTTTTAAAAAAGGAGAACACTAAAGGCAGTGGGGGGAACCCCTTTACAGGGTTTGTCTCACCAGGAAATTACTGGATTTAATGATAACTAAGTCTATATGAAGATCTATTATTCCTTGCAAGTTTCAGGGCTTGGGCGGTGGTAGAGTAAAAGATGGAAGTACTCCACCAGAAATTCTCGGCTTGCAGTCCTTTATGGTCCCTGCTAGAAACGGCTGCCATTCCTGATTACTATTAATCTTTATTAATTAGTATTATGATTATATTTGTGTTTCTAGCTGCAGCAGTTCACAGATTATTTCTTATTGTCATTTCTATTCAAGCTAAAACGTTGAAACATGCAGCTACCTTGGAGGGGCGGCAGGGGAGAGAGAGACAATGTTTATATTTGGAGGTTTCCCTAAAAGATAAAAATGTCTCTCTTACTAAATAAGAGTCTACAGCAATGTTGAAATTTCGGCAGCTTGAGGCAGCAGGACTGCTAAATAACCTTGCTTCTCTCTCTCTCTCTCTCAACTTTCACAGCTTTGACTTTGGACCATCTGCATTAGAGACAAAAAAATCTACCACTGCACTAAAAATAACGCTACAAAACATTTTAATTGCACCTTTTGTGACAAGGTTACTATAACAGCACTTTACCATAAAATTTCTACAGCAGGATTATAAAACTATCAGCACTCTGTTTTAAGAAAAACAATTTGTGAAACATTAAAAGCTAACTTCAAAATCAAGGTCTTTCCAGCTGACTAAAAAAAAAAAGTACAGTTTGAGGGGAGAGAGGGAAGCTTTCCATGGGGAGAGAATTCCACAGCAACGGGAGTGTTACAATAAATGCTTGATCTACTATGTATGCCTTCTGGAATTCTGCCTGACTAGAAGAATGACTGGACATAAAAACAAAGCTCATTCCGAGCAGTGCTTTTCTTATTAGAACCAATATACCCCCAATGGATCTGTCTCATTTGGGGGCCTTCCAAGCCGTACATTTCAATTTTTATTCAAATCTCAACCTGAAAATTGAAGGAGTCAAAACAATTCCGTCAGGACAGGTTTTGCTGGTCGTCTTTCCTAAGACATCCAGCGTGTGTATGTTTAAAAGCTGAGAGCAGGGGGTTAAGAGACATTAATAACCTTTTCTCAGATTAAAAAAAAATTGGCAAAGCTCCATCCAGTCTAGTCGGTATATTCCTACTCGATGGCCTCTGGTCCTTGTGAGGTCGTTCCCTGTATTATAATTAAATACTCAGTGTCAAGATACCATCAATAATTTATTCTACAGGAATCACCAATTTGCTTACCTGCAAATTTTCTCATCTCCCCCGAATTCCCCTATGAGACTTAAATACAACGCTGAGGACTTTAGAAAGAGGGCTTCTCTCAGCTACATGAGTGACTATGTGCTTGATTCAGGAAAAACTACCTGGGGCTTTGGATGAAACCGTCTCTGAAGCAGGATGGCGCACTGTCTGAACAAGGGGCACTAACCAAGGAGTCCAGAAGAAACAAGATTTAAACACAAATCTGACTATTTGCCCTGTTTGTTCAGCTTTATATTTTGAAATAAACCTTGGTGTCATTTGGAAGCAACTGATTCTGAAAGGCTGAGCTGAAATTAGCATATTGCAAATTTTAAAAAAAGGAAAGGGAAGGGAAGAAATAGTAAAGGAAATACACATTTCATCCAGGGGAAAACTGGCAAATATATGATGTAATTATTTAAAATACAGCATATTTAAGAATAAATATGTCTAGAGCATTGCGTTTGTTAGTGGCACTTTTTTCATCTCATCATGCTAAAAGCCCATTAGTAATTATGCAATTTTTGTGTGTCATTTTTTTCTTTTTAGGAAATTTAGTCTTCTTTTGACTGCGCTCCCAGATGACAATTCTCCAGTCTAGTCCATCTCATGCCGTCCTTTTTAATCCACGCACTAATTGTAATCCCATTAAAGCAGATATAATTTTATTAGTATTCACAGTTCATCAAGCTAGCAATAATAACTCTTACTGCTGAGTTTAAAAAAACTGCAAAACATTTACTCTGCTGTTTAAAGCAAACTGTCAACAAACCGAGCTAGCTATGTGCTTATGCCAGGCGAGCACTACATCCATACATCCTTAAATCTATCTCATCCAGATACACAATGCACACACAGCTTCCCACAGCCTCTCTTTCTTGACATTAAAAAACAGCTAACAGATTTCAAAACCAGCAGGCTGCGCACAAAAACTTTGAGGATGAAAATATATTCACTTGTGGGTTAATACGCAGGCAGCTGAGGGTAACACATAAAAATTCCACCATTCCCACTTGCAAATACATGTGCAGAGCCAATATGGAGGGAATAAGATTTCTAGCTCCAATCTTTAATTTCGCACACAGCAGAAGCTCACTTTAAAATCCAGTCCACAGCGGATCAACCCTCTGGAAACCTCAGAAGCAAAGGCAAAATGTGAGGGCCAAATCCTGAAGCCTCCATCCCATTCCCCCCTTACTCCTTTCTCCGGCTGAGGCCTGAGACCAGCACCACAGCGGGGACTGACCCCCGCCCGTGTGATGCACACCAGTACCGCAGACAATGAATACACACCTTGCACACCCCCGGAGCTGCTCCGGCATAGCCCTGACCCCTTGCTAGTGGTTCTTGTGTTGTGTCGGTACCTGGTAGATTTCCCCTCACCCCGCTCCGGCTGCAGGCGCCTCGGGAGCGTTAGTTGATTAAAAGGGCCCTGCCGAGGCTCTCCAAAGGCCCGATCGCTTCTAACGGGCTCCGGTTCCTGGCCGCCCGTAGCAGGGCACCGCAGGCGCTCGTGAAACCTCGCGCGCGCCCTGCAAACCCACCGGCACCCCGGGGCTTCACAGAGAAACAGGATTTCCCAGTCCTCCGCCCCCAGCCCGGCGCGCACCCCGACCCCTGAGCGGCCCGGCCCGGCCAGCCCAGCCGCCCCCTTCCTTGCACCGAGCAGCCTGTTTGTGCCCGAGGTTCGCCGGGCTGCAAGGCAGCGCGCCCGGGGTTTCTTTCCCGAAGATCCGCGTCTCGCCTCCAGCCCGGGGCACCGCGCGGGGCTGCGCTCCCCCTCCGGCCGGGGCCCCCACTGACCTGTGTGCGCCGCCATGGAGATGGGCGCGGGGAAGAACTTGCCCGTCTGGAAGTGGCCCGGGTGCTGCACGGGGCTGGGGCCGGAGGCGGCCAGGCGGCCGGCGCTGCTGCGGTGGCCCACGCTGCCGCGCTCGGCGAGGAGGTGAGGCGGGGGCGCGAACTCGCGGCCGTCCATGCCGGGGCCCGCGGCCCGCAGCCCGGCGGGCGGGCGGCGGCGGCTTCTCAGCGGGGCAGCGCTCCGCCTGCAGGGCTCCGGCGGGCTCGGGCCCCGCTCCTGCGCCTGGCGTCCGGGCTCATCCTCTGCGGAGGGGAGAGAAGAGAGCGTGAAATCGGCTGCAGCCCACCCGGGGGCGGGAGAAATCCCCGGCCGCGGCCGCTCATCGAGCCGCTGCGCGCAGGGGGGCAGGAGAGGGTTTTAAAAATACCGAACCCGCGCAGGCCCCCTCCGCGCAGCCCCCCCTTTTAACTGGCACCTACAGGAGACCAGCGCCCCTTCCCCCAGCCAGAGTCACATTTTATCCACAACGTGAATTGCATCTGCGAGGGGGAGACAAAATCCCTCCCCCCGCCCCGTGTGGCCCGGCCGCCTGGGTCAGGCGTTTGACTGCGCCGGGGTATTTTTAAATTCTCTCCCGGTTTCTCGCCGCAGGTATTTCTCTGCGCTCCTGTCTACACGGGCAAGCCAGGCGCGGAGCCGTTCCGCGGGCGCGCTGGGCCTTCGGCGGGGTTCGCTCTACCGCACGAGCCGGGCGGCTGCAACCCGCCCGAGGGCAGGGAGAAGTTGCGCTATTGTCTCGGGCAAAGCCAACGCCAGTAGCAGACCCCAGCGCCTGGCAGCCAGGGGAGAGGCCGGGGCAGAATCAGCGACCCTGGCCCCGAATTGAATCGCTCCCTCCGGCCCTGCATTGGGCGGGCAGGGCCGGGGCTTTAAATTCTTCTAGAGACCGGTCCCAGCCCAAACAGTTATGTAAGGTGCTTCCTGTGCGTTCACTTCGTTTGCACACAAGGCTGCCTGGCTCGGACCCAGCGCCTGTAACATTAGGCCAAAAGGAGGAGGGGGCGGGTGAGGGTCTTGCTTCATAAATGTGGGAAAAAAGCAAAGGACGATGTAGCATCTAGGAATTCACGAGCTCCCTTACTTCCAGCATTTCGCGGGCGGGTGTAAATACACACAAACAAAACCCGGCACAACCGGGACCCGAGGAGAAGTCTGCCCTGGTGCTGCTACTGACACATAATTCCGTTCAAATTCCAGCCCCCCCGCCCCAGGCCGGGGCTCCCAGACACTCCGTTTTGCATATCTAATCTTCTCCTTCAATCTGCATTGTTTTAACGTTTCATCTCACCTCCAACCGAAGGAGAGAGGAGAATAATAGATTCACCACCCTTAATTGTTAACGTTACGGGGGGAGAAAGTCTATTTTTTTAACCCGGATCATAACAACAAAGCAATTAAGATGTTTTTCATTTAGCGAATACCATTTTCAATTGCTATGTTTAATGCTTCCAGCCCTACAGTGTCTTATTTGCAGACTATTTTTGTGTTTGATTTAATCTATAACCGAAAACACAATGTATTCAGTGAATACATATTTGCACAGCTGATAAGTATTTTATATATATATTTAGATGGGGCGCTTTTGCATTGTAAATAAATTGGAACTAACACAATGAGCTCTCTTTGGCTTACAACTTAATACAAAGGAGGGTGGGTTTTTTCTCCCCCTATTGAGATCATAATCTATCTCTTTTAGTCTAACGAATATTCCCTACTTTGCAATTACAGGGAATGATTGGAAGGATCCTTCGCTTTGCAAGAATCTTACGGAAAGGGTTTTTTTCTCAGCAGTCAGCCGAATTCCCCTAAAAAGCAGCGGAAATGGGTCTGGGTGAGAATATACGAAAACACCCATTTCAATGCAATATAGAGACATGAAATTCACAGGGGGAAAAAATTGCAGCCTCCAAGACAAAGCTGGGTTCGCCGTTTCAGGCGGCTGGCGGGGTGAATGGTTTCACATAGCAACGCGGAGGGGAAAGGTTGTTTTGCAGAGGGAAAGATTCCCACTCTCTGATTCATCTCGGTTCAGTTGTTTTTTTTAAAACTGAGTCAAAGGACACAGCAATGCGGCCGCGGCCTGGGGGAGCAGGAAAAGTCCCGGGATCGGTTGTAGGAGAAGGGGCTGGATACCCCGCCCCGCAGTCCGCTCCCGGCTTTGTTTGCACGATGCAATTATGACTCTGATCTGCAAGGATCGGGCCCGGTTTGCAGGCCGGGGTGGAGCAGGCAGTGGAGAAGGGCTGTTCTTCGGCCTGACACCGGCGGGGAGTTCGGTAAATCTCTCCCCCCCCCCCCCGCCTTCCAAACATGCCCCAACCTCCAAACTCCATCCATCAAATCCCCTCCCCCACCCCCAAAATCTCCCCTTCCGACTGTCTCCCTGCAGCCAAGGGCAGGCGGGCCGGGGCTGCTCCGAGCCAGCCGCGGCTGGAACAATGCGAGGAAGGAACACGGCGCGGGAAGCGGATAAAAATACCTCGCGGGGAGAAGAAGGTGGGAACCAATATCCCGCCGCAAACGGCCCCGAGGCCCGGCCCGCCGGAGCAGGGTCCTGCAACGCCTGGGCTGCCGCCCTCCCGCTCCGCGCCAAGGCACCGGGCTCCCCGTAGCACGCACCCGGGATCGGCTCCCCGGCCTCCTCCCCTGCGCTCGCCGCTTTGCATCCGGAGAAGCTGCGGGCGGTTGGCGGTGGGAGCGACTGCCCCAGCCGAGCCGCGAGAGCGCTCCGCCGGCAGCCGTGGGCAGTGCTGGCCGCTGGGGAGCTGCGGGGATCGGCCTCGCTCGCGGCAGGCCCAGCGAGAGCCGGCGTTGGGGCCGGGTATTTTCCTCCCCACCCCGAGGCTTTCTCCTGTTTTCTCTCTGGGTTTTCCAAACCCCTTTTTGCACCGGGCGCCACCAGCTACAGCGCCTCGGCGAAGAGACGCAGCCCTAGATAGTGCATTTGTCTCACAAAAACCTCCCCTGTGCCCCAGCCGCTCGCGTTTCCAAATGAAAATCAAGCAAAAAAACAGCTTCCCGATTAGAGGAGACCCCCCAGGACCCGGGGAAGAGAGACACACAACAACCGCCATGGCTAGCAAACGCAGGCAAATCTGCAACGAGCCGGCCTCCCTGCGACCAGCAACAAAACGTACCAAGCCCGAAGGGGGGAAAAAAGCCGGATTTTCTCCTCAGAATCTCCAACTCAATCTTCATTTAAAATCTACTAATTAACATGCAAAGTCCGTGTGACCATAAAAAAAAAAATCAACAGCCTCAACTTGCACCTTCCCCCAAATCTAATTTTGTTTGGGGTTTTTTTTCCTTTGGGATGTTTTTGTTGTTTTTTTTTCCAATTCAGATTTGTCCTCTTCAAATTTAACAAATGCGCTGGGGAAGAAAGAAAGGACTTCTCGGCGCTCCATGCAAAGCTAAACCTCTCCTACAACCACCTATTATTTATTTTTTAAAACAGAAAGGGTGCAAATTTGCATCCATTGCCTTTTTTAAAGTGCTACAATGGCTCTGTTTGTTTTTCTTTGCAAAGCACCATTCATAGCTGCGCTTAAAAAACCTTAGAATTGCATTAGGAAATTTGCAAACAATTGTGTTTTTGTTGGTACTACCCGGCGCTAGGTACAAATTTCCAGGGGTACAGAGAGCAATTTACTGTAACCATTAAAAAAAAATGCCCTGTAGCATTTCTTTTCATTGGAGGTGCTAAGTGTAGCGTATTCCAACATGTCTTTTTTAGTATTATTATTATTTTCAATTGATATGTGTTATAAACAGTTCCAAGCAAAACACTGCTATTAAAATCTTTACAGATGTAACATCACACAACTACAGAATGTTCTCAAAAGAAAAAGAATAGCAACATGGTATTTTCAACCACCAAAAGTTCTCACTAGGCAAAAAATAAAATAAAATTTACAATCCTGGATTTTATTTTAATTCTAAAAAAAAATAAAGCATTTTTTTAAAAAGCAAACAAAAATATAATTGCAATTACTTACTGGAGATATGTTCCTTGCACACAGTGAATGCAATACAATTAAATCAGTAAATGGGACTTTGTATTGTATTCCTATTGGTATTTGCACTGTGCTGACTGTTGCACTGTAAATGCACTGGCTGCTCTTGCAGAAGGGAAAGGACCCTATAGTGGGTTCCTTCCAGCCTCAGCAGCTCCCCAGCCCGCAGCTCAATCCTACAAGCAACTCTCCCTGCATACTAATAAGCTCGTGCCACTCACCCAGGGTGAGCACGCTCGCTGATTGGACGCCTGGCCCTCCACGGTAATAAGCTCGTGCCACTCTCCCTGCGTAAACAGGCCTCCCAATAGGCTGGCGCGGAGCCAGCGAGCTGCCAATCAGAGAGCAGCAGGGCTACAACTCAGCCCAATGGCGCCTAATTCAAGCCGCGCAGCTGCGCAGCTCCTCTTGCGCAGCTCCCGTGAATGGGGATGCAAAGCAAAGGCAGCGGCGGGGGGGGGGTGTTTGGGGGGGGGGAGGGAGGAAGGGGGGGGGGGGAGAGGGAGAAGGGGGGGGTGCAACGAGCCCTTCCAGGGCGTCGCTCCAGCCCACACACGCTCCGAGCAGCTGGGCACGGAGGGTTTTATTCGTCCCCTGGCTTTGGGGGGCCTGGCCGGTGCATGGGGGCTACCGCACCAGACCGCGCTGGGCGCTGCGGGGCAAACCCCTGCACGGAGCTGGGGCGGAGTCTGACACGCGGGACTGTGCACTGGGCTGGGTCCCAGGGCGCCGCACCGAGCCCAGCACCCCCCGTCTTCTCCCGCGCCCCGGCCACGCGCTGGCTCCCCGGCCCGGGCCCGGGGGCCGGCTGGAGAGGCCGGGGACGGGCTTGGACAGCGCAGGGGCTGCAGAACGGGGCCGTGGACCTGCCCCCCCTCTTCCCCGGCGCCTGCCTCGTGCCCGGTCTCAGGGCAGGGGCCCTTCCGGGGCTCCCCCCCCCCGTTGTCTGGAGGAGTCGCACGGGAAGCAGGAGACCGTCACCCACTCCCGGGCCTCCGCTCTGGCCCGCTCCCCCCGAAGAGGTCACCGGGACAAGTCACGGACAAGAGGGAGGATGGCCCCCCAGTTCCCCCCCCCGCCTTCCCGGAGTGAACCCCGCGGCTGCGGCCCCCCCGGGGGGTTTGCCCTGCACCCCGCGCACACAGCCCCCGCCCGCAGCTCCGCTTCCCTCCGCCCCACCCCCGGAGAAAGACCCGCGGAAATGCAGATTCTCCCCCGCTCGATTGTCCTTCGGCCATGCAGGGGTTAACCCCCTCCGCTTCAGCCCCCCCCCACACTCCGCTTGTGTTCAACCCCCCCTCCACGGGATGTCCACGATTGGTTGGCAGCCCGCCAGCCCGCTGTCAATCACCCAGTGTAAACAAGACGCTGATTGGCTGTTAGCCAGTCCGCACTGGGCTGCCTGAAAAAAGCAATTACTGGCCCCGCGGTTTCGAGGCGGCCCGGGGCTGCTCGATGAAAGGCGATAAGACGGGGACCGTTTCCAGGAGGCCCCCAGGCAGACCCCGCTGGCCCCGGAGCCAAGAAGAGCAAAGAGGGAGAGGATCAAAGGCGGAGAGGCAGGGGCAATGGGCTGAGCCACTAGTAGTGATGCTAAAACAAGGCAGGTTTGGTGCACGGGGCTGGGGGGGGGGTTCAGCCGGTGCATCCGCAAAGTTTGCAGCGTGCGGGGCCGGGCTGGGTGCGGGGAACAGCCGCAAACGCCGGGAAGCGGAGCGCTGGGTGCCGGAGCTTGGGCTGCTCCGCGGTAAGGGGGGGACTAAGGAAGGGGGGGGGTCCGAGGGGACAGGTCCCGCCGGGGCCCAGGGATCAGGCGCGGGGGGTTGTTTCCCTGCCCGAGCGCCGGGGATAAAGCGGGCAGGAACCGGGCCGCGTCCCCGCTCGCAGGCAGGGGTGAGGTGGGGAAGGGCTGGAGCGATTCCCGATCAGGGCGATTAAAACGATGTTTTAAAACCACCGGGCTGTAATTGATTGAAAACGCCGAACACATCCGGGCTGGTCCGCGGGATTCGATTACCAGGGGCTATTCATTAAGCGGAGGAGCCAATTGAATTAGGAACAGGACCGAGCGCGCAGACCGGCTGCGGGAGAGAGCGGACCGGAGCGGCTAGAGACCGGTCCCTAGGGCCGGGGGGCTCGGGGCGGTTCAGTGGTCAAAGGGGGCCGAGCCTCCGGGACCCGGCAGAGACCCCGAGCCACGCGCGGCGCAGACCCGAAGAACGGCAGACGGGAGGGATTTGGGGGCCGGGGGCGGGCTGGCGTGGCCGTGAGAAATCGGAATGAAAAGCCCCGCAGGAGACGAGAAAACCCGAATCCGACCCGGGGAGAGCGCGGGGTTGGCGGGCTGCTGAGCTCGGAAGCGAGCTCGGACTAGCCGGCCTCCCCGCAAAGCAGCCGCCGCCACGCAGGGGCAGGGCTTTCAAGGGGAAAACAGGCAAATGTCCCGCTCCCTGCTGCTGGGTCCCGCGCAGGGACGATCCACGGCGCGTTTCGGGGACGAAGCCTCCAACCGCGGCGAAATAAAAGATCAGGAAATGTCAAGGAGACGGGCTCCCCTCCGGTGTATTCCCACGGGCCGGCTCTCCTCGGGCCCGGGGCTCGCTCTCTTTCAGCTCCGCAGCGGTCCGGTTCGGTTCACGTCCCTCCGGCTCCGCGTCGGCTGCAGGCTGGCTCCGGCTAGATTTAGTGTCTTCGCTTTCGCGGACTGAAATCCGGCCGCACGAGCAAGGGGGCTCCGGTTATTTCCAAACTGTGTCGCCTTTTTAAAGGAACTCCTGGTTTTGAAAGCGAGACCTCAACTCAGCGTCCCCGGTGTGTATGGAAAACCCCTGTTCCCAACGCAGACCGGGTCTGTGTCTCGATTCGGCTCGGAGGATATTCTCTCCCCGGGTAAATTAGCAGCACGAGTCTGTAGCTTCCAGGCGGTTGCTAGCAGCGTGAGTTAGGAGCGATGCTCTGAAAGAGCCGCTTAAACCAGCCCAAACAACCCGCTTGAACATTATCAAATATAAATTCTGCCTGGCTGCTGTCGCTTGTACGTTGATGTGCTGTGGGGCGGAGGGAGGGGGAGACATTAGCAGGGCCGAAAAGCTCTCGGGGCTGCATCCAGGAGTGAGGGATTTGAAGGTCCAGACCTAAAGTCCTTTTCCTTTCTGGACTCTTTGTTTTTGAGGAAGGGGGGGAGGGGAAGGGATGGATTTGCTCCATTCTTTCAGGTGGTGCCATGCAATGAATGTGCCAGGTCTCTGAGAAGCAGCCGTTGCCCTGCAGTGGGGAATGGATGGAAGGGTAATTAATGCAGAGTGACTGATTGCTCTTGAGGAAGGCCAGTCTTGCAAAGAGGATTGTCCCTGATCACTGAAGCGTTTCTGATTGACACTTCCCTTCTATCTTCCACCCAAAGGCGACTAGCAGAGCGGTTCATTTGTCACCGGCTTAGGCCGAGGGTTGCAAAATCTCCAGACTTTTAGCATTAAAAAGGTTGGTCTATTTATTGGACCAATAAGGGAGGGAGTTTTTTTAAAAAGGGGGTCAGTTCTGTTTGCCCAGGGGCACAATCCAAACGAACAATGCGCAAAACCGACTGGAAATACAGCTGCGCTTTGCCCAGGGAAAATCTGGGTGAAACGTACCAGAGGGAAACTTCCAGAGAACCTTCTTCCCTCTGATTCCCAACAATAAAGCAACATTGTTTTTGCTTTAAACTCGTTTAGAGTTTGTCCCGCCTGCAAAACAAGCACGTTGGTTTAATCAGAGATTCCCCAATGGATCTTTCTAGCCTTTTGAAAAACTCTCCCAAGCAGTTGCGTTGTGACGCCAAGCTGGACCGGGGGCCAGACAAAGCAGGGGGCTGCTGGCCAGTGCCCCTGCTCGCTCGCTTTAGGTGTCAAAGGGGAAATAGATCACTGTCCTTTCCACACGGGGATGGGCGGAAGTCCCTGACGGCCGATTTTTGAACCATCCTGACCTAGATCTGACGCTTCCTTGAGACAAGAACCGGCTCGGAACATGCGCCTAGCAATAAACATTTACACCGCTGGGAGAGCGGCCTTAGATTGAACAACACCCTCCCCAGTGTTTTGCAAATGGATCCTGGCGCCCCGAAACCCCCGCACCCTCTCTGCTGCTCACCGCGCTGAGAAAGGGCTGCAAAGACCCGGCTTTGCCGACATCCCCTTGGGCCTCCGAGCGCTGCCCGGGGCCCTGCGGCAGGTCTGGCCGGACGTTTGAGCAGCACTAAGGAGATGGAGCCAGACCTGTCCCTTGGCTCTGCTGCGCTGCGGTCTGTACCGGCTCTGTGGAAGGGTGGTGGGGAGGTTTGGTCTGTAACCCGCACCAGAGCGGGGGAAATGGACCCTTCCTCCCCTGGCTTCCCGTGCTCAGTGCCAGAGCCGGGCTGCGATGACTCGCCCGCTGAGCTAGCTCCTAAGCCAGCCGGAGTGGCTGGCGAGTGGCGCTTTGCGCCGGGGGTCCCCGAAGCAGCTTCCTTCCCTGCCCAGATGAATCTGCAATCCCTGGCAATCCTCCGCCAACCTCCCCGCTCCGGGGAACTGGGTTAAAATATTGCAATTGAATCTCGCTCCATCTGGAAAGGGGAAGGAGAAGGGCCCCGGCATGTTAAATAATATTGTAGATTAACCCAGCACACTAAATAATTGCCTAATAGGGCTGCAAGATGCAAATCTCTGCATTTGGGTAATTGCATGTTGGGCGCCTCTGAGTAATGCAATTGTTTGGGGCCGGCTCATTGTTCCAAGTGCCATTAGTCAAAGAGCAAATTAGAAACAATTTCTTGACTACAAAAAATGACTCTTAATTCTTCAAACCTAAGCGGCCTTTGCAGCCGTCCCTCCCCCAGGGCCCAGCTCCAGCGCCTTGGAAACCCGAAATTCCCCGCCCCCCATCCCTGAAAAAAAACCAACCTCGTGCTTCGATCAAAATGCAAACAATCAAATAAATCAGCGCCTCCATTAAGGGCCGTGTTTATTTGCTCGAACCCAGAGATCTCGGTAAACACAGGAGCCGGCTCGCGAGTTTTACATTTTTTGGGGGAGGGGGGGAGTCAGCACGTGCTGTAACTTGCTGCCAATCTCCTGAAAATAAGCTCTGTTTTGCGTTACTTGTTACAAAAACAGGCTACTGGGGCGGGGGGGCACAAACCCACAGAGGGAAGGAGTCAGGCGTATTGCTGGGGGTCTCTGCCTCCCACCCACACATGCAAAGAGCACAAGCCCCACCCCTTCCCTGACACTGTGTCTTGCACCCAGAGTTTTACACATGCCCGGGGCAGAAGAGACCAGCCCATGTGGCCCTAGATTTGCTAGAGATTTAACACAAAACTACACGTGGTCGGAGCCCCTTGCGGAAACACCCATCACACTCCAGACTTAACAGGGGAGTCCCCAAGGGCAACCAGGCTTAAGGACCTGGGGGAAGGTGTCCCTCTGTGAGGGTCTCACCTGGCCCAGTACAAAAGCCAGGGCAAACTCTGCACAGTGGAGATGCCCAGATCAAGCTGCCCTCTGACTGGGTCTCTGGCAATGCTCTCTCTCATTTTTGACAGGCCCTATACCAAAACATTTCTTCTGTGCAAATTTTTGACAGGCCAAATGTGCAAAAAAAAATTCTCTGCAAACTTCTGTGCACATTTTTGTGCGTGCAGTGTATCGCCATGTGCGCAGGGTTTAGGATCCGTGTGCACGCACACGCGCAGTAGTGGGAACAGTGAACTCTCTGAACCCTAGAAACCCCAGGAAGTGTGAAGGGTTATCCAGAGAGCTATTAACCCCCTCATGTGTGTGCTCCCACCCTGCCCCCCTATCCTTGGGAGCTGGGAGGACAGGCGATGGCCCAGTCTCCAGTCTCCCCCAAAACAAACAGGAGGAGACACCAGCTCCCCGAACCCTGCATGCTGCACCCGGGGAAAAGACCTTCCAGCAAATTAGGGCTGTACCTCATTGCCACCTGTAACTCAGGCCACTGTCTCTGCCCCTCTTTTCGGGGGGGTGGCACCTGCCTTAGCCAGCCCCCTTCCGAAAGCGCCAGCCAGGGCCAGGTGAATCAACAAACTGGATGGTTCGAGTCATGGCCTAGTCATACCCCTCCCCCCGGGGCTGGGTGTCCCCTCCTCCACGGCCAGGCCCAAAGAGGGAAGATTGGGCTGCATGGGGTTATTCCCCAGTCCAAGCCCACGGACTGGGGACCCTGGGACAAGGAGCAGGGGGCTCCCCAAGTCCCCTTTGCTAAAGGCCAACAGATACAAGCCCGAACACCTTGTGTGGGGCATTATTTATGGCATCTGCGTTGCCACTGAGACTGAAGAGCCGGGGAGGGCTTGGAGTGGGTGATAAAAACGCAAAGTAACCAGGGTAGAAACGGGGGGGGGGGGGGACTTCACCCTGGCTGCATTGATCCCAGTGGACTTGGCCTGGAGAGGACAGCAGGAGGAAAAGGCAGAGAGCATTTTGACAGGCGACCTTCCGCTCCCAGCCAAACCAGTTCGGGCTCTTTATTGGCCATCCATAACCAAACCAATAATACAGCCCCGCCCCTTGTGGCCTCCCCAAAGCTACCCACATCTTGCAGGAACCCTGCCCCCCCCCCGCCCTTTGTACAGGAGAAGGACAAATTTGTTAATAGAATAAATCTACCTAGCTAAAGTGGCTGGGGAGGGACGGACAGATAGACAGAGCACTGAAGCTCGTAACACGTTTTTAATCTCAAAAGAAACCTGGCTGCTGCCTCACAAGCTTTTTGCCTTGCAGGAAGGGCCTGAAACACAACTAAGGGGCATATTCGCTCAGATGCAATGAGCGTTTATAACCCGAACAGGATTTCAGCTCGTCCACACACAGAGTCACCTACAGTGTTAAATATACATACCTGCGCACACATCATAAATGGTGCCCTTGTTTACTACAGCTGGGGGGGGCACAGTGGAAAGAACCCCCCTCCCCCATTGAGAGGAAGGCCTGGAGTCCAATCAGCCCAGGGCAGAGGTTTTTAGGTTAAGAGCTCCGAGCTTTCCCACTTCCAAACGCTCAGTTAATGCCCTGTTAAATGCAGAGTCCTAATGTGCAGCTAAATACACCCCAGGGGTCCGCCCCCCCAGCGCACCGCTCCATGGGTTTCTTGCAGGACAGTCTCCATGGCGGACCCATCTGGGGTAAATTCAGGGGAGTTTAATACAGGGCACCAAGGCCAACCACAGCTTTGGCTCCATTCCGGGGGTTGGGAATGACGACAAGGCAGGAGACACAGGCCGAGGGGAGTGAAAGAGGGTGGCAAAAGCAGCAGACCAGGGGGGGAATTTTAGATGCAAAGTGACAGGCTCCCAGATGCACCTTGCCCCTCCAGAACCCCAAAGCCCCCTTTGCAGGGCAGCCCAGGGACCCCCGTCCTGGCTACCTGCACACCCAGGCATATTACACCGGCCAGTTACCCAGCGCCCCTCCCGCAGCACAGAGAAGGGGGGGCACCGTGTCATGCGCAAATCTGTTGTGACATGTCAAAAGGGGGCATGTTTTGATAAACACGCAATTAGTGCCAGAATCCTGCAGCTGGCAGCCAGGCCCGCGAACAGCGGCTCTGCCGCCAATGGGAACGGGATCTGCAAAGGCAACCTGAAGTGATCATTAGGGCCACTGTGCCACATGTGTGTGTCACAGCTCTGGGCAGTGTGTGTGTGTGTGTGTGTTTGTCACAGCTCTAGGTTGGGTGTGGGTGTCACAGTTCAGGGCAGTGTGTGTGTGTGTGTGTGTGTGTGTGTTCCTGGCAGTACAGAACAAATCCAGTGTGGGGTCCCAGCTCCTGCAGTTGGGGGTTCACATTCTTTGGGCCACAGACAGGCCAGGTCTGGGAGGGGATTCCCACTGCTCCCACCCCAAGTCATCTAGTGCCCCCCTCCTGTTTTGCCTGCGGTTGCTTGCTAAGGTGTTTTCAGGGAGTTAACGCTCCCTCCTGCCCCATCTCCCCCTGCAACTGTGAGCAAACAGCCAGGGAGCCACAGCTCAGCTCCGGGATCCCCATGAAAAGAAATTGGGGGAAAGCCCAAGGGGGCCCCAGAGGGGTGGGGGCCAGCGAACAGCCTGTGTCTTCTGCAAAGCAGACCTGGGCATCCCAGGCCTTGGGGGACTTGCAGCCCGGCTGGACAAGGGGCCAGAGCTCCTGGCTTTCTCTTCCCACTCTTTTGTTTTGGATGTTTAGCTGTCCCCCTCCCCCACGCTGGGAGGGGGCAGAGACTAGGGGGGCGAGCGGGAGAGGCGGGGGGGGCAGCAGCCAAGACTGGAAGCCCCCTCCTGCCTTATCTGCTCACACAGCATGGGGGGGGCGGGTGAAGAGAGAGTGTGTGATGAGTGTGTGTGTGAGTGTAACAGCGACTCCGATTTGCACGGACTGTTGAAAAGGCTGAAAGCTGCCGGGACCCGATCGCCCGCACCCCGCGGCCGCGGGGGGGCCCGGCTGCGCATCGATTATGAATGGCTTTTCAAAACCACAACCCAGACACAGAAATGCTTTTAGGGAAGCCGAGCGCGGCCGCTCTCTCTGCTTCGCTCCGTCACCCGCGCCTGCTGCCCCGCCCCGGGCGCGGGCTCGGTGGGTCCCGGCTCCGACCGGCCATTCCCAGGGGAGCCGGCTGGAGAAAAGCCGGGCGCTTCGGTTTGGCTTTTTTCAAGCCCCGAAAGTGGGGGAAGGGCGGCGAGAGAACCAGCCCCTCCCCCCCCCGCCCGAGCGAGCTCTGCCTTGGCCCCCGGGGAGGGGGAAGCCGGCTAGGGAAGGCCCCATCCCCACCTCTGCTTGGGAAGGCGGGTTCGCTCCCCTCCGGCGGCCCGGGGCAGGGCGGGCGCCGCGGGCCTGCAGCTCGGAGCGGAGCCCGGCGGTTTGCCCGGAAACTTGCCGCGAACCGCGCCGGCTCTGCGGTCCCGGCGGGGGGAGGCCGGAGTCGCGTCGGCCGCGGGCTCCATTTCCTCCCCGACCCCGGCTCCGCAGAACCCGGGCCGCTGCGGCGGAGAACGTGCGCCCCGGCCGGGGACCCCCGAGAGATCCCCGCGCTTCCCCGGCCTCGCCCCGCCGGCCATCTTCCCCTGTCCGCTCCCGCTCTGCCCCGCAGCCGCCTTCGTCCTCCTCGTCCCCCGCGGGCCCGGGGAGGCGAAGCCGCCTCCCGCTCCGTTTCTGGGCCTTTCCCTCCACGGCGCCAAGGGGCTGCGAGCCGGGTTGGGGGTTGGGGTACAGACACCCCGCCGTGGGGCTGTTCATTCAGGGGCACCCGCCTGCCCTGAACCAGCCCCCAGCCCCCGCGATCTGCTTTGCTAAATGCACCGAACAGGTCAGTTCTTCTTTCTCGGCTTTACAACAACCCCCCGCCGCCACAAACAGCCCAGCGCCCCGAGCCCGCCTGCGGCTTTTCTCCCCGAGACCCGGGTCGGGGGGGCTCCTTCCCTCGCTCTTTGCAACCGAATTTCACCGAGCCAAAGAGGAGCGCGGAAAGGAAGCAACCGCTAAAAACACCGAGCGGTACCGAGCGCCGCTCGAGGAGGGGAAGGCCGGGCCCGGGTGTGTGAATCCAACCGGGGCCGCTTCCCGTGAGCGGAACCCAGCGCTGTAACCCTGACCGCTCGGGCTTTCACTACCGCTTTTGTTAACAGAAAAGTCGATCCCTTTAATTAAAAATCGTTACCTACATCTGTTTTTTACTAGCACAAATATACTTTCTAGCCTGAATTTGCAGGACATCGACATAAACTTTAGTGGCAGATTCCAGCGATCGGTTTCCTTAAAGAAAACAGAAACAAAAGATCGGAGAGTTGGGCAGGATTTTTAGGGCACCATAATCCTATTTTACTTCTTCCTTCCTATAATCAGTTTAATCCCACCTGGTCGGTAATTGTATCTGGGTTGAAAAGCGTGGACGATGGTATTTATCTGTAATTAGTTTTCCAGTTTGGGACAGAAACAAAGCTGTTTCCTTGGGTCGAACGCAGCTCTTGAGCCAGCCGACATGTGGAGCTTACAACTCGCTGTGCAAAGATATTTGCTACATTTGGGATTGTTTTGAAAGTGCAGATTGTACGGGGCCAGGATCAGATTTTTGTTTGGGTGCCTGTTTTAACCTGTCTTGTCTCCTTTCGAGTGCAACCATTAAATACAATCTTTAGCCCAAGAAAGTCCTGCTTGCCGCCTGTTTCCCTTCTCGGATGTAAATCTCGTTGCAAAGGAAACCTGGAGACACGAGATATTTTGCTCTATCGATTTATTTTTGCAAAGTCTTGTTGGGCTTTTAAAAGTACAAGGGCGAAAATAATGATTAAAAAACAATCCAATAAAGAATTTAAACGGCAAGGCAGGAATTTTATTTGCAGAAGAAGAAAAAAAAACAAAAAACCTCCCTCGTCTCTCAACAACAACAAATGCCTGCAGTGAGTTTTGCTTTAAACCCAGCCTGCAAATTGCAAAAGAGACTCT
Source organism: Dermatemys mawii (assembly GCA_007922305.1). Lineage (NCBI taxonomy): Eukaryota > Metazoa > Chordata > Testudines > Dermatemydidae > Dermatemys > Dermatemys mawii. The sequence continues at coordinate 23,003,379 of ML677373.1, forward strand.
CTAGGCCAGGGCTGAAAAAAACCCCAAATGTCAACTACGTTGCACAGACAAAGGTTAAGCCGGGCCCAGGCTCACTCGGCGGCTGAACCGTTGCGGTTTTATGAAAGCAGAAGCGATTTATTTTTAAAAAGTTGGAAATGAGAGCCATGTGTCGGGCGGCCTGTCTCGGGGCCGGAGGAGAGGGGGAGAGTCTGGCTGCAATTATCGTGTTCGTCCCTACCCAAAGTTAGTAAACAACCCTCGGCTCCCTGGGAAGGCAGCAGAGAAAGCGGGGCCGTTTTGAACCCCCCTTTGTTGGGGTTTCCCTGGGGCAGGCGAGGGGGCTGATTGGAATTGCCATGAAAGGGGCTTGAATCGCAACGGGGGTGAGGGGTGTCGGAGCAGGCCAGGGGACAGGGTCCCCCCGGAATCCAATCTCCATTCATTTCGCAATTAATGGGGGGTGGGGAGGAAATGCGGCAAAAAGACTTGAACAAAAACAAGAAGCATGAAAAAGGCCAAGGAGCCCAAATCACCTACCGCCAGGCCGCCGCCTCCCGGGCCGGATCCGCGGGACAAACCCAAATCCAGAGCCCCGAAGCCAGTGCGCAGCGCGGGCCGATGGAAGCGCCTCGGCTGCAGGGAAATGGGTCGGGTCTGTCGCTGTAAAGCGCCCCTCGCTCTCCCGGACGCGGAAGCGGCTGCTCTCGGGGGGTTCCTTGGTCCCGGGTTTTTCCACGCGGGAGCTGGAAGCTGCGTCCTGGGGCCGGCTGCGGCCGGGGTTATTTTACGATTTTGCTCCGGTGCCAGGGTCCCCTACCTGCCTGCGAGGAGTAAATCCGGGCCGTTAGCGCGCCGGGGGCCTGGAGCCTCCACGACCCCCCTCCCCCGTCATGGCCTCGCTCCCCCACCGCGGAGCCGGGGGACACTCAACAGAGTGTGGTTCCGACCCCCCGCCCCATCGCCGCTGCATCTCCCGAGGGCGCATGCAAAGCGGAGCGGGGCTTTTCATCCATTGCCGGGAGCTGTCCGCGGCCGGGCACGGGGCACTTACCTGGCGGGGTTTTCTCTTGTTTGGCGCCCAGTCGCATGTTCCCCTTTCCCCGGGAGAGAAGCGGAGCCGCCCGGGTCCGGGCCCTGCGGCGCGCGTTGCGCGCACAGTTGCGCCCCCCGTTTCTTCCTGCTCGGCGGCCTTTGCACGTGCAAATGAGGCGGCTGCTCCGTGCATGGCCCCGGCTACATGCCCCTCCGCTCCCGGCCCGGAGCTCGCGCCTCGCCCCCGCAGCGGGCCGGGGCTGGGGGGATCAAGGCAAAGGAAAGTCCTTGCTGCCTGAGCCAGCCGGGCTGGGGGAGGGGAGAGGGAAGCCCCTACACTGCGCCGCTCACCAGAGGGGGGACCGAGATTTGCGGCTCGGACTTTTGCACAGGCAGAAAGAAGCAGCGAAGGCGGCGGCAGCCGGGACCCCCCGCGCCCGGCTCAGCACCGTCCTCCCAGCCCCCGTCCCTCTTGGGCCAGGCGGGAGCCGGCTTTGCACCGGCGACTCTTTCCCTGCTCGCGGTGGGCTGCTGGCCTGGCACCGTCCTCGCCTCGCAGCGGTCTCCAGCGGGCTTGGAGGCTCCGCTCCCTTAAAGGCGCCCGACTCGCCGGGCTTCTTTTGTCTGCTCCCTCTGGCGGGTCACTGGGCGGGTGACCCCCCAGCCGCCGGAGCCAGAGGCTCCCTCTCCCCTCCCTTGGGCCCTGGTTCTGTAGCACCTAGCGGGCCTGGCGGGATCCGGGGGTGCTAGGCGCTGCACATACATGGAGACAGATACCCCACCCTACCCCTTAGCTATGCCCCCATATAGACCCGGCCAGGCCGCTAGAAAAGGGCTTGGGTCACCTCTGCACCAGCAGGAAAACGCCCTTCGGTGGGGACAGGATGTGACTCCACTAGGGAGCTCTGCGGCTGACAGCCTCTGCCCACAAAGGCCTAAAGCCCCACTCCTGCCATAGACCCCCAGGACCCTCCGCCAAACCCCCTGGAGGCCCATGAGTCATTTGCAGGATCGGGGCTGCACAAGGCAGGTACCTGGTGGGAGATGGACAATATTATTGCCTGTGTGGATGGGCAGGGAGACTAAGGGACTTGCCCAAGTGCACACAGGGAGTCTGTGGCAGGGCCAAGAATCCAGCTGAGTCCCTGAGGCGTTCCTCTCCCTCCTTGTTTGTACAGAAACCAAATAGCTCTGAGCTGAACTCTTCTGTGTAACTTTAACAGTGCAAACTCCCCCGCCCCCATGGGCCCAGTTTTTATGGGACTCCCTGCTAGACACCTGGGGCCAGCCCTACACTGGGTGTGGGCTGAGACACAAGTAAACACATTGCAGGACCCAAAGCACCTACCATTGAAAAGACAGACAAGGTCATATAGGGAATCTTTAGGTGCCAATGCTGCAAAGAGACCCAGGAGAGGTGCAGCTCCCTGGGCCTACACAATGCACCTGACAGTTTATTAATTTATTATAATTATATTATAATGATACTGTATTATAATTATATATTAATTAATTATCTGGCAGATTAAATATATTTTCCTTTCGTGACATCACAAAAAAGGTGAGACCTGAATTCTGATTTCACTCACCCTGCTGTAAACAAGGAGTGACTTGGAGACCATGAGGTTAGAGGGGGGTGAATGCAGCTTGAGATAAGAAGGAGCACCTGAGTCTTTCGAGGCGGGGGGGAGCGGGGGGGACTGTTTATTGCCACTGCAGGGACACAGAGAGCTGCAGCAGCGTTTCATTAGAGTGTAATCGCTTTGGGGCAGAGACCTCTTCTTTGTGGGCACTTGTCAAGCAGCCAGTGCACAGGCAGAGCTATTGAAATAACCTGAGTCTCACTTGGCTAATCCACGAGCCCCAGTTCATTCTCACAAAATATCCCACCCAGTCACCCTGCTTCTCAGCAAGGATTTCACAGAGCTAGGCCAAGTCGCCAGGGAAGGATCCAGAGCAGAATCCAAACGTCCCCGTCCCGTAACTCCAAGCATGTCACCCGAGTCACTCGCCCTTTCCTCTTCACAGAGTGAGGCCTGGTGTTACTCAGAGCGCGGGACTTTTATTCTGAGCTTGGGATGCAGCATCCTGCATGATTTTCTTGTAGGCTTTTACAGTTATTCTCATTGTGCTTACTTGCTAATTTGCAAATGTGATGGTCCGCAACGCTGAATGAGTTTCTGCTCTGGATGCTTCATCCCTTTTCCACCACCAGGGTTTAGTTTCTTTCCGAGGTGATAGGAAACGTTTCCTTCCCCCTCTCTCCCGGGACTCACTGGAGCCCTGGCCATTACTGTGAAAAGAAATGCTCAGAATAAAAGCTGCACCCGTTTGGTAAAGGTGTCTGGTAAAGGGAGTTCTGAGGACATTGAAACTCAGGGGCAGAGGGATGGGGTAGAAGAGAGGGAGAATGCCAAGGTGGAAGCTTCATGTGCCTCTCCAGAAAGCAACGAGTCCTCTAAGTCAATAGTGCAAGGCCCGGCCAAACCCAGCCAGGTGTTTGATAAGCGATCAGACTCTCATTTGCACAGTGCCTGGAAGGGAAGGGCAGGTCTCCCGGCGTTCAGGCTTCCCACTCCTTTCAGATTCACAGAATGAATGAGTTTTATCGCTGTGCCCAGGGCTATGTGTGATCAAGGGTCCTATTGACCCTCAACGGGACTGGGGGCCATGGTGAGTCTTAAGCACAATGCTGCTCCCTAGGGCTGTGAGCAGGTGATTAGAGTGACAGTAACTAGTCACAAGTCATCAGATTAGTATTCAAACTATGTAACCCTGTGACATGCTCTGACCCCTTCACCCACCAAAGGGGAATGTGGCTTCCTCTCCATTCCTCTGTCCTGCCCCACACCAAGGGGGTCTGTGGGCATCGGGGTACTTAGTATGGAAGACTGTAGTCCTACTGTGCATCATGGATGTGTCACGCCATCAAGGCCCTGCATATATCCCCCCAGCCAACATTTCAGAGCTCCCCTTCCATCGCATCCCCCCCCCATCCTGTCATGCCCACAAGGCAGCCCCCTGGGCATGGACTGGTCTCTATTCTGGGCCACTTTCTAGCAAAGTTATCTATCTGTCTATCTATCTATCTATTTATCCATCCCCCTCCACCCCCTCTATCTATTTATCTATCCCCCTCCACCCCATCTATCTATCTATCTATCTATCCCCCTCCACCCCCTCTATCTATCTATCTATCTATCTATCTATCTATCTATCTATCTATCTATCTATCCCCCTCCACCCCCTCTATCTGTCTATCTATCTATCTATCTATCTATCTATCTATCTATCTATCCATCCATCCCCCTCCACCCCCTCTATCTATCTATCTATCTATCCATCCCCCTCCACCCCCTCTATCTATCTATCTATCTATCTATCTATCTATCTATCTATCTATCTATCTATCCCCCTCCACCCCATCTATCTATCTATATATCTATCTATCTATCTATCTATCCCTCTCCACCCCCTCTATCTATCTATCTATCTATCTATCTATCTATCTATCTATCTATCTATCTATCTATCTATCTATCTATCCCCCTCCACCCCCTCTATCTATC
>ML677373.1:23008061-23050335 GCA_007922305.1 Dermatemys mawii
ATCTATCTATCTATCTATCTATCTATCTATCTATCTATCTATCTATCTCAGGGGTTCTCAAACCGGGGGTTGTGCCCCCTCATGAGGTCATGAGATTATTACATGGGGGGTCATGAGCTATCAGCCTCTAGCCCAAACCCCACTTCACCTCCAGCATTTCTAATGGTGTTAAATATATACAAATGTATTTTTAATTTATGAGGGGGGGGTCGCACTCAGAAGCTTTCTGTGTGAAAGGGGTCACCAGTTCAAAAGTTTGAGAACCCCATATATATCTATTGATCTATCCTCACTACACAGACATATACACCGTGTAGATCTAGACATGTACTACCTCCTAGCCACATCTATTCTGCCATCTCGGGTGCAGGGTGGGAGGGAAGTGAACAAAACAGGCCCACATTCGAAAGAGGGGAGTTTGAGTCAAGGACACCAGGGCCTGCAGCAAAATCTTAACATCCATGCACAAGAGACAGGGCCCTGGTTGTAAGACCTTGCCCCAACGCCCTCACTGAGTGAGCTGTGCGCTCCTGGATATACTCCCTGAGGAAAGGAGGGGTGGGAAGACCCTGTGGAGATTTGGACCTAGGGTTCTAGAGAATCTGGTATTCTGGTGCTCATCTGACTGAGTCACCGGCTCTCCGATGCATTTTCCATCTGGACTTACCCAGGCTGACAGAGATCAGGAGGGAGCACATGAGGAGCACTAGAGGATGAATGTTGGTGGCTGGAAGTCAGGAGAGCTGGTTTCTAGCCCTCAGCTATGGTGATATCCCAGGTGGGGACACACAAGGGACACAGGGGGATTATTCCCTTCCCTTCCAGGGAGGTGATGTCTTCCATTACGTAGCTCAGGATTGCAATGGCCCAGTTGTTTCGTTGTCACATCCCATTGCGAAGACGTGTCTAATTTGCTGTCCACTTTCACCCCAAGGTCTCTCTCTTTCTCAGTTTCCCCCTCGCATGTACGCACAGATCTATGGCATCAGGTGCAGTCTGATGCATTCCAAAGGCCAATGAAAGACTCACCCTGGGAGCTATGATTGAATAGATCCAAGAATGCTGCGTGAAACTCATGAAAGGCAAGAGAAGCCGCCCCGCCCCCGCCCCATTACTATCTACAGTTCAAACACTGTTCGTGATAAAGTGAGAGATGGAGATATGTCTATGAAAGCTCTGCCACATGGCGTTTAGTGTTCTGGTTAGCCCTGGGAGGAGCAAAACATGCCTGCTGCTGCGAATACTTACACAACGGGACCTGACCAAAGCCCTCAGAACTGAAGGGGAATTTTTCTCTTGACCAATTTTGGATCAGGCTCCCAATCTGCTAATTCTCCATAAACATTTCCAGTTGGAGGCTCTTTCCATGGCATGACCATTCTGGCAGGCTCTGTGGTTTGGTTTGAGTCATTTTTCTTCTGGGGAGAGGTGAAGGGAAGAGCCAGAGCTCATCAGCTCAGGCTGTAGTCCTGAGAAAAAAGGAACCAACTTAACTCCTGTGAGCCCTTTCCATTGTATCAGATGTGTTAATAATCGGTTTTGCTAATGCAATTGCTACTATGATGCGAAAATCCTACTGGAAAATGTATTAGAGCAATTATCCTTCTTACTGCCGCAGCCTGGTGTAGCATTAATATTCAATTTTGATGTGGAAGTCCTATTATGTTAATGACTTTTGTGACAGAAGTCGTTAACGTGAGACTTTTTCTATGGTGCAGTATTAGCCGGGGCTGAATACGCACGTGATGCCAAGTACATCTAACAAGATCAAACAGCAACTTGTGACAATGCCACGCAGTCCCGGCACGTCTCCCGAGCGCGTTCGCAAGAGCTGCCATTGCTGGGCTTCGACGAAAGGCGATGCATTGCTGCAAAGTCAACACTACGACAAGACAGGGCCCTTTCTAGCAAGAGACCTGCTGCTCCAGAACCGCAGCTTGTGATTAGAATCTAAACTAAAGCTGGTTGGTCGTAGCACTGTGATTACAGAAATCGCCCAGCCAGATGTACCGGAGAGCAGCTAATGCAGAGTTCTCTGGAGCGCACTTCACAACCCCCGCCCTCAGTACAAGGGAGATCACTCATTTGAAACCCAAATTTGCCTGTGTCCCGTGTAAAGCTGCAGCTGTCCCCCTGGATACGGCTGTAAATTACACCCGGCGGAAACGCTGAATCAGGAGAGCGGGCGATAGAAAACTTTAGAGCCATTAAAGCAGTCGAGCTGGCGTCTCTGCCAGCTCTCCTCTGCTCTCCTGCCAGGCCATTTTGGTGTTGTGTCCCTTGCAGTGATCTCCAGCAGACCTGTGAAAGGTCAGAGTCGCCCTGGCAGGTCTCGGAAGGTGGAGCGCTTCGCTACGGAGCGAGGCTGACGGCCCTGATTCCTTGTTCCTGCCCAGGCCCTTTTCATTTGTAAACTGAGCCACGTCCCCTTCGGAAGGAGCAGAGCAGACACAGGAGGCTGGTAAGATAAAGTGCTATCTGCTAATGGCTCCCCGTGAGCTGCACTGACTCAGCCCAAAGGGAGACACGGCTCGAAAGCCAGGACTACAAATGAGTCCATTTGTTTCTGGGGGTGAGGGGAGATCAAAGGCGGGGAGGCTGGATGACAGGGTCAGAACATTCAGCCTGTGGCTTTTCCCTCTTCCTGAAATGCAGGTTCTTCCTTCGCTCTTAAAGGATCCAAAGTGGCAACGATGCTGCAGCTCTGACCGCTCTGAGCAGACGGCTCTGTCCGTCCGTCTGTCACATTTCCAAAGTGCCGAACGCCCACCGCGTCTCTTCTCTGTAGACGGCTCCCCACGTGGAGTGGGATCTGGGCAGTCCCTTCCCCATCTCACTGCCTGGCCTAGCTGTTGGGACTTCCCTCTGCTCCGAGGATTTGGGGGATGTCTCGCAGATAGGTGGGTGGGAGGAATGGACGTGTCATCGCCCGGCAGCCCCTGCTCTGACAAAGGAAAGAAAACACAAAGGCCGGTTGTCAAATCCTGTTTCCACAGGCACTGAGCCGCCCTCATTTCTGCCGGGTGACCTTGGCTTAGGCACGCTGGGCTGTGCTGGGAGGGGGAAAACCTGGAGCCCCCAATCTCTGCAGCCCTCTCAGCTCCGGAGCAGGGCCATGGCGAGGAACAAAAGGAAAACAATGTAACTAACACAAAAGATACACATCAAAACAGCAGGGTTCCCCCAAGTGACACCCCGCTCCTGTTGCGTCCTGCCTTCTCTCCCCACCTCGGCCTGGTCTCATTGGTTGTATCCCCTGTATGATAGAGGCTTCCTTCTGAGAGGCTAAAGTTAAGGGAGTGGAAGATGCTCTCAGAATCACCCTCTTCCCGGTCTGATTCCCTTCCCCAGGGCCTCGCCCCACACATCCTGATTTACATCTGTGCAAATCAGTGCACCCACTTCCCAAGTCTGAGTGGGGAACAAAGGCCAGTCAGTGAAATGAAATGTGTGCAGACCTTCATTTGCAAAGGAAGAACTGGGCAGTGCAAACAACCAGCACTTGTTGTTTGTAGATTGGAGGGGTGGGATGGAAGGTAGAAGGACACATGAACGCTTTCTCAAGGAGGGGTTTTTCAGAGGCTCCTGGCGAAGGGTAGTATTAAAGCCAAGGGAAGGGGAAGGTCTATTCCATAACAAGGGCTCTCCCAAATTCATGGCCATGAAAAAAAACTTTGTGGACCATGAAATCTGATCTCCCCCCATGAAATCTGGTCTTTTGTGTGCTTTTACTCTGTACTATACAGACTTCATGGGGAGAGACCAGCATTTATCAAACTGGAGGTCCTGACCCAAAAGGGAATTGCGGGGTGGGAGGGGACATGGAACAGTGAAATGGACAGTGAACTTGGTACGGCTCCATCCATAACTTTGTTCTTCATTTGCTAGCAGGGGTCGGGTGCTACTTTCTTGCATTGGTTGGGGAATTCAGAAAAAGTTAATCTGGGGGCCCTGATTAATATAAAAAGAAGAGCAGTCACCGCCGCAGGGAAGAATCAAACATTCTGCAGCACCATTCCGGTCAGGTGCTCACAGCTCCTTAGGTAACAGCCTGGGAAGTTAGATATTATCAGAATCCCAAAGGGTAGAAGGGGAAGCCGAGACACAGATGAATGAAGAGACACACCCAAGATTGGTGAGTGCCCAATTTCACCCATCTGTACTCAGGCTGAGCGGTATGTTACTCCTCCCAAAGGGATGGTGCAAAGCAATACAAATAAGGAGGGCAGAATCGGTCCCGGAGCTGGGACTAGCACCAGGTGCTTGATCTCTCATTCTCTCCCATTGCACGGGGGTAACAGTTTGGCATTCTGGCTGTAGCATTTCTTCTGTTCTAGTTTCCTGCCATCCAGCAACTCCGTAGTTACGTCAGGGTTAATGGTGCTAGACTCAGGAAATTCGTTAGACCTCAGCACGGAGATTTCTGTCTTTCTGCCCAGGAGTTTGTGTTGCTGTGCCTGACAGTGCATTTTGCATGTGCTGGGATATTCCAGCAATGTGAAGATGGATCCCTTGAATCCAGCAGGAGCTTTGATTACTGTGCACAGTAAGGAGGGCTCAGTATCAAAGGGAATGACCACAATGAACCACTCACTAATTGTGAGCTATTCTCAGTTCCTAACTCATCTGGAATTCCCTGGCAATTGACAGGGTCTTACCCGGGTACTTGATGTGTTTTGCAACAGCTTGGACAAAAACCCAGTAAGGCAGTAACTCTAACAAGAGTTAATCCTTCCACCAGCTTATGGGCACTCATTGTTACCGTTGTTCCCCAGGCACCTGCAGCTCCCAGCCAAGGTCAGGGTGCCATGGTGCTAGGTGCACCATAAAGACAGAACCCTGACGATCTCAATGTCTAAATCATGGAGCACTGCTCCGATCTGGTGGCCTCCTTCACATCTCTTGGTGCTCTACAGATCCTTACACTATTGCTTTCATTACAGTGACCGTCCTGCTAACCCAGTTGCCTGAATTCACTGAAGAGCATCTGCCACGTGGTCAGGTTCAGCTGTTGCTGATGGAGGAGAACTCTGGGCTGTTGTGGTAGGCGAATGAACCGGCATTTGGGGTGGTCTCTCCAGAAACAGGAATGCTGAGCTCTGGGGCTGCCGGGGACGACCAAACCCCGACTGGCACAAGCGGACACAACAACACTGATGTCAGCAGAGGAGCCGCCTCTTGTGGGTTTGGCCCAGAGCCTCCATGCCCCTTTCTACCATTTACGGCAGAGGCAGGTCAGAACGCAGGGGTGCGATATCAGAAGGCACGTGGGCTCTGGGGGCTAATGATCAATTCTCTGTGCTTCCCTGGGGGTGGGAAACCAGGCTACTCAGCCTGATCTCCTGCTCCCCGGATCTGCAGGGGGAAGAAAGCACTGAGGAGGTATCTCCCTCCCTCCCTGAAGGAGCGGGAGAAGAAACTCTGTGCATGTCCAACGGCCCCCCGTGGGTGAAGGGCCCAGCCTGCAAGGCCATGAGTGTCTCGCTCCCACGGCAGCCAAAGGAGGCACTCGGCACTTCACCAGACCAAGCTCTACACAAGGAGAGGCACCGAGGGTCAGCCGGCTGCAAGCAACGGGAGCAGAAGGAAACCTAGAGACCCCAGTGTGCTGCCCCCTCCCGCAGTGCTGTGCTCAGACCCACTCCCCCTGCTTGAAACCTTCGCCGAGGGGAGGCTTGGCAGCCCGTCTCGATGGCCCTGGCTTGGAGGGTGCTACACAGTGAGGAAGCCTCAAAGACCGGGGTGAATGCTGTGGGGAAAGGCCTATGGATTCAGGGACTCTTTTCCATGGGGACAGTGAGATGCAGGGATGAGAATTCCAACGTGAAACCCAGGGGCAGAGCCGTGTAACCTGGGGAGATGGAACCAGAGCAGCAGAAGGTCAAACGATCCAGCAGAGAACTGCAGGGGGCTGGGCTGCAGTTCTCCTGCAGCTCTGCAGGCCCGGACGGGTTCTCAGGCAGGCGGGCGGGTCATGGGATCCCTTCAAGGAAAGCCGGGTGACTGGAGAAGGCAGGTGGAGAAGGTGCTGTCTAGCAGTAGCTCTGCTGGGCCAGGGGAGCCTGACTCTTCGGTGCTGGACCTTGAAATCTCTATAGCTCCGTCCTGATTTATGACCAGCTCCGACAGTGTGACATTCATTACATTCTGCAACATCAAAGGTTTTCACTCGTAGATCCACCAAACAGAGAGGGGCTTTTCTTCCCAGTGCCATGGGGCAAGTTTTCCCATCCATGTCGATTTCACATTTGCCCCCAAGTTACATGCAAACTGCTGACTCTGGGATTTTTCGCTACGTGTCTGTGTTGTGTCTCCTGTCCCTCTCGCTCCCTCGCTTGCATTCCCCCAAGCAGGCACTCCCACCCACGGGCTTCAGTGACAGCTCGTACAGACAAAGACCAGGGGCAAAATCCTGGCCCCTTTTGAATGAATGGCAAACGTCCAATCGACCCCCAGGGGACCCAGATTCCACCTCCCTCAGCTCAGGGCCTGAGCCTGTGCTCGTGAGCCAGGCAGGGTGTAAAATTGTTCCTACCACTTCTTCTTCTGCCTGCTACAAGTGACCAGGGGCCAGGGGGTTCCACACTTGCCTTTGCTAAGGCTCTGTGCCCTCACCCCACATGCCAGATGTCTGCCAAGGCAGGTGCTGTGCTTTGGAGACAGTTGCTAGCGGTTTAGGGGAGAGGGGAGATTTGCACTCTGATTCTGGGGATAATTCAGGGCCCAATAGGCACCTAACCCTCTCCTGGTTGAGGATCTTATCAGGAAAGAATTTACATGCACTTTAGTCCTTCTGATGCCACCCTGATTAGCTACTGGGGCAAAGCTACAGTGCCCAGTATTGTCACCACAACCCTGCCGTGTGCGCCAAGACCCCTTGACAAATTCCCCAGTGGATCTCTCCTTCTCTCTCTCTCTCACACACACACACACACACACACACACACACAGCTGATGGCGCTCCGGGGTGGATTTGCTGCTTCTGTCATTCAGCACCATCATGAGGGTGTTTGTTGGATTCATGTATTAATCTGACTGCAGCTCTTCCCGCCCTCTATCTCCACCCCTGCACTCTGGGCGGTGGCGTCAGGTGACCTCAGAAGCATGTGCTAGAAATGCCCTGTACCCTGGTGTGCTGCACTTCACACCCAGGCTGGCTCCGTGCATTACCAGGCTACACCTCCATGCCGGGGCCCTGACCACCTTGCGGTAACTGCAGAGAACACCGCAGGCCTGGTGTCGCTCTGGGGTGATTTTGCAGAGTGCAGGTGAATTCCATGCGCTTTAAAGTGACTCGCTGGGCAAACTTCCTACAGGTCTTCCTGGCCTAGTCTTCAGGCGGCCCCACGACAGCAGTACAGGCACCAGTGGTCACTAGCATTTTGACCTCTGTGCTCTACAGCCCTGATCAGAGCAAGGGTGGGAACCAATCCCGAGTCCTGCTACACTCATTTGCATAGTAGAGGGATATTCAAAATAACCCCCCTTGCATGGACACAGCCATTCTGTAGACAGGCAGGCAGGGAGATCTCTTGTCCAGACACTTCTCCAGGCTTGGATTAGGGGAAAGGGCTCCACCCGATCAGCAGACAATATCTCACCCCTTGCAGATTTGCATACATGAATGGAAATGCCTCACTGGCCGTCAGTGCGGCCCGAGGGGTAGGCCTGACTTTGACACCGACTGCTCTGGAGCGCTGACGGAGATTTGAAAAGTGAAACCCAGGAGCCAGGCTCTGCCCACAGTGGTAAAAATTACATTGACCTTCACCTTTTTAGCAACGGGCTCATTTCAAACAGCAGTAATTTACAGACGCGATCGTAGGGAGCATTAGCTTTGCCTGGGCCGTATGAGTGCAATAGGCAGCCATGCGTGGCATGCGCTCACTAGATGGGTCCTGATAATGGTGTAGCCATTTGCGAAGCAGTAAATTTCAGCCTGCTCCAGCGAGGCATGCCACCCCTAGCCAGGGAGCCATCGCAATCAGAGGCGACTCATAATTTGGGGTGCCTCGCTTTCAAAGAGGCCAGCTTGGGATGCCTGAAAAGAGCCTGGTTTCCTGGGGGTACCTGCTCAGCACTCTCTGAAAACAGGACCCCTTTGAAATGTTTCAAGATGAGGCCCCAGGAACGGAGGTCTCTGCGGTCGCCAGTCACCCCCTGAGAATCTTGCCCCAGGAAAATATTTGACTCCTTTGCTCTGCTAGGAACGCGAAATGAAATCCCTCCTGTTCGCCTGGAGTCCGCATGCTGGGCAGAGCGGTTCCTTTGCAGCAATTGGCTGCACAAAAGCTGTGAAACAAGGTGATGTTTACAAGTATCCTCAAGAGCAAAACACCCTTGACATTGATTTTAAACGCAGAGGGCCGGATCCTGGCCCACTCACTTCAATAATGTCTCAGTCCAATCACCCCACTCCCAGAGCAGACCTGCAGGGGTTTGAATGGGACTTAAGTGACGCCTAGGCCCCGCCTGGGGAGTTCTGCCCACAGGGCATGAACAAAACACAAGCTCCTTCTCAGCTGCATGCTCAGGTCTGTTTGCAGGTGGAATTGCACCCCCGCACGCCAGGTTCTGGGCTCTGAACATTTAGCCCTAAAGGACTTTTCCCAACAGAGACGCTACTAAAAACCCAGAGCAAGACACGGGCTGGCTTACTTTGCAAAGTCATTCCACCGAAACCCTCACAGTATTCCAGGTGCATTGTTTGCACTCCCACCCCACCCCCAAAGTCCCGGTCCAAACTCTGCCTTTCCCTGCCCCTACTGAACCCCACCCCAAATCCCCACCCGGCCCCGCCTCCTCGCCCGAGCACACCACGTTTCCCCTCCTCCCCGCTCCCTCCCAGGCTTGCCGTGCGAAACAGCTGTTTTGCGGCACAAGTGCTGGGCGGGAGGGGGGAGGAGCATGACGCAGCAGCGCGCTCAGGGGAGGAGGCAGAGCGGATGTGAGCTGGGGTGGGGGGACCAGAGCACCCACCAATTTTTCCCTGTGGGTGCTCCAGCCCCGGAGCACCCACAGAGTCAGCGCCCATGCCAGCCGCTCCAGAAAGGGGCCATCCTGTCTAGGCATGGCATGCGAAGCAGGGAGACGGGCCACCGTCCTGCAGATCGCCCACTCTACAATGCGCCCGCCCAAAGAACAGCTCTCCAGACGAAGGTGACTTTCAAACTTGGACCAGCCTTTGAGCCCTTACCCAGTGCACAGACCAAGTACCTCCTTCGGCAAATCCCGAGTGCAGCCAGGGGACTGCGGGTCTCGCCATGAACTCGTCAGTCACAGACCCCACAGCCGGCACTGGGCCGGTGAGGCCACTACAGTGGAGCTCCCTGCAGGGTTAGGCCTTAGCGAGAATTTGCCCTCCCCAGTTTAACTCTTAGTCCTGTCACAGAGGGAGCAGCTCCCTTTTGGGCGAGGGATCCGTTGTGACTTTAGATCGACACAGCTGAGCAGACTGGGGTTGATTGAATTCACTGCACTGATGTCGGTTAGACACTCCAGCCTGGCACCGTGATGAGGCGCGATCTCCGGAAGATGCCACAGCCGTGAAATTTGCTTCCCTACCCCTGCCTCTGTCTGGCATAAAAGATGAACTCAGCTTTCTGGGGCTCTAAGGCCAATAGCTGCGTGGGGGCCCGGCCCAAGTGGGGGAATCTCACAGAACAGATGAAACAGCCGTGAGTCCCGCGGTCTCGTCTTCTGGATGGATTCCCTTCCACATCCGCTCACTCCGGCGGAGGCGGCTGTACGAGTTCCGTGCTTTGCTCGCCCTCTGTAGCCTACAGTTCATCATTATGCCATGGCTGGATGGGATACATATCACATTTATGCCATAGTCTATACTGACTGCCAGGTAATTGCTCCAGGAGGCCATTGCTCTAGGACTACAATTTTTTTTTAATTACAGCAAGTAAAGGCCATCGATAGAGAACGGGACAGATATGTTTTTAATGAGATGCGACCTCCTGCGGGTTCAGAGGTCGCCTCCTTCGGGGCTGACCCGGGAAGGCTGGGTTTCATTGTCAGGTATGTCAGAGAAGTGTCATGGGATTAACCTTCCCAGACAGAGGGTCACATTTCCGGCCCTGCGATTGGGCTGCCGGCCTCCTGCCCGGTCACCGAACCGGCACCGTTGTCAGCTTGTCTGGCTGCCAGAGGCAGAAACTTTCCTTTGCGGTGTGAGCTTTTCCTCTTCCATGGAGCCTCGTTCACATTCTTTATGGAGCGGTGAGTGGGGCGAGCCTGGCTCCCGAGCTCACCCCGCAATTCATGCTGACGTCCATTTCACCTTTTATCAGGGAGTTGTCTGGTGCAGGCAAACATGCTGAGTGTTGCCCCCAGAGGGTGTAATGGAGAGAGTCTGAAACAGGTCGGGCTGGGTCGGGGGCTGAGCTGCTGTAGTTCTGCCTACAGGACGTCCCCTCCTGGCTTAGATCTCCTTGGCTCTGCTCGGCAGGGCACCAAGCTGCCTTGTTCAACACTTTCTGCGCCTAGATCTCAGCCCAGAGACCCGACCAATCTCTTGGGGCAGATGGGCCAGCCATGATCATTCGGCTGGGCACTGGATAGCCTGGATTTCGCAGAGCAGCCTGGGCTATGCACTGGGCCAGTGCTGGCATGCAGTGGGCCGGGAGGGAGTGGGAGGACAGAGCTGATTCCACTCGAGTTGAACCCAGTGTGACTCTGGAGTGACTCCTCTGAAGTCGACTGACAGGTTAGCGCCCACCAATGAAAAGTGCTCGATAAGAGCGACGTGTTTATTCTAATTAGAATTACTCCCCCGTTGTGGAGCAGGGGGATGTGTATCAATCACACATGCCCAAAGTGCCAGACGTGGGACACTGAGCCGTGACCGCGAAGCCTGACTTAGCCGTGGCCTGCGAGTTATTCCACATGTCTGTCCTCACCCTCCCTGGAATCCAGGGAGCTCCAGCCAGCAGTGAACAGCTTGCAGGATTGGGGCCTGCAGTGATAAACTAATAACTTTGCTAACCTGCAGGATTCAGGCATACACTTAATGGTGTGGGGATATGATAGAGGTCTATAAAATCATGAGTGGGGTGGAGAAAGTGAATAAATAAAAGTGATTTACTTGTTCCCATAACATAAGAACTAGGGGCCACCCAATGAAATTAATGGGCAGCAGGTTTAAAACAAATAAAAGGAAGTTCTTCACACAGCGCACAACCTGTGGAACTCCTTGCCTGAGGAGGCTGTGAAGGCTAGGACTATAACAGGGTTTAAAAGAGAACTGGATAAATTCATGGAGGTTAAGTCCATTAATGGCTATTAGCCAGGCTGGATAAGGAATGGTGTCCCTAGCCTCTGTTTGTCAGAGGGTGGTGATGGATGGCAGGAGACAGATCACTTGATCTTTACCTGCTAGGTTCACTCACTCGGGGGTACCAGGCATTGGCCCCTGTCGGTAGACAGGATTCTGGGCTGGATGGACCTTTGGTCTGACCCAGTACGGCCGTTCTTATGTTCTTAAATGCTGTGAACTGAATTTCCTTCTCTCCCTGCCCCCACTTCCTCTTCCTCACACAGAAAAGAAACTAACCAGCCCAGTCACCCCCCAGCTGGCATCGAGGGCATCAGCTACCCAGAGCTCCGGTTCAGCATTCAGGAGAAGCAAGAAGTCGTTTTTGTGCAGTTGTCGAACGCTCCCCTTCCCAGATGACTCCTTGTCATGCGGAACGTGCCACAATTCCAGCTGGGTTGTGGGGAGGGGCTGCGGTGGGCCACAACGGCTGCGGCTGTTGGGGTGCCCGGGGGTGTTGACGCCGATCCAGCGGGGTGCGAGGCCGGGAGGCTGCAGCGGGCAGTGGACGGAGGCAGTCTGGGTGTCGTGGTAGTCGGTGGGTTCTGGGCGTTGTTGTGGTTGTGATGTTGCGGTGGTTGCACGACAAGTGGGGTTGAGGCGGCTGTGATGTGGTGGTGGGTTGTGGGGCTGCCGGCTGTTGTCTCTCCCCAGTAGAACGCTGAAGGATCCGGCGGCAGCGCCGGTGGAAACAAGCGATTCATTCTTTTGCCGAGCTGTCAGCTTTCCGCGAGATCGATGAAAATGTTGCTGTACAAGTGGAGTGGAAGGGTCGGCGTGTCGCGCCAGCCCCTGTAAATCTCCGCTCCGCTTGTTCCCTGGGCGGCGTGGTGCTTAGGGCTGGAGCGGGAGGCACAGAGAATCGATGCGGACACACAGACTGTCCATACGCCTCGACACTTGCTTCCGGGCCCCCTTGGAACCTGGTCTTGTCCTTTGCAGGCCTCAGAAATTCCCCAGCCTGCTGCCAGCAGAGAGGGGCTTTCGCCACACGCATCCGCCTGACCCTATGGGCCCTGTCCTGGTTTCTCTGCCATTGCTGTCTGTCACAGGGCTGTTAATTCCTAGAGGTGAGCCCAAGCAAGAAAGGTCAGACCCAGGGTCTGGGGGGAGGGGGACTAGTCTGAGCCCCTCCTTCTGGGAGCCAGGGTTAATGCAAAGGCTGCATCCCTCCCACCGCGTCTCCTTCTGTCTGACTCTGCCAAGAAGCCACCAAGCTGCCTCTGTAGCACGACAGTCATGGCACAGGGCCGCAGAGCTGGAGCAACTGAGGCTGGGGAGGAGCCTTCTGGATCAAACACGTCTTTGTTGGCGGTTGGCAAGTTCCTCTTTAGTCCAAGTGGTACAGAGAGACCCCCACAAATCCCCCCAGCTCTGGAATAAAGCGGAATTTCGATGGTGACCTCGCTTCTCCTTGCAGCCTGCCCGTTACTGCATCCTTTGGAAGCAAGGAGACAGAGAGTCTTAGGCATTAAGAATGGCAGGTCAGTTACTTCTCTTCGTTACTGTTGCTATTAACACCAGTGCTTAGCAGACACCCTGGGCAACCCCGCCCCAGCCAGCTGGTCTGCACAGCACCCCCGGCAGGGGCAGACTTCTCCTTTTACAGCAGAACATTGCCACATGTAGGTGCCAAAGTGAGGCCCCTACATCCAGGATTGGGGCCCTCTCGAAGTGGGAGGAGAGTCTGTGGGAGGGGAAGGGGAGGACATGCAGAGGAAGGGAGAGAAACCCTTGGCCGTTTCCTCAGCGCTGAACCTCTTTGCATGATGTCATGGGCCGTCATGTAATTCCCAGCCACGTGCGCTGGGGCCCCGGAGTTGCTGCTCAGCAGGGCAGGAGGTTTTGTACATTGTGCAATATACTGTAAATGTGAATGTAACACAGGACGGATTAACAGTTTGACCCCCCCAACATGAACAGCTCGGCAGCTGCCCCTCCCTGTCGCCCGCCTTGCCCCGCGGTGAGCTGCAGGGCAGAGTGCCTGCACACCCCACCCCACCGTCCTGTTCGGGGCCGAAATTCCTTTGCAAGAAGGGACGACCCAGCAACTCCTGGCTCCCCGCTGGCTGCTTCCCCAAGGCCAGCACGCTCTGGGAGCTGGACTGCAGCATGACAGGCGGGGGCGGGGGGTTCCCCCATCTAGCAGCTTTCCCCTCTTTTCACCGTCACTTGACCCAGCTAGGTCCCCGCTCCGTGCGGACAGCGGAGGCTGGGGGATGTCGCTCCCCGACTCACTTCCCCAGCCACTTTCGGAAGCTCCCTGAAGCCAGGACCCAGCGAGCTCTGTTTGCTACAGCCAGGTCTCCATCTCCCTGCAGCAGTGTGTGAACTCCCCTCCCAGCGTCTGAACTCCCTCAGAGCATATTCGCCTCCCAGAGATCCACAGGGAGACCTCGCCGGGCTGCCTGGCAGATGCTTGGAGCTGGACGCTCAGTGAACCTGCCTGTGGTTGCGCTGGCAATGAGGCTGGAACAGGAAGTTCTATTATAAACCAGGGGCCCTTTCAAGTTCTGACAAACTCGTCAACCAAGCGAGGCCGCGCACACGCGGGGGAGGGAGAGGCCTTGCTTGCCGAGCCTGGAGGGGATCCCGGCTCTCTGGGCCTGGCAGCCACACAGGTGTGAAGTTGTTCCTGCTTCTCTTCCTTCCCACGCCCTCCGCCAGAGTCGTCCGGCTGCATCAGCCCGAAGCCAGCAGACAGCCAAGTGGAACAAGCTGGGCTGCTGCCGTCTTGGGGCCTGGCCTGACCGAGCTGGGAGGGGACGTGCTCCAACGTGCACCCCCGGCTCCGGCCATGGCAGACAGGCTCAGGAATCTGGCTGCAGAGATCTTCATTGAGCCCACCACGGGGATACAGGATACCAGGGTGACAGCTAGTCATACTGGGAGGGGGCCGCAGCCCCCCACCTCAACAAGGTGCCCAGCAGGACTCCAACCCAGCCTGGGACTTGGGAGTCCACTCCCCATTAGAGGCAGCTGGGGAGGGGCACTAGAAACTGGGAACTGTTGGGGTGCAGCTGAGCTCGTGACCTCCAAAATAGCCGGGCAACCCCAAGGAGAGGGCACAAGGGGAGGGTGACCAGATGTCCTAGTTTTAGAGGGACAGTCCCGGTATTCGGGGCTTTGTCTTATATAGGCGCCTGTTACCGCCCCACCTTCTGTCCCAATTTTTCACACTTGTCTGGGCGCCCTACCTGCGGGGGGTGGGGTCATGAGCAGGGGGTGGGGCAGGACACTCCAGGGGCACATCAGACCATTGATCTGCGGTTTGGACTTTACCACTTGTAATTCTGCAGGGCAGAAGCTGCGTCTGGAGACGTTAGCCAAGTTGGCATCACTTTGGGTTGAGCTGGTGCCCCCGCCTGTAAATCCTGGGCTGGGGAGGGGGGCTGTGTCCAGAGTGGACCCCAGGGAATTTGCTCTCTTCTCGCACTCTGTCCTGCCCGGCCCAGCCCTGCCGCATGTGCATGGCCTAGGGATGGCAGCCAGGTCCCCCTTAGCCAGCCCAGCCCCCGGGGAGGGGAGAAGTGATGCACCCAAGACCGCTGAGGCAGCAGGGGCGCAGCACTGGGGTAGGACTCGGGAACCGTGGACCCAGCCTTGCTGCGATCTTCTGCTGGACGTGTCTCTTTTGGAGGCTCAGGAAAGAGGCCGAAGAGGAAGTACGGGGATTTCCCTGGGCTCTCCCTGCCACAGAACCAGTGCAGCAGGCCTGGAGGCTTCCTGCCCCCTGACCGAGCCCAGAGAACTCTGGGTAGCTGGAGCGGCTGAGCAGGCGCCTCTGGGGAGAGCACCGGAGAGCCCCATGGGCCAAACTCCCTGCCCCTCCCATTCCTGGTTCCCCGACAGCCTCTGGCTCCCACCTCCCTGCAGCCTCTTGTCAGAAGCTCGCTAATGGGAAGCAGTGAGAGGGTGCTGGCCGGAGGAGCCCACGTCTGCTGTGTGGCTCTGATCTCCAAAGCCCTTTATGCTCCAACTGCTTCCAGCTGCTGAGCCCCCGTCACTCTGCAGTTCCTGCCGCTGGCCCCGGGTCACGCTCCGTCCCCAGTCACCGTCTCGGGCCCTGGGAGCCAGCGAAGCCGTGGGGCACGAGGGAGTGGGAGAGCCCGTCCCGCAGCGTGGCCAATGCCGCATGGGACGGCGGGGTGGGGTGATCCTCTCTGGGTGCAGGCTGAAAACGCTCCCCACAGCCAGGCCTGGGATACTGAAAAGCAGGAAGTGAGGAACTTGTCCCATCCACACATACCCACACACACACACGCACTACACCCCCCCAACACCCTACACACACACACACCCTACACCCTCTCCAACCATATACACACACACACACCCTACACCCCCCGCCCCCCCAAACACACACACTCCAGTGTTTGGGCTGATATTCTCCGAGCTGTCCTGTTCAGAGGATGGACCAGGGCAACCGCCCCAGCCCGCCCCGCTCTGCCTCTTCCCGCCCCTGTTCTGCCCTGCCCCTGCCCCCACTTCATCCCTTTCCCCAAATCCCCACCCCTCCTCTTTCCAGCTTCCGCACCCCCCTACCCTCGCCCCCGAGTGATTCCAGCAGGGCCGGTTGGAGCAGGCTGGGACCGGGTGGCTTGCTGATGCCGGCGTCAGACCCCTACCACTAGCCCCCAGGCCACCCTGCACCCTGCATTCCCCTGAAGTGTGGGGCCCCCCCAAAGCATGGGGCCCAGGGCAATTGCCCTGGTCCATCCTATGGATGGGATGGCTCTGCCGGGACCCGTTCTGGGCACCACCAAATATGATACAAACCTGGCACCCAGGCCCTCTGGCCTATGCGGGTTTTCCCTGGCCATGTTCTGCTGGTGGCCTAAGGAATCAAGGCTCATCCCCATCCAAGGGTTCAGTGCTGGCCCCAGGGAGGGTCTCATTACAGGCCAATTCAGCTCAGCCCCACAGGCCGGCCCTCCCAGGCCTGCTGCTTGGTAGCCTAGCAATGGGGGGGTCATTCCTCAGGGCACAGGAGTCAAAACGGCACAGAAAGAAGCAAGACTTTCCTGGAGAAGCTGAGATCAGTGTGAGCTGATTTTTTCCTCCCCTTCTGTTTGGTGGCTGAAAGCACCCGATTGTTTGCAAGGGCAACAAGAGATGGGCCCCAGCTCATGGGGGAGGGGGAAGGCCAGGGGGCAGGAAATGGGAGGACAAAGAGATGACTGTGTGACAGCTGACTCCCTATGAGAAAACCTGGCCGGATTGTTCCCCCCCTTCCAGAGCATGGTTTTGTCTTGTCATTATTATCTGTACTACAATAGCATTTACAGCTCCCTACCTAGACCAGGGCGCCGTCGGGCTGGGCTCTGCCCAGACCTCAGCCGAGATCAGGGCCCCGCTGGGCCGGGTGCTGCAGACACAGTGTGAGAGACCCTGTTGCAAGAGCTCCCAGCCTAACTGGAGAAGACAAACGGAGAGAGGGGGATTCCCATTTTACAGAGAGGAAACTAGGCCAGGGAGGCTGTTTGACCTGCCCATTGTCACGCCAGGAGTCGTGGCAGAACCAGGAATTGAACCCAGGTGTCTTGAGTCCCATCCCTGCCTTCCGAACAGTCTGAACAATGCGCACCCCTGTGTACTCCCAAAGAGAGACTGCCAGTTAGCTCCTCGTGCCCTGGCACGACGCTGCGTGCCCACAGCTCCTGCGCACTTCTCTGCACCCCAGGGGACTTTGGCACCTTGCCGAGTGGGGCGCTGTCTGCTCTGGTCCACTCGCTCTTAGTCTGACCTTTGCTAACCTGCCCCTGTTCTCCCCGCAGCATGGGGCCCTGCCATGGGAGATTGCTCTCCCTGTGGCCCCTCCATAGGCTTTGCTAGGGTATCACCTGTGACAGGAGCCAGGGCCGGCATTACCCATTAGGCGGCCACCTAGAGTGTCAGCAATTGCGGGGGGGAAGGGGGGAAATTGGCGTCCTCTGTGGCAATTTGGTGGCAGCTCAACACTTCTTCCGCCGCCGGCGGCATTTCGGCAGCGACTGCCCCTTGCCGATTTCGCCGCCGGGGACAAGGCGGTAAGGAATTTTTTTTTCTTCACCACCTAGGGCAGCAAAAAAGCAGGCGTGCATCCTGGCAGCGGCTAGCTCTCACCTCCTGCCAGAGACGTGCCCTGGAGGGGGTGGGGGGACTACTTTCCCCTGTTGTTCTCTGGCGGAAGTACACCGGCCTTTGCAAAGACCTTGGTCTTTTGTCCCTCCTGAATCCCAGGGCTCGGGTGGTTCTCCAATAACAACCCCTCTGACCCTCCCGGCCCTGGACAGCCCAGCCAGCAAAGGCCTGGAGCCCGGGCCTCGTTTCCAGCTGTCAGTCCAGAGAACGAGGCACTTTTCTGGAGAGCAAGCAGCAGCCCCAGGCTACTCAGGGTCCCCCAGCGCGGAAGGCGTTATCCCGGCTGCTGCCTGAGTTGCTTGCCAGGCAGTGCAGGGCATGGAATGTGCCCGCAGCCAGCTCCATCTAATTGGGCCTGCGGCTCCCTGGCCATCCATCAGGGCCGGGGAACGCGGGACGGACAGAGCTAATAACGCCAAGGCCCTGCTCATTTGGGAAAATTGCTCTGGGTTGGAAAAGTGGCTCTGTTTTCCCCAAGTGATTAACGAGAGCTGGAAAAGGGAGGCTCCGGGGCTGGGCTCCCATTCATGTGCCGCTCACGCCAGCCCCGCTCCAGCACCCCGGAGCACCCTGCACTGCTGGAGGTGAGACGGGCCCCCTGGGAGCCACGGCGCGGTTTGGCAATGTCTGTGGAAAGACCTGGGTCCGAATGGCAGGGGCTAGTCCCCACAGCTGGGCTGAGAGTTACTGGAGGGTGACCCCTGAGGAATCAGGGAAATTGCTGCAGGAAGCGTCAGACCCAGGAAGCCAGGAAAACAAAGGGAACCAGGCTGGAAGGGACTGAGGGGAAGGAAAGGCCTGTGGAGCAACCCCATGTGTGGGAGAGGGATGCTGACGACAAACCAGGGACTAATCCTCCCTGCTAGCCACGAGGCCCAGCCAGCTGTGACAGACTCGAGATCCAGGCCAACTGGTGGCTCCAACCTCAAAGTGTGCTGCCAAAAGAGGGGGCAGAGTGTCCCTCCAGGCGGGCTTTGCTAGAGGACGGGGACACTCACTCCCCCAGCCAGAACAACGAGAAGATCTGTGGCCCCGAGGCCCGGGTCCATCCACCATTCGCAGCCAGTAATGAACACAAGGTTCAGGACTACCCAGATAGACGGTGCACCTGTCTCTCCAAACTTGTGGCAGGTTTCCACGGGCCCAGCAGAGAGCGAAAGTCAAACCCACCTGCTCCTAGTCCACTGTTCCCTGGCTTTGCTTCTGGGCCCACCAATCCCTGGTGCCAGTTGAGAAAGGGGTTACCGTGATCTGCACACTGGGCAGGGACCCAGCAGCTCATCTCGCACCAGGGCTGCCAGTCAGCTGTCTGGGGGTGGCAGTTCTTCTCCATGACTGATCTGAGCTGGTGTTGAACTGGCACCCTAGAGACGAAGGCTCTGTCTTCCCCGACCCCTCCGTTACTCCCAAAGAGCCAGAATTCGGGCCAGGTTGGAAAGATGGACGCATCAGGCTTTTCTATTCCCCTGTGCCAGAGAGATGCTCCCAGCTGCAAACACTGAGAGCCACTGCAGCCCACCTCGGGTTGTGGGCAAAGGCCCAGCTGTGACAAGCAGGGAGAAGGGTGGACATGATCTTAAAAGTTTCCTGTTGGGGGAAAGGCTTTTCTGAAGGGAAATACCCAGAGCTGTAAGCTGAGATGAGAGGGAGGAGGGGAGTTGACACCTTCGGCCGGGAAGTGAACAAAGGAAGGCAGACGGGTGGAGGGATTGAAGACAAGTAGAAGCTGTCTGGGAAAGAGAGGCGGGGAGCCCGGATTCGGGGTCTCATCTTCCTGCCCCCCAGAAGGGCCTGACTAAGGGGGCCTGTTTGTACTGACAAGCTCTGAGTTGGATTGTGTTCCTGGCATCTCCAATAAACCTTCTGATCCATTGGCTGGCTGAGAATCACTGTGAACCCCAGGAAGTGGGGTGTGTGGGAATGGAACTCCCCCACCCCCTGTAACACCAGCGCTGACATTCCCTTCACCTATCCCCAGGGACAATAGCCACCGATAACAATGGAGAGGGGCAGAGGAAAACAGGAGCAGGCCAGAAGTCTCTGTTTTCCAGCCTGAAACAGCTGCACAGGTCTCTGCTCTCTCCCTCCTTTCCCACGCGTGCAGGTATCTCCACCCATCTCCAGACCCGTCTCTGATTCCATCTGTCCCTCTGTCAGAAACTAATTGTGCCTATGTTTCCTCAGCGGACCGAGAGCCGCGCGGCTGATGTCTCCTTTCATGGCACCCGTCAGCTTGCCAAAGGATTTACACTCCTAATGATATGCATTCTTCGGCTCTATAGAAACTCCTCTACGACGGGAACCTTCTGACTGAAATACATTTGCTGATGGGGATCACATGAGCCGTCAATGGACAATGTTAGGGGTACAGGCCTTTCCTCCAACTTGTGTGAAGAAATTAACATTGATGTGTTTAAAGCCAGTTATAACCCCTATGTTAATGAGGTGCGGCTCTTTTTTCCAAGCCGGATTTAGGCTTAGCGTCACCCCTGCTTCCATTTAACTCCGAGTGCACCCTCCTAAGCGCGCCACACTCCACCATCTTTATTTACCACCCAGTGTAAACGACCCCCAACAAGATTAAATTCTGCTTCAAATAAATTGGAACCGTCCTTCCAAGGGGTGGGGGACGTTGCCCTGAGCAACAGGAGTCCCTGGTGCGGTGTTTGGAAGGAGATGGACTATTGCAATCTTGCTGCTTCCGAGGACGGGAGGCCCCTGGGTTGGTGGTGAAGGGAAATGCTGCCCTGGCGCCAATGAGCGAATACCCGGACATGGGAAGGAACCGGATCAGAGGGAAGTCTTTCCCCCTTGACCCTCTGATTAAAACTGCTCTGGTGCATGCTGGGTCAAGAGGGCAAAGGTCCAGCCCTGCACGCCCTGCGGTGGCTTATCGGTATTAGTTCAGATGCTTCATTTTCAATGTTCACAATAAAATGTTGGGGTGGAGGGTTCGTGTCTCAGATCCCGCCACTCTGGAACATCGTCCTGGGCAGAAAGCTAAGGGCATAGACCAGGGAAAGGCAGGAGACATACGTCAGTTTGACTCTGTGTAGTGGAGTAGTTTACAATCCTTTCTCCCTTTGGTTCCCAGATCCCCTGGTCTCGGCTGCCTACTAAGAGATCAGCTCCTGCTACCTTCATGGTCTGCAGCCTGATGGTGAGTTAGTAATGGCCAAAGGGCCACAATATGCCACTGGCTAGACAGCCAGACCTGCTCCGCTCCAATCCCCTCTCCTTCCCCTGTCCAGAGTGGCTGGGATAGTTTCCCACTTAAGAAGCTGAACTGGGAACATTAGATCAGCTCCCACTCTCACTTTCTAGAATAAATGTTTCCTCTGTAGAGCTGCCCTGCCACCTCTCCGGGGATGGCCGGGGGGGAGCAGCGATTCCCATGTGCTGCTGCTAGAGGAGAGCAATTTCCTGGGCACCCAGTTGTTCCTGGAGGCCTCTGGAAACAGATGTGTTACGCATGCATCCGGCAAAGTGGGTATTAGCCTACAAAAGCTTATGCTCTAATACTTAAGTTAGTCTTTAAGGTGCCACAGGACTCTTTGTCATGTCTTTCAGTGAAAGTCCTAAATGTATTACACAATCCAATGCCAACGCTGGCGTCGGGATGGGCACACTCTATGCCCCAAAGCCACCATCTGATTTACCACCTTTCACGGATGTCATAACCAAGCACCCACCCAGTTCTGTGCTTGGACCTGCACCCACTGGCCCCTGTTCTCCACAGCTCTGCACCTTGTGTAATCGCTCACCTCCATGCAAGGCACACGTGGAATGCTGCTAAGCCAGAACGGTTACAATTTGCACGCACTGTGCATGGGTGTAAACAGCATGTTGGATTTGGTGCCCAACACAAAACTCCGCTCGCACTTTTCTCACCTGTGCAATGACCCACTTCGCTGGCTCCACTCTTCGCTTTTTGTTTTAAGTCCATCTTTATTACAAACTATCTGCATCCCACTTCCTCAGCTGCTGGGCCCAGGGAAACCAGAACAGAGCAGAAGCTCTCGGTATCAATAGTAGGATGGTCTGTGCTGGGTCTCAATCCAGTTCCTCGTGATCAGGAATCCATGTCACATGTGAACACCACCCCCACGGTACCATCTGACAAAGTTCCAGGCAGTCTTGACAAAAAGAGACCAAGGACCAGGCCGTGTAAACCGAATGCCTCTCTGGCTTGCGGAACTGGTTCCTGCAGGTCCGGGTAAGGACTCTGGTGCAGCTGCTGCCTGTACTATAACAGTTCTGTGAATGAATGGAAAACTTCAGTCTCAAGAGGCTGTCAGTCCATAAAATGCATTTATCCATAAATGCATAAAAACCACGCAGATGGGGGGGAAGGGTAGCGGTGCTAGAGAAGACAATAACCAATGAACTCCGTAGTGCTTCCACATTGCCCTTCGGAGGGACTTGAAAAGTTAAGATTTGCTTAACGCTAATAATGATCACAGGATTTTCAAAATGGGATATTAATAGAAATATTTCACGACATCTAAAATAAATTTCAATGAAACTAGTTTGATTGGCTTGGAAGTAAGCTTTCTCCATGCCCTGTTTGCAACCCAGACATTGCAGCAGTGTGCTAGTGCGTGGGACCCAGAAATGAAACTGAGTAGAAACTAGAGAAAGCGGTGAGGCTATTGTAGTCCTTTGCTTTTTGCCAGTTCACTCTCTTGGATGAACTGCATAAAGGCTGCAAAGTAAAGTGCAAGTCGTAAAACGTTCTCACTTTTAATCACCCGAGTCTCTGTTAGTAATACCTACAGTGAGCTTTTATTTAAAGGGGCGCTGTCAACTTTCAAAACATGCTTCTGCCTTGTACCTCGCACTGTTACAAGTACAATCTAGGCTGACAATCAAATACAGAAAATGTTTCCCCCATTGACTCGGTTTGTTGACGTTGGCTCTCAGCCAGCACGTTGTGAGTAGCCAGTTTCACTTTTTCTCCGGTGACCTAGTAAACCTCCTTCGTTGGGGTGGGTCTTTCACACAACACCCAGGTAGAGAAAAACCCGGGCGGGCCAACTCTGAGCGCGGTGCAACCCATAACAAACCCCCGCTAGATCGGGGGCTGGCCGGGCTTTCAACCACAGAGCCACCGCGCGCTCTGGGTGCGGTGGGGCGCGGGGCAGAGCTAAGTCCACATCCCGCGGAACCCGGCTGTGCCCCACACGGTCTCAGCCACTGGCGCTGGGAGCAGCCCAGGCTCGCGGCTTGTTCGGCCCGGGCCGGCGAGCGGAGTCCCAGGCCCCGGGCACGCGGGCACAGAGGGGCTGCGCGGGCACGTGGCGAGCCAGCGCCTGGGGCATCCCCCGACAGCGCGCACCCCAGCCTCCGCTGAGAGCCGCCTGCCCATTGGCCCGCCAGCCCGGCCGCTGCGCCCCCGCTTCCGATTGGAGGACGCGCTCCCCACAAGCCCAGAGGGAATCATTCACAGAACGGCGGCGCCGCTTCTGATTGGCAGAGGCGCGGGGGGTGCGCGGAGGGGGGCGGCGCGACCGATTTAAGGTGACCCGGTAACGCTCCGGGCTGCGGCGCTGCCCAGTCGGGGCGCGCCCGGTGCCTGCAGCCCTCTGGAAACCCCCTGCCCGGGAGCGAGCCGAGCCGAGCCGAGCCGAGCCCAGCCCCCGCCGCCCGTGGGCCCCTGCAGCGCCCGTGCAGCCCGGCTGTCTCCATCCCGCCTTAAAAGGGGCTGGGTCCGGGGATCCCGGTGACTCAGGCGGGGGGAGGGGGGGACTCTTCCCCACGGAGTCTCCCCCCCCCCGCCCCGGGCGTCCTTCCCCGGGCCGCGCCTGCCGCCCCCCGGGCGGGCCCCGGAGCTGGCGGGGCGAACGGGGACAAGCCCGAAATAACGCGCCGGGAGCTCGGATCGCCGGCGCGGAGCTCGCACGTGCTGCGGGGGGGGCCCCCCCCGGGGCCCCCGGGGAAGCCGGGGGGGGGGGGCACAGGCCCCCCCCCCTTTCTCCCGGGGAGCGGGGCGCTCGGGCTGTCGGCGGCGGGATCCTCGGAGCTGCTGCGGGCGGGCCGCGCTCCCAGCCCGCGGAGAAGCGAACCCGCGTGGGCTGGAGGGAGACACGAGCCGGAGCCCGCCTCGGGAGAGCGGCGCGGCCCGGCCGCCCCAGGGAGGGACGGGACGCGGGGGGGCAGGGCTGTTTCTGATTTGGGGGGCGGTTTAGTTTGGGCGGCAGCCGCTTGTCCCTGGAAGGGAGCGGGGATGTGCTGGCCAGAGGAGGGAGGAGAGCCCGGGCCACGCTGCGGCCTTGGCGCTGCCCTGTGTTTGCTTCCCAGCCGGCGCGGGGGGGGAGGATCAGGGGACAAACTCGGCCTTATTTGTCATAGGTTTCTCCCCCTCCCCATTTTTTTTCTGGGGTGGGGAAGCTGCTGGATTTCTGGATTGCCAGGTATGTGCTCTTCTCCCCTCCCCCTCCCCCAAATCAATCAAGCGATGACTTTGATGATTTCCCGGAATGAACACAAGATCGTTTAGGGCAGGACAAGAGCGCTCGGGACAGGAGTTCGGTTCCTCCGGGTGCAGGAGCTGAACTCGAGCAAAGGGTTGTAATAAAACGTACAACCGCATCGAAGCCGAGCGGTTTGTGGGTTAGGGGGTTATGGCAGGAGTCTGTCTTCCGAAGCGGCCAATAAATCGGTCCAGCAAGTCACATTTTCCACTGCCGCCTAATCCCCTAAAAGAATATTAAAGGACTTCTTTGTTCTAGGGTTAGGGGTCTTTAGGTTTTTAATTTTAAAAAAATATGGTTCCTTTTTGTATCTAGATGGGGAAGGACCTGAATGCAATTTTTGAGCTAATAGTTGCCCAGGAAACAATAGTAAAACCCTTTAAAAAATTCCAGATTAGAAGTTAATCCTCTAAAGGGAACTTCGGCCTTTGCTTGCTCGCTTATTTATTTTTAGCTACAACAAAAATACCACAAGGGGCTATGAAATAAAACGCAGACAAATCACTTCATGTGTCGCTCTGTGAATGAAACAGCAAATATTGAAAACTCGGGATCGGAAAACCTCCTTAAACGGGGTCATAAGAATTGTAATGAATGTGACTTTCGAAATGTAAATCTGAAACGGGTTGAAAATAAAAAGCGAAGAGGGTGGATTTGGATCTAGAAATCTCCGTTCCTCTGTGCTGAGGCGGTTCCATTTGAACGGGTCTTTTCCCCATGGAACTACTTTCCAAATGACTTAAAAAATTCTCCGGGCGCCCAGGCATCCGTTTATTATTTTTAAATGTTTTGGGAGAACAAGCAATGTGTGCTCTGGTCCGGCTGGGGGGGAAACGTACGGAATAATTGAATGCTAAATTGTTTATCTTTAAAATGCAATTTCTCTCTCTCTCTCTCTTAATTCTTTGTTGATAGGAAGGACAAATCTAGGCCCTTTTTAATTTATTTTTTACTTTCGCACTAAGGCTAGTTGGATTCCTGGAGAACAGTTCGGTTTTACGAGGTTTTCCCAAAAATGATTCCAAACATCTCGGGTTCTTTCCAAGACGATCTTCCGAGGGGGATTTAGGAGGGGTGATTTTATTTATTTTTTGTTACCTTCCTAAAATAAAATAAAAATCTTTCCCTAAGCGTCCCCCCCTCCCTGCCGCCTTCAGGGCCCGACTCGCGTGGTCGGTGTTTGCATTGTTGCAAACCTTGGAAGCTGGAAGATTCTCGCTGGCTCGGGTCAGACGCTGCGTTGCACCTCAACGGTCAGGAATAAAACGTTCCCCTCCTTCCCAGCAATTGCACAACCGGGCGTCAGTCCCCGAAGCCGCTTGACGAGCTGGAAGGTGGGTTCCCTGACGGCTCGGAAATACATGGAGGGAGGCTTTTACTCTGGATTAGGGCACAATGGCAAACCCGCGTGGAAACGAGACCGACACAATATTGCCGGGGTTAAATGAACGTGATTCTTTCGAGGGTTTAAATGCTTTAAATGCTAGGACGGTTTGGGTTTTATTTCCCCCCTCGACTGGATTAAAATACTCTTTATTGTCGCTCACATTTTAGAGGAATTGTGGGTGTAAAATTCGGGCAGAACAGAAGGCGAGGCGAGCCCGATCCCAGTTTTGGTCAAACGCACAAAGCTTTTTGCTCCCAAAATAAAACTAAACAATCCATAAAAATATGAAGCAAGTCCCGGTAGATTTATGGGTTCGAGAAGTCCCAGCTCTGCGATCAGTCCCGTTTTGGTTTGTTTAGGGATGTCAGACTTTCCGCTCTTTTTTTTTTTTTTTTACCGTTTTCACCTGTTTTTAAAGAAGTCTCTTCAGTCCCTTTGAAATCTCTTGGGACGGGTCACTCTTTTTCGGATCTTCTTTTCTCTCCTCCCCCCACCAGGAAAAGTTCCTTCTCCTGCCCTTCAGCCGCGAGTCACCTTCGCCGGCTCCCAAAACGGACTGAATTGACTCTGATTTTTTCTTTATTCAAATGGATCCTCTAGTTTCATTTCTCTCTCTCTGCAAATGTATTTAATCTCCCCTGCTCTAAACACAAGCTGCATCCAGAACAATAAACTATATTAAACAGACTGCAAATAATAAAATAAACCTGGCAACCAATATTTTTTTTGCCTTTGGTGCACGGTTAGATTATTGTTTATGCCATAGTCATATTTAGCTAATTATATTTATTTGCCTTGCAAACATTTAATTTAATTAAAAAGCAGGTCCCAAATCCACCCTTTTCTCCCCTTCTCTACTGCCATTTCATTATGTTCTTGTCCTCATGCCAAATATTTTGTCCCCTCCCCAGAAAAAGCATTTAGGAAACCAAACAGGCCCTGGAAGGTGAGGGTTTCTTCTGCAGCTGGGTTTATTTCGAGGCTGTTTTGTCGCCAGTAAACGCCCTCGTTTGTTGACCCCCGGGCCTGGTCCCAGCGCTTTGGGGACTGTCTCGCTCACGGGTGGAAGCCGCTCTGGGCTCTGCGTGGGAATTCCCCGCCTTGCAAATTCTCCCGAGCATTTGAAGAATGTTGTAAGTGCAAGTTGCAGATTTTTTGTCTCTCTCCCTCCCCCACCCTCCTTTACAAACACGAGGTTGCAAGTGGCAGAACAAAAATAATTAGCTGGGAATCAAAGATTAGCGAGGAGCTGGGGTCGAGCTGCAGGCGGATGTGGGGGTAGGGTGGGGGACATTCGCCTGCTATTAATAAATCTCTCTCCCGAGCTCCGACAAAACCTGGATCCTCCCGCAACTCCCTTAAGATCCGAACTTAGTGGGACCAGTTTGTGATTTTTTCCCTTTGCCCCGTTCCTCGGGCTTTGTCCTCCGAGCCCAGGCCTGGCCAGCAGGTCCCGGTGGGGGTGGTATTTCGAGGATCGCTTCATGTCTTCGGGAAGGGGAGCTGTGATCGGCTCATCCGCCGGGCATTTTCCTTTCCGGCCCCACGCAACGGCACAAAGCAACGCTCCGCTCGCTCGTTTAAAACACGGCGAGGCCGCTTTGAGCCCCCAGCCGCGCCCGGGACAGCCCGTGTCGAAAAATGAACCAGAAATAAATCTCCCAGGTTCCATGGAGCGAATCTCTGCAGCCCGGCCCCGGCCCCGACTCCCTGGTTTCGGTTCAATTTCTCCCGGTTGGTTTGTGGTTGCACGAGGAGCCCCCCGGCTGCAGAGCCCCGCACCCCACTCTGCGGGCCTGGGTGAAGGGAAGACGGGGGTGGGGTGGGTTGTAGAGTTTCCAAGGATCCCAGCGCCCCCATTGCAAAGGGCCGGGCTAACCCTGTGTGTATTTTTCTTTCCCGTGTTGTTGTTGCCAGTTTATGACCTTCCCATGCTGTTAAAGGAATGTCTTGCCACATCTAATTTTTGTCCCAATGAGCTATGGACGGGGGGGCCCGGCATTTTGAAGTAATTTGATAAGCCATCAAGTGGCAAATCCGAAAGGGGGGGGGGTGGACTGTTCCAGGTAGAGTTTCCTTTATAACCTGAATTTACAATGAGAGCGTTCTCCTTTATGGATATAATAGATTAGATTTCACAACTTACTTCAGCCGAATGGTACCGTTTAAGGAGCCCCGACTGATTTTTATTACACGCAGCCAAATTGGATGTTTGTGCTTTTAAAGGGAAACGATTGTGACATGAAGATATATAATTTTTAAAGTAAAAAGGCAGCGAATTGGGATCGCCAGCCAGGGTAGCCAACACACACACTCCCTGAGACACACTCTCTCTCTCTCACACACACACACTCCCTGAGACACACTCTCTCTCTCTCACACACACACACTCCCTGAGACACACTCTCTCTCTCACACACACACACACATTCCCTGACACACACTGGCTAACACACACAGCGCTACTCACGCTAGAAGTTTGCTGAGATTTAATATTTGCCTTTAGCCCTTCTCGGTGTGGGGACCCCCCAGCCATGCGGGGTCCTGTGTCGCCTGGTTCTTTGTTTAGTGAGGGCTGCAGGGTCCCCCGGGAAAGGGGGGGGCTAGGGAAAGCAGAGATGTTTGGGCGGGTCAATGAGTTTCGGGGTCCGCAAGACCTCACCCAAAGCGGGGGGCCAGTCTGCGCCCCCCCACCCCGGGGAACCCGCCTTTCGCCTCGGGGAGCTCAAGGGCGCGGGGCTCCCGCCCCCGAGAACCCCAGGCCTGGTTAATGGCAGGCTATTGAGCCCGACTCGGCCCGGCCCCGGGCACTCCCAGAACCAGCTCAAGAGTTTTTCTTAATTCGATTTTGAAATATTCACAGGATGGGCCGGGGGGGGGGGGGGGGCGCCCCCCCCCCCGCCCCCCAACCCCCGCCAGGGCCCGCGCGGGGGGGGGGGGGGGGGGGCGGCGGCTCCCGTGCGGGTTTGCAC
Organism: Dermatemys mawii; assembly: GCA_007922305.1. NCBI lineage: Eukaryota > Metazoa > Chordata > Testudines > Dermatemydidae > Dermatemys > Dermatemys mawii. The sequence goes on from ML677373.1 coordinate 23,036,337, forward strand.
TGCACGCCCGGGCGCTGCGGGGCACGTGCGGGTTAGCGCGGTCGCTGCGGGCCGCGCGTTTGCACGTCTGTGCCTTGCACACCCGCGGGGCTAGTGGCCCGGCGCCCGGCCTGCTCCTCGCGGCCTTCCGCGCTGCTCAGCGGGCCCATTGTTGCAATGTGGGGGCGGGAACGGGAGCGCGGAGTTCGCCTGGACACACACTCCCTGGATGGCTGAACTGGGCTCCCCCCACCCCAGAGCTAACCTGACCCCCTCCCCCAGCAGCCTGTCCCGTGTCTCCTAGCCCCGTTCTGCTGTCAGGCCTCGTTAACGTCTCCCTGGGCTCTGATCAGGGGAACCGGCCCCTCCCCGCGCCTGGAGGATTTGCTGGCTTGTTGAATGCAAATTCGGCCGGGTTGGGGCCTCTCCAGTGGACAGAGGCAGGAGGCTCTGGGCACAAGGCCGCAGCCAACGGGCCTCTGGCTTCGCCTTAATTTGTATCATCCCTGGATACTGGGATTTAATCAGAACCATCTTGGCCCAGCTCCGGGCTCCAGGACTGTCCCACCACCTCTCACTGCAGCCCGTCAGCCCAGGCCACAAAGGGGCCCTGGTTCTGCTGAGGGGGGAAGGAAGGGGGAGGCCGCAATGCAAAGGGCTCCCAGGAACTGCCCTGGGGCCACACCTCGGTCACTGCTGCTCTCCAGCCCTCGGAAACTTCCTCCCGGCCTCTGCCAGTGGCACAGGGGTGAAGCAAAAGACACATCCAACAACACAACACCCCCCTCCGCTCCCCAGCAATAAACCTCAGCTGCCTTGGCCCACTAGTGCCCAGCCCAGGGGGGTCACACTGCTGGACAGCTCTGCAGTCTGCCTGGGCCTGTGTCTCACCTTGGCAATGGCTGGATTTCCCATGCGCGCTGTGCACCTATTTTGTTTTTTTGCTGCCTTGGAGGGATAAAACAACAGCATCCCCCAGCCCTCGCTCCGTCCTGTTGGCCCTTCTGGTTTCCACACTCACTAGCTACCCAGGGTGGTGGTGTTTGGGGTTTTCTTTTAGCCCCAGGGCTTGTTTACAGGGAGGTGGGTAGAGGGAAGAGGGCACTTGTTCCCCCCCCCCGCCCCTTTGTGCAGGAATACTTGGAGATTTTGGACCCTGGGCCCAGCTGGAGGATTTCTGATGGCAATGCCCCCCGTGACCAGACTGGCTTTGGCAGATTCTTAACCCACACGAGACATTGGGGCTGAATTTAAGATGAAAAATGAGACGTCTGATCACTCAGCAGGTGCAAAAAAATACAGCTTAGGGAAAGGACCTTACAGCCATGCTGCCCTCCCCTTAATCCACTCGCTGCAGCGAAGCAGGGGCTGGTCGGCCACACGGATAACCCCGAAGGGCACCGGACTTGGGCCAGACCCAAAGAGATGCCCCAAGGCAGTACCCCAGCAGTCTCTCCCCAAACACAGCCCCCCAGCTGAAGCTAGCCCCAGGGCGGGTGGTAGGATCTACGGCATGGGGTGTATTCTGGTGATTGGGGGACTCCGGGGGAGAGAGAAGCAGTGGCATTTCACACTCACCTGCACTTGGGGTACGGATAGTTGAATTCCCTCCCTGCCATCTGCACCAGAACCTACCATGATGATCATGGAGGAGACCAGTGCTTTGTGTGTGTGTAATTGTGCTAGAGACAAGTTGGCTCTTTAAGTGGCCTGGCCCAAGAGGCCCCTCCCCAATAACCTTTCTACAGCCCCTTCCCAGCCCTGGGGCCTTTTCCTTTCATCCTGACCCCTTAGAAACCAAACCTGCTCTGGTGAAGGCCAGGCCCCGGAGCTGAGCTCCTGCTGAGGATAAGGAGAGCGGCCCAGAGCAGCTCAGTGATTTGGAGAACGTGACCAGAGGGGAAAAGGGGGCTGAGGCTGCAGAGAGCCACAGACCCCCCACCCCCGGGGGTAAGGGCTCAGCGATGTACCCCCCCCCCCGTACAGAGATCTCCGCTCCTCTCCTACTAAAGACGGGGGCTTGCCCCTCAAGGGGATCCCAATGCTCCTGCCAGCTCCCTCTGGTCCCTTTCATTTGGAGTTGGATTTATGGCCCAGGCCGAGCTTCTCCCTCCCTTCCTGCTTCATCCCAAAGCTGGGGAGGGGACTCAGGCTTGAGGGGTCAAGGCCATCTCGTTCTGTCTATGGCATGTGACTGGCCCCCAGCCCGCTCTGTGGGGAGCCACCTGTCCCTTGGGGAGTGGGGTGTCTGCAGGGCACAGGTGCCAGCCCCACGCTGCCAGCAGAGCAGGACAGTTCAGTTTCTGGTGCAGAAAGTCTCTGTGCTTATTTGGTGTTTTCCCTACAAACCAACAACTGGAGTCATGTTAAAAATTAAACAGGCCAGGTCAGGCCCTGGCTCCCAGCTGCACTGGGGTTATTCTTCAGGGAGCACAGATAACAGAGTTGAGCAGTTATCGGCCAGGGGGCTGCGTCTGCCTTTACAGCTGCCTTTACAGCTGAACGAAAAAACCCAGGTCCCCTTTGTTCCCATGTTAAACATTACAGGAATTTCCCACTGCTGAGACCTGCCCTGCCCCTAATGCCACCGTTTTCAGAAGTGGAGGGCAGGGAGAGTCTCTAAAGGAGAAAATAGTAGAGGGGGGAGGTGCATTTAACAATTACTTTTGGAACAGTGGAGCGACCTCAGTAGCCTCTTAGTTTTGCAAATATTTTTTCCCTCCTGGGTTAATTGTACTTTGTGTGGGTCTGAAAGGAACAGGTAGGTAGTGAGTAGAGGCACTAGACTACAGGTTCAGGAGAGTTGGGGTGAGTTCCCAGCTTTGCCAGGTCTCTCTGTGTGGCAGTTCCCCATCTGTGCATGGGGATGAAACTTCCCAGCCTCATGGGGGTGTAGGTTCATTAAGATGGAGGCCATGCAATCTAGATAGGTAGCATGGGGCCAGCTTTAACAGTAGGCTTATTATAGCGGCTTTTGTTAATGTCTTTGCTTTTCTTATAGGGTCTCTTTATTCCTCTGCTATTTAACCTCCAAGAGTTCTCTCTTATATAAATAGATTGGATAAATAAGGTCCCACTCTTCCATTTTCCTAATAGTAACCATAAATTTATTTACATTTCTAATATGCCAGGTACGCTAACATGACACATTGCATCTTCCAGTGTGCACTAAAGATACGAATTGAACTTTAGTCTCCGAGCAATTAAGACGCCTGAAACTGCACTTCATTAATGGTTGTTATGCAATAAAAATGATAAAACTGCCCTTATTTGTGATATAAAAACGCAATTTGTTTTAATTTATGTTTTTAAATCCATACTGAGTTTCTTTGCGGACCCTGCCAGGCATCTGTCTCCGAAGCGGGGGGCTGAAGGAAAGGGGCAGAGAACAGTCAGAGCTGCAGCAGACAAGAGCCCGGGCACTTTCTACATTTTTTGATGTCGAGTGTTGTTTGGAGCGAGATTTGTATAAACATCTCCGCAGCGCAACAACTGCGAGGGGCTGGGGTGCGCCCTTTGGCCATGGGTGGGAGCTGCCAGTGTTAAAGTGAATGGAGCCTGGGCAATGGAAAATCTCCCCACCCCCGCAACCACAAATCCTTCCTTCTCCCCACAGCCAGGCCAGAGTGGGGACCCTTCCTACCCCATCTCCAGATCATTACCGTCCAAGCCCACGGTGCTTGTGCCCAGGAGTCTGTCAGGGGGATGAAGGCCTCCAGAGCTCACCCACTGAATCCCCAACCCTTGAGGAAGGAACAGCTGGCTGAGGGTCCCGTGTCTGGGGAGTTCCCATGTGGACGGAGTCCTTTCTGAAGTGGGGTGACAGCAGGACAAACCCCCACAGGGAGAGAGGAAGAGAAGCCCCCCCATAACCTCGAACATGATACCCCTGTGCTGATACAGGCTCGGGCTGTCTGTCCCCACAACAGCTGCGCCTTGTCCCCAGTGGCAACTCCTTGTGCAGAGCTAGGAGGACGCAGGGTATCTTGCTTGGTTTGTGTCTTTCACGCTCTTGGGTCAAGCGGGGATTGTAATCCTCCTGCAAGTGCTGGCAGCGAGCAGAAAGTTTCTGCCATCTGGGCAGAAAGAGAGAAAGCTTCTAGGAAACAGTCCCCATCTGTCCTGCCATTGAAATCACCCCTGCCCCTGTGAAAGGGCTTTCAGTGGCTCAGGGCATTGGCTCCCTTGGGGAATGCGGCAGAAAAAGACCATGCCATGAGCTCCTTCTGTGGCACAGGCCGAGGTATTCCCAGACCCTGCCCTAGCCAGAGGCCGCGTGGATTCTGCTTCGGTTCGCTCTGTACCGGTTGTCCTCTGCAGCTGCCCCAGAGCTGTGTGCATGGGTTTAGCCTGCGTTCCTCTAGCAGGGCTGGGGATCTGATCACGAGTCAAACAGAGGGCTTGAGTCTGCTCTCCTTTGTGCCATTTCTACCCTGACATGAATCACTCCGGATTTGCACCAATGCAAGCGAGAGCCGAATCAGGCCCCGGGACTGCCGATCGGCTTGTTTTGCAAGCAGAGACCAACAGCACTGGTGGAAAATGTACCCACCCAGGGCGGGTGGCTGCGAAGGTGGGATCCTTCCACTGAATCAATGATTGGTATATGCCCCAATCTGCCGGTCCTGGCACTGAAACAGGGAGTTTAAACCCCAAGGTTTAACATTGTCTTCCCATGTGAAAGGCCATTGGGGTCACTGGTGACCTGTCATGCAGAACAGGCCTCGTGCCCTTCTGCCTTAGTAGCTTTTACTCAGGAGTGAAGCAACGCAGAGCGTGTCTTCTGAGTCATTCATTCATCATCATTATGCCCTCCACCCCTCTCAGGGTATGGGCCGCCAACAATAGATTGCCAGAGGATTCTGTCCTGGGCCATTCTCCAGGAAGTTGGTCTCTGAATTATCTATTGCTTGCGTTTCTGTAGCGGGTAAATTTTTACAGGATGGGGTTGCTAGCCCCATGCCCAACCTTCCTCCTTTTTCATCCGGGCTTGGGACCGGCATTGGCGGAGTTTCTCTTCTGAGTGCCACATGGAAAGCTGGGCGAGTCCACATCAGACAGGGACCCTGGCTCCGGAGGGCTGAGCCCCACCTCCTGCAGTGAGGAAGGGAACTTGGAAGGGGAGGGGCTGGAGGGAAGCACATCTGCTCTTGTCACATGGGGCATCCCCCTCTCCTCCCGGAGAGCCCCAGCTATTGCAGTCTGTGGAACGCCTCTGGGTCCGGACTGCTGGCTGGCTCTGCACAGCTCACCCCACCCTCCCCCGGAGGTCACTGCTCTTTCTGCACGGGTCCCCCCCATGCTCCCAGGGTTGTGTGTTGAGAAAGTGTCTTTGCAAAGTTAATTGCTAAACTTTCCCAGAAGGAAACGTGACTGATTGAAATGAATGATGCAGGCTCTCTTCTCATTACTAATCAGGCCCGACTGGGCAGATTGGGGTAAGCAGCGAGTCAGAGAGAGAGGCTGAAAAGCCATTAGTATTAGAGGGAATATCTTGGGGCCGGGAGAGGGAGAGCAGTGCTGAAGGCTGGGGGAGCGGCCCGGCTTTGAATGCAGCCAGCGGGCAAGTGAGTATCTTTAGATTTAGACACCAGCTTGCACTGCCGCGCTCAGTGACAGTTCTGAAATCAAGCAAGTGCTCCATCGCAGGGATGCGCTTCAGACATTCCCGTGCCTCCGTCAGGGCGGTTGTCGCTGTCGCCCTTCACCGGCACATTCACCCGTAGGGCCTCGGCGCGGCAGTGACCGTAGAGACTCACGGAAAGGCCTGGAACGAGAGCCGTGCTCAGGCTGCCTGCGCCCCTGCGTTCCCTAGCCGGGGGAGTGACTCAAGTCTCCAACTCCTTTGAGTCACTTCTGGCCATCACCAAGGAGATGCGAGGGTTCGGGGGCAGAGGGAGAATGGCCTTGAGTTCTGCAGCTCTGGTGCAGGCCTCTGGAGATGTCGGGTCTTCCTGAGCTGCGGCGTGATCTGGAGCCAGCCGTGCTCCGTCCCTGTGCCTGGGGGTAAAACGGGGTCATAATTCCTCCTCTGTCAATTTAACCTGTAAGCTCTCTGAGGCCGGGGCTGCCTCTGACACTCTGCTTATGCAGCAGGGCCGTGAGCTCAGCGGGGGCTTGGCCATACTATTGCGATACAAATCATTACAGGAACTCGCCTCGGAATCACAGGCCACAGCCACATGGCACCTTATCTTCCAAAGGACCCGCCCCCCCGGTCAATGTTTTGCAAACTAGATGTGGATGTCCGCACTGAAATGCAGCCTCCTTTGGTGGTGGTGGTGATGGGCGGCATTAGTCCACTGTCTGGAGTGGAAGGAGGTATCATTCTGGCTTTGGATATCAGGGAAAACTTTTGGTTTTACCAACAGCACAAGGGGTCTTAAATCTCCTGTGAGAATCTCGATTTTCCAGATCTTTTGCTTCCCTTGGTTTTGGCTTTTACTTGGAGCTTGAATTCCTGGCTCTCCGGGTGCTTTACCAAGGCGGGGAAATACACTCCTAATTATCATCCCTACCTGAGGCAAGCAGACTTTGAGTGACAGGTCAATGGCAAGTCAGGATTAGAACCCAGATCTTACTGCACCCATAGCTGGCCCTTCTTCACAGCTCAGCAGGCGCTGTGCCTGTGGGGCTGGGTACAAGCCTCCCACCTGGCTAGCCAGTGGAAGATTCCGCTTCCACACACCGAGTAGGTCAGATGATCTGGACAACAACTGGGCTCTTCCCCCCGCCCTCGTGCTTGGAAAATGCCAGGGCACAAAGTCCCATTCTTGTGGGCTTGGGGGAAAAGTCAAACCCTTTTTCGGGCTTGTCTGGAATTTCTTAGTATGTGGAGAACTGTCATTTCCCCACCCAGAGCTGTTTGCACGGCTCCAACCACATCCTTCCACCTGGGCAAATTCTCTGTTGCCCAAGGGGAGGGGGAGATTGGCTGCGGGAAGCCGTGTCCCTCAGCTGGGGCTCACACACCTTCGTGAAAATCTCTTTCTTTTCACCCAGGTCATTTCTCAGAGCCCTGCTGCTGACCTCAGCAAAGCTGCTCAAGGAGAGCCTCGCGGTATAGAAACCTAGAATATTTGAGTTGGGGGAGGAGGCCGAAAGCAATTGGACATATAGCTGCCAACAAGATGAATTCCTAGAGTGAAAAATGTCAGCCATGGGAAGGAAATCAATCGCTGGACAGAAGGGTTGGCCTAGACACGAATTCCAAACTCCAGCAACTGGATTCTGCCCAGCAGAAGACAACGCGAGTTGTTTTCCGGAGGAACAATGCTACAAATTAAAATTCCAAATCTACCTTTATTTCTTCAACTGCTGTACCCTCTGGGACGGGCAGACAGACAGACAGACACACACACACACGCACGCACACAAGCAAACAATTAAGATGCTTAAGACAAGGCCGGTTGTCAATAGGAGGATCTGTAATCAGTTCCCATTTATTGAGTGCTGGACCTCCTGGTGTTTTTTTACATTTTCATAAACTAGGCTGAGAGCCGGAGCTCGTCCGAGGCCACCTTTTCTAATTAAAATAATTACAGCCTCCCAGCATCCCTTTGGGGTGTATTTATTCTCGTTAGCTCTTGAAATCCAACCAAAAGGAATCTGGTACATCAGGCCAGACTGGAAAAGCTCCCCGCCCCCTCCCGAAACTGCCTGGAATTTCTTATCACAAACCACATCCATTGGCTCCGCTCTTATCTCCTACTCTCTAAAATAAATGGTTCTTTATTTTGCCTTTGAAACGTTTGTGTAAAACCCAGGAGACTCTTGCAGGCCCAGGACAGGTTCGCATGGCAGCCCTGGTCAGAGAGACACGGTGGGCGAGCGGGAGGGAAGATCTTTTCCTGGTGTTGAGAGAGATCGGCTTTCCAGATACACGGAACTCGTCCTCAGGGTGGGGTCCTCTGAGCATCACAGCTGAATTCAAGACTGTTTAGTCATTAGTGAGTGGTCTAAGGTGGGTTACAGTTGCTGTAATGAGCCGTCTATCCAGTGGCACTTCTCAAGGGGCTTGAAGGGCTGGGCTCTGTGTTCCAGGAGCATCCCAAACTGCCCCGGATTCCCGTGACGTTTGCAATATGCCAGATGGAGCCGGCTCGTTAGTGCCCAGCCCTCATTGTGGGAGGTGCTGGACGAACACCTAAGAAAAGAGCCTCTGCTCTGGAGCACGTCCAGTCTCACCGATGGAGCGAAGAGAACGGTGTGGAGCAGCCGTTCAGCAGAGCCGGCAGCACATACCGGGAGCAGGGCTGGGACACGGTGCTGACTAGACTTGTAAACCTCAGACTCCGAATATATAGCAGCCCACGGTCCTGGGCACTGTTCCCTCTAAGCTGTGCGTGTGTGTGCGCACACAGATCCTAAACCCCGTGCACACAGCGAAACACCATGCGCACAAAAATTTGCACAGAAGACATTTTTTGTGCACACGGCCTGTCAAACGTGAGAGGGAACGTTGGTCCTGGGCTGTCCCAGAAATACGCAGCCTCCCTGTTTTGTATCTCCCTCCTCCTGGCTTGAGATACCCTCCCCCGGCCATGGTGTCATGTCCTTTCTACTGCAGAGGGGCAAGGCCTGTCTCTGTTCCCTCCTTCAAGTGCCAGGCCCACCTCTAGCAGGAATAGGGAAGGTCAAGAACTCAGGGGCCATTTGCCATGTGCACATGTTGTTAACGCAAAGCCGGGGTTTTGACACATGGATAGAAGGAGAATCAAGCAAACGCCTCTGCTTTGAAAAGGCCGGCATGCAAAACACCGAACACTGTGGGGCCAAATCTGCGCTCGTTTCCCCAGGGTAAATACAGAGGAACGGACGGGGCTGGCTGGAGTTATTCTGGATTCACACTGATGGAGCAGAGCAGAATCCGGCCCTATGCCGTTAATCACTAGCCTAGGGAGCTCAGCAAGCCGTTGGCCGTCTGTGCCGGGGAGAAATGTCACCTCCCGGGGAGCAGGGGCCCCTCAGAGAAGCTTCAACCTTTCGGAAAGTGTGTCAGGACCTTCCAGCCAAACCCTCCCTGTTCACGGTGTCGGGCCAACAGCAGAGCCAGCTCCTCCCGCTGCTCCAACCCGGCACCCCATTGTCTCCTGCTGGGGGGACCCTCCAGAGCTTGAGGGGAGGGAGTCTGCATGGCCCAGGCAGCTCTTGGCCCATCCGGTGGGACTGGCAGTTAGTGCTGGGTGCGGCGTGGGACTTGTGAGGAAGCACCAAGAATTTTCTCTCCTTTGCTACTCACCCGAGCCCGGACTGCAGCCAGGAAAACTCCACAGCCCGGCTGTACCCACCATCCCCCTGGTTCCGTGATGCCCAAGTTGCAGGGAGTTCCTGCTCCCCTGCTCGGCCCCCAGGTGCGTCTCTCTCCGCGAGGACTCCCTGCCTGCCGGCCCCGCAGGAACCAGCTGCGTGGGCACAGCCCGTGCAGTGCTCACCCGCATGCCAGCGGCGCAGACTTTCTTCCCACCGGCCGGGGGAAGAGCAGACGCTGCGGGTCAGGCTGGTGCTCAGGTCTGTGGCACCGGGACTCTCCAGAGCCGGAGAAGTGGAGGACGGGCGGGGAGCAGGAGTCGGTCACGCGAACTGGCTGTGGGCCCGACCCAAAGCCCACGGCAGTAAAGAGAGCCTTGTAATGGCCGTTGGTGGGCCGTGGGGCAACCTTCCCCTCCCCTCCCCACGCTCAGATGGATGGCTCTGCGCCCACGCTGGGGGCAATTGAGGTTAGCTGGGAAAGAAGCAACGGGGACCTAGATGTGACCCCAGCAGAGGGGATCCTGCCCCCCTGTCGCAGGTCCCAGCCGTCCTGGTGCTGCCAGTCTAAAGGCCGGAGAGAGATCGCCATGCTACTAGCCTCCTCAATGGGCTGGTGGCACAAACATCCACAGGGGCGGGTTGGGTGGCTTTTCGCCTCTTGGGTCCCTGCTGAAGAGTCACCCTGCAGCCCCTGCCACGCTGGGAGCCGGGAGAATCCCGCCAGACAGGCTGCCCCCTGACCCGGGCAGCCTGCCAGGGAGACACAGGGCCTGTCCTCTGGGACTTCCCGCCCACTCTCTAACCTCCCTTCTCTCCAGGCCTCCCCGCTCCGCTCCCTTCAGAGCCAAGTCTTTCCTCAGCCTTTCCCCTGGCTATTCCCTGGTCCTGGTCCTGGCCCTCCCCCCAAGGCCACCCCTCCCCTTCCTCGAAATCCCTCCTTAACCCTTCCTTCCTGCCCCACCCAGGCAAGGAATGTGGCTGCCCCTGGGCCAAGCTGGGCCCAGGCTGCTCTGTCCCTCTATTGTCCCTCTGTCTAGTTTGACTGGAGGCTCCCTGGGGCAGGGCTGTTGTCCCTGCTCTGGGCAGCTGGGGCCGAACGCTTCTGAAACAAGAAGTCGGGGCTGAATTTGGAGACCCAGCCCCCGTATCCCCCGGCCCCGGGGAGGCAGGGGAAGCAGCTGCAGGTGCTGAGCACCTGGTTCAGCTGAGCATGGGGCTGTATCGTGCTCCCCACTCTCCCCGTCCGTGCGCGCTGAGCCCTGCCTGGCGGCCGACGTGTGCTCACAGGGCACGAGGGCTAGCCCGGCCCCCGGCCCCCCGGCCTACCTTCCAGGGGGCACCTGCCCTGAGGAGCAAACCCCCCGCTTAGCTCTTGCACGTCAGGAGTCTCCCTGCGCCCTCTGGTGGACATCAGTCACACCTGCACATTCACCTGGACGGCCAGCTGCCTGGAGTGGGGTGGGGGGCCCCAGATCTGATAGGATCCTTCTAATCCCTCCGGCTTGGCCTTCCCACTTGGTGTCTCTTCCTGCAGCCTCGGGTGGGCGCCTTTCCCATCCCAGTTGAGAGAGGCAGAGCAAGAGAAGGGTTCCTGGGAGGGGACCATGTCACTACTCCCCCGCCCACCCCCCGACCTTCCTAGGAAGAGTTAAAGTCCCTCTCACTGATTTTGTCCAGTTGAGGGCAATTCAGGATGTAGTTTCCAGAGTTGCTTAAGGGACTTGGACACCCAGTTCCCAGGGCCTCAGGCATCCAAACCCCTTGAAATCCCTTAGTCTAGATGTGAGTCAGCCCTGGGGTTAGCCCGGAGTCTGGGTGTGATGCTAGAGAAGGAGACAGATTGTTCAGGGCAGGACTAGCTGGGAGGGGGTCTGTGTGTCTACCCACGGTGGTGGGGGCAGACCAGGAGGGGACATGGGTCGGTGCTGCTATCGCCAGCATGCAGCTGGGGAGCTGAGGCTTAGAGAGACCAAGTCACGCACCCAAGGGCACCTGGACCAGGCCTTGAATCCAGACACCTTGAGTCCCAGTCCAGTGCTCGAGCCACTAGCCCGTCCTTTACCTGGAGTATCAGAAACAGCTTCCCTGGGACATGCTGGAAAACTCGGCGCTTGAGTATTGTAGGAGACACTTTTCCACTGACAGAGAGCTGCACCGGAGCTGTGATCTCCCTCCCCATGACCCAGTGTTTCAGCAGAAGAGAGTTGGAGGTGCTCCCTCCCACCGAGCCGTACAGGGGACGTGGGGCTCAGAGCCACGGACAGGGCGACCTAATAGGGCCTTTCTATCCCTGGGGTCTGTGAGCCGGGGCTGAGAGCAGGAGCTGAGTTCCTGGGTTTGTCTAATGGAGGTTGGGTCAGCTCGTGGTTCCCGCGGTGCTGGCTGGGTTCTGGGTTCCACAGGGTAGGAGGGTTCTGGGAAATGAATGGGGTTAGGGGGTTGATATGGGTTGGGGACGCTGTGCTATGGAGCCTGAGCTGGGCTGTGGGAGCTGGATGGGAGCTGGGGCAATAGCAGGGGTTAGCAGAGGAGGCCCTGTGGGTTGCCAACCAGACTATGCTGGTTTCTTCCCTCCTACAAACGTGGATTCGTGAGTGAGTCACCAGCGCACCGATCCCAGGAGTCAAACAGGACTCAGCCACGGCGTAGCAGGTCTTTGTATCCGGTGCTCCCCAGTTCTGCGCACAGAGGAGCAGCCGAACCAGTCAAGGGGCTGTGGCGGGAGACCCCACCCCACCTGCCCAAAGGCCCGGGAGTCATCCCTTCTCTCTGCTAAAGGGATCTGGAGGGAAAACGCAAGCTCCCGGGCACTGCCGTGACTCCCCTTCAGGGCAGGAATCAGCCCCATTGGCTTCCGGTCTGGTGATGAATCACACACACACATACCCGACACGCCTGACATACACACACTTTACACACCTTGACATGCACATACCTGACACACCCATGTACCCGACACACCCTCACATGCCCCTGACACACACATACCCAATATACCCTGACACACACGTACATGACAAGCCCTGACACACACACACACATACCCGACACATCCACATACTTGACACACACATACCCAACACCCTCCCACATACATATGCGACACGCCCTGAAACATACATGCCTGGCACACCCACATACCTAACATGCCTGGACACACACAATCCGACACGCCCTGACATACACACACCAGCCCCCCCACTGCCTGCTCTGGGGTATGACTCGGGCCCAGCCCACCCCCCGGAATCATGAGCCCCACTCTTTGCTGGGCACAGCGTCCAGAGAGCAAAGACTGCTCCTGTGCCAGGGGACGGGGGTTCGTGGGCTTGGGAGACCCTCCTTGTTATTCCCATCGCTTTGCATTAGAGCTGGACCGGCAGAAAGCCAGCATACTGCGGTGAGTCCCCGGCTTGGCACGCCCTGGGCATTGGCTTTGGGGGCATTGCAGGGCGTCACGCGCACGGCGTGAGCAGCAGCGGTGCCGGGCGCCCACCCGCTCAGCCCCACCCCCTCCAGCGTGCTGCCGCTCGGATCCAGGTTAATTTTCAGGACAGAGTGAGCCGTGTTTCCTGTGGGGTTTTCCCTCAGTCACTCAAGCCTGGTCCATGCAGCAACCTGGCTGTTCTCTCTGTACGGTGAGCATAGGCGACGGGCGCGGTTGGTGCATGGTGGCATCCGGGTGTGAGTTTGGGTGTCGCGGAGCATGTGAGGGGGCGTCTGAATGGGTGTTCCCTGGACGTGGGCGTGTGTCTGACACTGGCACCGTGGAGAGACATGGCACCAGTGCAGTTCCACTATGTGACCCAGGCTGCAGCTGGTTGTGGAGGCTTTGTCCATCCAGAGGGACCCCACTCATTGAGCGGTGCTGCCCCATTCGCAGCACAGCCACTGGTGGCCGAGTCAATGAGGACCCCCTCGCTTGCACTCAGACCCAGCCCTGTCTGTGGCACAGAAACCTCCCGAGGATGGCTCCCCGCTCAGTCCCAACCCCCCAGGTCCCAAGAGCTGACGGTGTCTGGCACTCGCCATGGAGCAGAGTTAGCCAGGGGCCGGTGGGCGTCTCCCGGCTTCTTGCAGCGCAGCTCCCATTGGAGCGGGGTGACGTGGCAGCGTGGCCCGGGTGTGGAACCGATTTATTCAGTAGCTGGGAGTTGATGAGTTGCAGGTGAGTGGATTGCACGTGGTCGGGACTGCAGGGCTATTTGGGACAATTCTGCTGGAATTGGAAACACATTGTCCTTGGGTCCTGCCGCACGCAGAGGAAGGAGCGGCTGGGCGGGACAGCTAACAGTGTGTTAGGGGTCAAATCAGAACTCAGCAGCCCTCCCCTTCCCCCCCGGCTTGGCTTGCTGGTGCAAAGCAAAATGTGCGGGGGGGGGCTGGATTCTCCCTCTAAGTCTCCCCCTCAGTCCTATCCGGCCAGGGCTTGTTCTGCAGCACTTGGTTGCTGGAAAGGGCTCCCTAGCCCCTGGGCAGGAGGGAGAGGCAGGCCCCGGGGAGAGAGGGCCCGGGGACCGGGTGTGCTGGCACTTTGCACCCTGCGAGCTGAGACCCAGCCTGTCAGTCACCAGTGAAAGGAGGCTGCTGTGCTCAGCCTGACCCCCATTTGCTGAAGAGCACAGAACAGGTTGAGAGGACGGGGAGCTCCCTCAAGGGAGACCCAGAGAAAGGGGTGGGCTGCAGGACTGGAACAGTATATATGGTGGGGGTTGGGGGTGGCAGGTCGGGGTTGAGGGGCACCGGCAGTGCTGTGGCATGGGGCTAGCTG
>ML677373.1:23050345-23064588 GCA_007922305.1 Dermatemys mawii
AGCAGGGAGTCGTGGGTCGGGGTTGAGGGGCACCGGCAGTGCTGTGGGGTGGAGCTAGCTGTGGCTGTGGGTCGGGATTGAGGGGCATGTGGAGCTGGGGGGCAGCACTGCACAGCCGTTGCTCACCCTGACCCGGGCCCATCCTGTGCGGTTAACCCGGCGGGCACAGCCGGTCTGGGCGGGGGTTTAGGGGGCTGTAGCAGGAATCTGCCTGGCAGGTCTCTAAAAGCTTTCAGTGATTTGAATAGCGCCGAGGCCCCCGGAGAGGGCTGCTGTCAGCGGGAGCGACGTGTTAAGTGGGGACTTTTCTCCATGCAACGAGATTACAGTGTTTAGCCAGGTCCTGGTTTAATTTCAATCACAATTATTAGCAGCTCTAATATTCCGCAGGCTTCCGGGCGCTGAGCTGTTCCGGAGAGTTTGCTGGGCCATTACATGGAGTTTGCCATCTCCCTTGAAGGGCTGGGGGTTGGGAGGTGGGTTTGGTACTTCCCCCTCCTCCCCCGAAACCCTCATAGCAGTCACCTGTGACCGGGGCTCTCTCAAGTGCCCCCAACGCTGCCTTAATTCAAAGTCCTTCCCTCCAGGGCTGAGTGCGCTGTCCCACAGGGGCTGCTGTCATGGGAGCAGCCCGTGGCACCCTCGGGAAGGTGGGGAAGGGTCTCAGGATTGAGGGGTCCAGGGATGCACCCCACCCCCTCAGGCCTGTGCGCTGTCCTGGATTCTCAGTGCCCATTTGCGGTTCTCGTGGGGGAATGGGCATCAGGCCTGTCAGCCGTGTGCATGTGTGGTGTGTGTGGGGGGTCCCCTTTCCCTGCCACATCATGCTGCGGCCTCCCCCGCCCAGAGTGTTTAATGGGTGGGAACGCGCGGGGCGAGGCACGTGCCATGCTGGAGCGCTGGGGGACACGTCCTGTCCTCTGAGGCTGGAATTCTCAGGTGCCCACAGGGAGCTGCTCCAGGGAAGGAGCCAGGGTCACGGGTCTCCATGCCAGAGGGGGAGGGACATCCAAGATGCCATCAGGGCCCCACCCTGGTCCTTTAGGGACCCCCCAGCAGCAGCAGCAGCCCCATGCGGTTCCTCTGCCACGCGCTACCCACGCCACGGATTCCCTGCATGTCCCGGAGTCCTGCCGCCTCTCTCTAGAGCCCCGCCTGGGTGCAGGCATCCGAGTGGCTCTGTGGGGCAGGCAAAGTCGAGGCATCTAGTCCAGCACCGGGGCTACGCGCGGTGTCCCTGGACCTAGACTGTCTCCCCATCCCTCCCAGCAGGGGGCTTGGCACAGGGCAGGGCAGGGCAGCCAGGGGGCGCCGTGCTGGGACGGATGCTCAGTTCAACTACATGAGCAAAGGAGCCAGCCCCAGGTCTGCTGGGACTCCGCCCACATGCCCCTCTGTGCCCGGACAGGACATCACAAGCATTACATCATGAGAACTAAACTTCGTTGGCTAAGGGCTGAGCCTGAGGGCAGGATCCTGTCACCTAGCAACTCCTCCCAGCTGGCTCACTCTTTAGTGGCTGTCTCCCTCCCACCCTCCCTGCAAAAGTCTCGGCAACCCCTCTTTGCTTTCCAGGTCTCTTCACCCCCACTCACCCCACTCTCTCTTCCTCCAATCCCCTAGGTTCTCCTCTTCCCCGAAAGTGAACCACTCCCGCCCCTCCCCCCAAAGTCTGCTGAGTGTGAGCTAATTATTCGGATGGGCCTTGGTCTCTCCCCCTGCCAGGATCCATGTGCATGGGGAGCGTCTCTAGCCTGCAATCTTGTTCACTTTAATTGTTACGCTTCCCAGCTGGGTTTTGTGTTGCTTTCAAGTAGCGCTGCTGCGGCTGCCGCCGTGTTCTTCTCGGCTTTATGTCCCTCTGTCTGGGATGGTTATTCACGCTAACTGTAAATTAACACTGCTAATTATATCGCCGGGAAGAAATGGGTTTACCCCGCCAGGGATCAGCGTCCGTGCTGCCGGCCATCCCAGCAAAGTCTCGTGGAGCAAACGGCTAATGGAAGCGAAGAGCTGGGGAAAAGATTCAAGGCGGGAGTCTGTACAGCTCTTATATAGGTCACCACTTTGTAAAGATTCTCTATAAGGCATCAATCTGTACTGTCCTGGGCGTCAGTCTGCAGAGATCTTCCTTAGCTATATACGATAGTGACCGGTCTCTAGAAATCCCTTGGCAGGACTCTAGTATCCAGTGACCTGCTTAGATCCCATACATGGCACCGATCCTGTATGGGGCATTTATTTGCCCTCAGTATGGGCAGCCCCCGCAGCGTCCTCCATGCAGAGCTCTGCTTGTGCAGCTCAATCCCTGCCCCAGCGCTCTGCCAGGGCAACGCTCCCTGTGGCTCTCGTCCTGCCCCTCCCCTTAGCCGCTCACACGGGCAAGGCCAACCGCCCTGGCTTGTGGAATGTGTCCCAGGCCCTGCCGCTGCACAGGGACGGAGGGAGGCAGGCCCTGCTGCTCACCCACTCCCTTGCGGAACAGGATTGTCCCCCAGCCTCAGGCCTGATGGTGCTTCCTAGGAGATGGGCAAATGTCCCTGCCCTTTCCCTCAGTCCCCCTCCCCCAGTGCAGTCTCCCCTTTCTGCATGCAGGGTCAGGGCTAGCAGGGTCAGACGCCCATAGCAGCCACTGCTCCATCCACCCCCAGGTAATGCACAGCCCGGAGTCCTTATGGGAAGCAGGGGCTGTCTGGTAAAACATGGCACGCAACCAGCACGGGGCAGACTCTGCCGCGGTTTGGGCCCGTGGGACCTACCACATGTTCCAAACTGGGCTAATGCCGCAGGGTGCCAGTCACCAGGCCTGACCCCCTGCACAGGGAACCATGCCCGTGCTGGAACTCTTCCTCCAGGGGAACGGGCCCTACTTGCTGCAGCCTCTGCGGGATCAGGGCTGCTGCATGTTTCTCTCTGTGGCCAAACTGTTGGCTCCATGCAGCTAATCTGCTGTGCGCACTTTTACCCAGCAAATGAAACCGGAGCTGCTTCGCCCTCTCGCCTGTCCTTCCTCACCCCTGGGCCCTGGCACTGTGTGTGACCAGGGATGAACCAGGCAGAATAAACAGGAGAAGCCTTCTCCCTGCTGCTGACCAAACGAAAGCGTTCCTGGGATTGTTAAGCAAATTGAGTGCCTGGGCTGCGACTCCTTCTCATTTCTTTGTCTTAATGAGAGCGAAAATGGGGTTTTATTAATCATTTGGGCTTTAAAAATTGCCTTAAAGTGGTTCACTCTATAAAGAAAAATCAATAACAAAAAGAAAATAGAAGTATGTAAATGGCCGGGAGTGACAAAAGCAGCCAATTACCAAAAAAACGAGGGGCTGTTATAGGTTCCATTAACTCAATTATATTTTCCAAAGGGTCCCCTCCTCTCTCTCCAGACTGTACTTTGCGTAATTTTTACATCAACTCCAAGCCATTAACTTGCATAAAATTATTTGTTGGGGAAAGATGTGCTTCCAGCCGTGCTGGGCTGGACGAGCGGCCGTGCCGGGCGGCTTTCCCAGCCCATTCGCTCTCGCTGATGCTGACGGAGAAGAAGCACCTTTTTGGGATGGGGGGAGGGGCTGACATTAGCGGAGGGACCTGGGCGGGGGGGCGTGTCTGGCGCGCTGCACAGAAGCTGCCCCATGGCCTGTCTCTGCTGTGGTCACAAGCGGAAGCTGACCAGCTGCGGCGTTGACACCCCCCTCAGAGCCTCTCTTCTGACTCCCTCAGCCTGGGGTCGTCTCGTGGGTTGGCAGCCCTGGGGTAGCAGGGGTGCTTGGTGCTTTCCAGGGCTGGCCAGCAGCATGGGGGTGGGGGGCAGGGTTATTGGCTCCTTTCTCGCAGAGCCCCTGATGGCAGCTCTTTGCGCTTCCCAGGCTGGCTGGCCTAGCCCAGTGGGCCCGTAGATTACTCCAGCTAGCTGCCCATGAAGACCCCGAGATGCCGCTGCCCAAACCGGCAGCCTCCCGCCAGGCCTGGGGTTGTTGTCCCTCCCTGCCTGGCAGCCCGCAGACTCTGCTAAGCAGGGACAGGCAGCCTGTGGCTTAGCACAATTCTTCCCCAGTGAGATTGTCCCAGGGAGTGGGAATTTGTCAACGGAAACCACAGTTACATGGGGAGTGGGTCCCCCGCCCCACCCCCAGGTCCCTGCAAGCTGGTGCTCTGACGAGGCTGAACTGTGGGTCTCTTTAATTACCAGAGCAGAGACGGCAAGAGGCCAGGCGCAGACCCTGCCAGCCAGGTGGTGGCTCTGCCCAGCGATAAAGGCGCCATTGTCCCCTAGGAGACGGATGGGGCAGGCACTGTAGGGCAATGGGAGATTTCATGTTTAAGGTGGGCACAATGGGAAAGCCACTCTTGCCCCTGCTAACGCTATAATCCTCTGCAGTGCAGACACAGCGGGGCCTGCAGGGTCTATCCCGCTTGCTCCTCATGAGGACGGTCAATGTCTTCCAAAGCGGCCCCTCATTCTGGCGGTTCCAGCCAGCCAAAGCTAGCGTCTGCTTTTGAAAAGGGGCAGGTCACTTGGGGAGAATCAGAGCCCAGCTGCCCTCCCTCCCAGGCCTGGGCGCAGACCCTGCCTCTTCCTTCTCCGCGACCTGTGCGGACCTGGAGGCTGCAGCGTTCTCGGATGCACCCATCCTCACCTGTAGCACCTAGGGGTGGCTCGTAGGGCCCCGTGGCCCAGCCCAGCACACTCCATCCTGAGCCAAGCCCTCCAGGGGACTTGCCGTTTGATTCTTTGCAAGGCAGATGCACCCTTGAGTCTCCAGGAAGGTACCATGAAGCACCTGGGCCAAGCCTGGCAATGAAGCCAGCCGGCCACATGTCCTTCGAACATGGGAGAAAGGGGAAGTGACCCACTCCACACCCATCCGTGCCCCTGGCTGAACGGTGATCGGGGGCAGCCCCTTATTGTCTGTGACTGGCTGATCAGCACACAGGTCACCTGCAGGCCCCGGGAGTTCAGTCACGTTGCTCCCTTGTGGGGCAGTGTCTGGGGCTGGTTAGTGGGAGGTTCCGGCGAGCGGTGGTGAGATTTGTCCTTAGGCTGAGATAGGGTTAGGGTCAGCGCTCCGGCTGGGGCTGGCTCAGCTGCGGGGTAGCTAGCTGCATTGGCTCTGATTGATATGAGGCGGGTTGGAGGGGTGGTAGCCAGGGCTAGTTAGGGGGAGTGACGGGTAGGGGAGGGCTGTGGCTAGTTACGAGCACAAAGGGCCCCTGGACTTTAGGCTGTGGAGCCCAGGCCGCCCTATGAGCTGTTTGTCCAGTGGCAGCTCCCAGCCACGTGGCCTGTGTCCTTCTGCCGGGAGGTGGCCCCTGGAGGGGCTCGGAGGGAGCAGGTTCCCTCCGCGTTTGCACGGATTCCTGGCTGCTGGACGCCTTTCAACACACAGGGAAGCCACCGGAGCCCTTTTTTCTGCCAGCGTTGAGTTAGGGGCCATGTAAAACTAATTGGATAAACGTGGCTCCCCTCTAACTGAGTGCAGATGTCTCCTCACGGTGCGTGCGTTCTCCCGCCGGAGCCTGAACAGCTGCTGCACCAGGGTCATCTCAGCAGGGTCATCTCCTGGTTAGAGAGGCAGTGACTTGTGGCCACCGGACCCAGAGCCAAAGGCCCGTTGCAAAGGGACCGCCCAGGCCAGCCTGAGCTGCTGTGTGTGGTTCCAGGGGCTTGAGCGATGGGGAGGGGCCTGGCAGTGGGAAGGTCTCAGATCCCATCTCACTCACCTCAAGAAGCACCTTGCTCCCCCAGGACGCCCCTCGGGGCAGAGGATCAAAGGCCAGTGGATCCAGAGTAACTCCATTGAAGCCGATGGGGTTAATGTAGATTCACACCAGAGTACCCGAGAGCAGCGTCTGGCCCCGGGCGGTCGTTCATTAGGTGAACAGGCTTCCCAGCTCCTGCCCCCATCCCGCCCCTCAGACAGAAGCCGACTGGAGGGATTTGATTCATACGCTCCTGGGCCAATTCCCCACAGCCCTCATTCCACTTCTAACCAGGAGTTTGGCTTTCTCCAGGCTTTGGACCCTTGCTATGCTGCCCCCCGGGGAAATGGTCCCGGCGAGCGGCTGGAGCATATCTCCCCTGAAGCTCGCTGGCCTGTTGGCTCCCAGTGCTGGCTGCAGGCGGAAGGAAGGGGGAAGATGCTCAGTGAAGGGACGGACACAGCTGAGCTACGCCGGAGCCTGGAGAGGAGGGCGAGACCTGAGGACAGGCTTGAGTTTGTCACACCTGGTCCCGGTGGGCGTGTAAGAGGGGCGGAGGGCGGGGTTTCGGTGGCGTTTCAGGATCTGCTCTGAACGCTCCAGGCAGTTTGCAGTGAGTTCTGGGCATTTGCAAGGGGACTGGCGAGAAGGTGGCGACCCAAGGAGCCTTTCAGCTGAGCAGTCAAAGATCCAGGAAGTCCCTCCTAGCAATGGGACAAGGGCACTTGGCTGCTTCCCAGGCCCCTCTCCACCCTGCCATTTTTGAAACACTACTAAATGTCCTGCATGGTGCTCTTGGAAAGGCCCGCGGCCGCTCCTCGATTCAGTGTGGAGTGGGCTGCTGGGACTGGCCATGCAGGGTGGGTGGAGGCAAGGGGGAGTCAGTGCACCTGATCACAGAACAATAGACTTCCTCCTACATACTAATGGATCTGAACAGAACTTCCTTCCCCACCACATCTGTGGAACTCCATGAGACAGGGACTATGACTCCTGGGCACAGTTGGACCTTTCATTTCCAGGGAAAGGGCCAGAACATGGCTGGGGTTTTCCAGGAGGGAGAGAGCCGCATAATTAGAGCAAACACGTGGTTAGTTCCTTCCTCTAACCCATGGGACTCCTTCCGCGGCAGTTCCTTCCAGCACCATTTCCTGGTGTGTGCACGATGACCTGTCAAGGGGTCAGAGCCTCGGCTTGGAGCCACTTCCAGATGTCCCCGAATGCCTTTGGTCTGGAGATAAGGATGGAAATCTCACAAGAGCAGCCCACCCTGGGGTCCTGCTGGCACTCCCGGTCCAGATGAAATCCAGAGGGGCCAATGGGAAGGAAGGTGACACAGAGCGTTCATCAAGCATCACTGAGTTTGAGGCTTGGCAGAAAGTCCCGGAGGCTTGAGTGGGAGATTTGGGGCAGAAGGTTTGGCAGGGTTCTGGTTTCCTATCCACCCCGCCTCCCAAACTGAGTCTCTGGAATCCTACAGTTACTGATTAGATACAGGGTCTTTGCCGCCAACCCCACAGCGGCTCCCACGCTGGATTCCTCAGCCGACTTTGTCTCTTGACACAATTAAAAACTATTTGATAGAGGAGGAAGCCTGGCTTCCCCCAGCCTGTCCCCCGCCCCATCTCTCTCGCCGGCCCCTGATACGTTCCTGGCTTTCCCGCAGCCAGGGATGGTCAAGGTTAAAGAGGATGTTTCTGAAAGCTTACACTTACATATCTGAGCCTTGCAAAGTTTCATAGCTCCAAGGCCATGCTGCACAGGAAAGAGGGCCGGGGTTACGGAGAGGTTACCCTCCTGGGTTGGGGGTGGGGGGGAAGAAAGAGATTAAATTAAAAAGGAAAAAGAGAAGGCCTATAACTGCCTGCTGACAGGCTCGCTGGTCTTCATCCATTTTATTGTCTTATTTTCGGCAGCAGCTGTGCCGCAGTCATGCAGGCAGGAGGCCAGGCCTGGCTCTCCCTGGCCAACTCGCAAACCGTCTCTTGTGGGCTGGCACAGGGGCCCGATAAATGCATCCCCTCTCCTGGGGCTCCTCCCGCCATGTGTCAGCCTCCAGCTGCAGCCGGCAGCGGGTGTCGGTGGAGAGACGGGGGACACAGGGGTTCCGGGAAGAGGAGGCTGGCTGGGTTTCATTGCCCATCTATTCCTCTGACAGGTCAATTTTCTCGTGTATTTTACAGTACCTTTTGGGGCACCAGAAATTTGATCTCCTAGATGATTTATTCCCTTACCTGGGCTTTGTTTAATGGCTTTGTTGTGTGCCGAGCTCAGGGCTGGTGTGACCTAGGGAACACGTCCTGCTCTCCCACTTCTGACCAGATATCTCTCAAGAGCCCCAGTGGCCTTGAGCAAGGCTCCGGAAATAGACTTGCCGTGGGAGCGACTCCATGGTCTCCTCTCCCCCCATTAGCCGGCTAGGGGCATCTGCATGGACAGCAGATCTTTGTTCCCTGGGAGTTTCCCATGTTCCCTACCTGGCATCAGGATCCTCTAGGTGGGTGAAAATCAGGCAGCATCCCACCAGGGTGTCACCAGAAGATGATGAGTCTACAAGAACAATGGGGCGCCTTTCATCTGAGGTCCCAGAGCACCTTGAAATACTCCGCCCCAGCCCGCCCCATGTGCTCCGGGGGATGGTTCAGGAACTTTCTCCCCACTTCACAAGAGGGGAAACTCCAGAAGTCAATGACAACGCTGGGGATAGAACCCAGGCATCCCACCACGTCTGTCACGGAGCTGGGAACAGCAGGCAGGGTCCTAGCATCCAGTCCTGGCCACTGAACTGAGGAGGTCAAATCCATCCCTGCAGTGACGCTGGTGAGGTCAGAGACGTTGCACCAGGGCTGGATTTGGTCCCTGCTCCCCTGTTTCCACGTGTGGCTACGTAAGATGACGTCCCTTACGGAAGGAAGATCCTGTTTTCCGGCAGATGCCCTTCAGAAATAAAGCACGAGGAAGAGGACCAGGGCGGGGGGGGGGGGGAGAGGGCGAGCGGGAAAGAAGAGGATTGACCCTGAGCAGAACCTCCCACCCTCCTGCGTGCCAGCCACTTGTCAATTGAAGTTCAAGCTGCTAGGCTCAGTCCAGAGGGTCTGGGGGCCAGAAGCTCGGCTGTCTCCCACCCTCAAACCCCGCGCTCCGGTTCTTCAATATCAGTGGTGATTGTCGGCCCTTCCCCCTAAGCTACTTGCCCCTGGCACTGGCAGCCCCCCCAAGACAGAGGTTAAACGTCAGGCGTGGGGCGGGCCCGGGGTACCTGAGCTGCATTGTGCATTAGGGTCCCCCCACGGCTGGGTTCTTGCTTGGGTGTCACCTGGCCTGGAGGAGGTGACTAGAAGAGGTGTGTAGCGGGGGAAGTGCCTCATTGCTCAGCAGCGCCCCTTTGTGGCTAGCTGGGGAGTGGCATGGGGAGACTCCAGGGAAGGTTTGTCCTTGAGGAGGGAGCCCAGTGCACCCAGGCTCAGGGTCCCACAGAACTGGGCGCGGCACAGAGACAAGGGCCCTGTCTGGAGGAGGCTGCAGCCTGACGGTGGGCAAGCAGTGGGCCTCAGGCGGACAGCAAGGATGCCCCAGTGGGGTGATATGAACGGGAGCCATCCGAGAGGCCACCTCCGTGCGCGGCAGGCCTGGAAGTGATTTGCGGAGGTGGGAACAACGCGCCCTCTCTGGACCATCTCACCTGTTTCTCGGTCCACCCCTCTAATTCCCAGCTGGGGGAGAATTTGGAAGAGCTCTTCCACCGCCCACCGGGGGCCTGGCTGCTGTTCCTGACTTAGCTCCTCTGGTCCCCTGGGTGGTTCAGCTTCTTAGCTCAGCCTTTCTCCATGAGCAGGGCAGGCCTGGAGGGAGCTGGGGGCGCCCCACAGAACCGCACAGGCGGGGATGCCAGGTGTGCAGACTCACAGCCAGTTCGTTTCTGGCAGCTGTTTTGCCAGGGGCCATGCCCACTTGGCTGCCTTCCTGTTACCCCCACTCCAACTCCCTGGCCTGGCTGGGTGGGGCTCACAGGGCTTCTCCCAGGACTCTGCCGTGACCTCTGGGGTGGAGGATGGGACCTGGGGGAGGGAGGGCAGGCACAGCACTGTGGGGCAGTCCCAGTTTAGGGAGATAGCTGTGCTGTAGGAGAGAGGATACAGGATGCCAGGGGGAGGGTAAAATTTCCAGGAGGGCATAGCATTTGCAGGCCAGGGATATTCCCAGGTGGGCATGGTGTTCAGGGGGTGAGGGTATTCCAGGCGGATGTGGTGTTCCCAGGGAAATTCTAGGCAGGTGTGGCATTCGGTAGGGGGTGGGGGTGGGGTATTCTCAGACAGGTGTGGCTTTCCCAAGGCTATTCCAAGGTGGGCTTGGCATTCCCAGGCATATTTCCAGGGAGGCGTGGTATACCCAGGGCATACTCCCAGGTGGGCGTGGCATTCCTGGAGGTATTCCCAGGTGGGCGTGGTGTTCCCAGGGTGAGGTATTCCCAGGTGGGCGTGGTGTTCCCAGGGTGAGGTATTCCCAGGTGGGCGAGGTATTCCCAGGGCGAGGTATTCCCAGGCGGGTGTGGAGTTCTCAAGAAGTATTCGCAGGTGGCTGTGATTTTCACTGGAGATCTTCCCAGGTGGGCGTGGCATTCCTGGAGGTATTCCCAGGTGGGCGTGGTGTTCCCAGGGTGAGGTATTCCCAGGTGGGCGTGGTGTTCCCAGGGTGAGGTATTCCCAGGTGGGCGAGGTATTCCCAGGGTGAGGTATTCCCAGGTGGGCGAGGTATTCCCAGGTGGGCGTGGTGTTCCCAGGGCGAGGTATTCCCAGGCGGGTGTGGAGTTCTCAAGAAGTATTCGCAGGTGGCTGTGATGTTCACTGGAGATCTTCCCAGGTGGGCGTGGTATTCGCGGGCGTATTCCCAGGCGGGCGTGGCATTCCCGGGGAGGCTGCCACTCTCAGGCCCTTGGCAATGAGAATCAGGTGTTTGGCCCATTTCTGTGTGACTGCTAGCGAGAGCTTTGACAGACAGCGCTGACTTGGGTCAGTCGTAGGGCAGGGTAGGGCCCTACGCAGTTTAAAAGCTGCAAATCCCATCCCATTGGCCTGGCCTCTGCTTGAGATCACAGGTGACACATACTGTCCGGGCACGGCTTGGGATACCTGCCCCATCGCTGCTCTGTGCACGGAGAGGCCTTCTGCCAAGCAGAGCCAATCCCGGAGGAGCAGCTCAGGTGCTGGGTGTAGCGGGGGCCGTTCGGAAGAGCCGGTGAGTGAAAAAAACAACCTGTTAAGGGCTGACTAATGGACAGAGGCGCTCGGCCCGGATTTATGGTAAAAGAACGAAGCCGCAGCAGCCAGGATGGCTGGATAATGGGACCAACCAGCCAGAGAAACAAAGGCTGGATGCTGACAGGGAGGCATATCAGACAGTCGTCATCATATTACCCAGCTAATGTAACCAGCCTTTGAGAAGAGACGAACAGACGGGACACGGGACCTCCCAGGGCCTGGCCTCTCCAGGCTGCCCCGGGGCCCTGACATTTGCTAGTAAACATCTCCGGATAAAGAGCTAGTGAAAGGAGGAGGGTGTTCGTCGCTGAAGGGTGCTGGGCGGCTGGCTCTGGATAACAAAGTCCTCTGGTGATCCCAAGGCCACGTGGAGCACAGATAGCAGGTGTGCAAACACCCCCGCCCCGCCTGGCCGGAGGGACCCACTTCTCTCAGCCCAGGAGTGAGAGGAGAGTTCAGGCCCAGCGCCTTGGCCAATCACGGACCTGTCTGCAGAAGTGCAAAGGACAACAAAGAGACCCCATGTTAAGGGCTGGCTGCACAGCTGAAGCTGAGCATGGGCTAGCTTGAATCTAACTCGCACAGGTAACAAGCGCACGGGCGTCCGTGGGGGCTAGCGAGCCCAGTACATACCCAGGGGCTGTGGAGCTTGTGTATTACCTGTGCTGCTGCTGGGGTCAAGCCAGCCCTGGCAGGGTAGCCTGTGCACAGCTTTTGCAGTGCAGACATCCCCTTCAAGGGGGTTTGTACATCCCCAAGAGCATCTGGGCCCCAGTGCTGAGTGGGTCCATGGTAAGTGCGTGCAAATCATCACATGACTCATCTGGGCCTTGGGGCTCTGATTCTGGTCTTACACCAGCGTTCATAGCCCTGAATCCCTCCGAAGCGAGTGTGACGGTGCTGTTCCTGGTGTGACCCACTGAGAGTGTTAGATCAGGACAAATTGCTTCCAAAAGGGCAACTAGAGTCCAAGGCCGGGGTTTCTCTGCCCTAAAGGTAAACCAAACCAGCCACACAGAAAATACTTAGGTTTCGCCCCACTGGCTAGCCACAAGTCACACAAGCAATTCCCTTAGACACTCCAGCTTCCCAGTATCACCACCAGCAGCCACCTGCCCTGGGGACAAATGGTTATGAAAACCAATACCCCAAATAAAGAAAACGGTTCTCCCCAATTCCAAAGAATCAGGCCCCAGACCCAGGTCAATATACAAATCAGATCTTACCCACAAATCACGCTGTTGCCAATCCTTTAGAATCTAAAATCTAAAGGTTTATTATACAAGGAAAAAGATCTAGGTGAGGGTTAGGAATGGTTAAAGGAAATCAAATACATGCAGTAATGGCTTGCATCAGTTACAACTGCAAGTTCAAATCAGAGTCTCTGGAATACATTCCCTGGAGGAATGGGTCATCAATCCTTTGGCCAGAGCGCCCATTTGCAGCAAAGTCCCATCCAGAAGTAGGAGCGAGGCTGGAGGCTGGAGACTGGAGATTGAAGACAAAATGGAGGTCCCTGTCCCAGGTTTATATAGACTTCCTCTTGTGGGTGGAGACCACCTCCTTCTTGCTGTTCAGAGTCCAGTTGTCAATGGAGCTTCAGAGTCATGTGGTTTCAGAGCCATGCAGTCCAGTTACCTGACATGCTTGGGGAAGCTCGGGTGTGGACGGGCTTCTACAAAGTTCATTGTGTAGCTGATAGTCCTTAATGGGCCATCAAGCATGGTAAGCCCAGCTAACACCAAGGCTTCTGAAAATGTCCCCAACAGCCTAGCACAATATTTGGAAAGACAGACAGTACAGAGCCAATATCCATAACTTCAACTACAAAATTGATACACACATAGAGATAGCATAATCATAACCAGCAGATCATAACCTGGTCGTAGACACCTTATATGACCCCCTTTACCTAATATTTGGTGCCCCTACAGGACCCTGGTTGCACCAATGATCTATATGATCCCAGATAATTTGAATAATGTGACGGTGAGTCACACCCACGTGCGGGGATTAGAATCAGGCTGGTGGGACTTTGATTGCCCTCCAGTGTTACTCCTAACACCTGTGCTTAGTCCAGTGGGATCACAGTCTGCAGCAGCCTTCCCAGACATCAGGCCCATCCGCCTCTGGAGAGAGATGAGCGGCACGTGGCGGGTTCGAGGCCTCGCCTGTTCCTTCCCCAACAGATGCAGGTCGCCGGGGACAATCCGCAAGTTTTCTGACCATGTCAATGAAAACAGGGGCTGGGTTTTAAAAAACATGTCTTCCAACACTGGCTTGCAGCGCTGGAAACTCAAACCCAACACGGTCCCCAGGCACCGAACCCAGGGGTCCCGCTCCCCAGGGCTGTGGAAAAGCAAACTCTTGCCATTGCGACGGTTTTATTAGGGGCAGGTCTAATGAAGTCACTGTCAGAGATGGATCCTGGGCTAACTGGGCTAGGAGTCAGACACAGGCGCAGCTTCCCCATCATCCCAGGCACGGGAGAGGGGCTGGGTTTGGACCCTATCACCGGATTTGTGGATGTGTGTGTGTTGGGGGTGCTGAGACAGGTATTCTGCAGGCAACAGCTCTGGCTGGTGAACAGGACAGGACAGGCGTTTCCCCTGGCCCATCTGGCGCTGAGCTGTCTCTAAAGGTCTTCACAGATCTCCAGGGTAGCCCGAGTATAAGGCTGTCTTCCTGTTTTCCAGAGGGGAACATGGTCTAATCCCACCCCAGGAGAAGGACCCCTCTTAGGCCCCACAGTCCATGTTCACTCCTGGTTTTCCTTTAGGCCAGGTGGAGAAAGGGTCCTGCCAGTCCTGTCCTGTGTGCTGCCTGCAAGAGAGCAGAGGCGAGAACATGAGGAGGAGTCTGTGCAGAAGAGAAGGAAATGGGAGGACCAGCCGCTGTTAAGCTTTTCCCCTGAGGCAGGGCAGTGAATGGCCAGCCCTTTTGCCAGCAGGTTCTTGAGCACTGACCTTGTGCAGGTGACGGGCACTGCCAAGGAAGGGTGCCTGGACACACCCACAAACAGGAGTCAGAAAAGTGCTGCGCTGAGACTCAGCAGAAGTGGCACCTGGAGGGAATTAGGCAGAAGTGTTCCACCTCCTCGCAAAACTTTTGTACCGCAAATTCTTGTGGTTACCCATTGCAATTGCTGCAAATTATACAAGTGTCGTGTATTTGGTTTCAGTGAGCGTGTGCAGTTGGCTTGGGTAGGTCTGATCTGCCAGCGCGCGCGTGTGCGTGCGTGTGTGTGTGTGTGTGTGTGTGTGTGTGTGTGTGTGTGTGTGTGTG
>ML677373.1:23066670-23118413 GCA_007922305.1 Dermatemys mawii
ACACACACACACACACACACACACACACACACACACACACACACACAGTTTCTCTCTCTCTCCCACTGGGACGAGCACGATGATGCAAAGAACAAATCAGAAACCCGAGATAGGAAATCGAAACAGCCCCAGAAAGCAGCCCCGAAACAGCTGAGCCGAACAGCCAACTGGTCCACCTCTGAGGCGCCCATTCCTGCTTTACTGTCCTGATCTCAGCTCCACCCTGCCTGGCTCCGGGAGCTCCCCGCGCCCTTAGGAACAGGGCTCACACTCTCCAAGGACTGTGCGCCTTTATGTCAGTCTTTAACATGACAGCCCCGAGAACATCATCATGTGCCAAAAGAAAATCCGCCGGGCAAATACCAGCGCTAAGCACATGTCTCCTAACAGGCCTCCTCTCTTCTACCATTACACAGAGGTCAAGAAACCCAGCAGCCCCCAGGCCACATTGTAAAGCAGGATCAAGGAGTCTCTGTGCCAGACCTTGTGACACTGAAATTCAAAGTTATGAAAAATAGACTCCTATGAAGCTACTCATTACCAGGGTGTCTGAGAGCAGCTCCCCTGCTTTGGCTCTGAAACCTATATAATTTGGGACTCAGAGGTTTAACCCCCATCTATCAGTCTTGGGACAATATTCATGGAATTTCATTTTGCATAGAATCTAATAGAAGAGTCCCAGACTGCAGGCCTCAGGCCCATCTGTGGTTTTATAGGGGCGGCTGATGGTAAATTAGATCCATTCCCTTCGATTGGATGTGTTGTCATTTTTATGACTTTGGGGTTATATAAACAAGAGAGGGAGAGAAAGGGAGCGGGAGGGGAGGAGAGAAGGGGGAGTCCATTAGCCCACAATTGCCAAATTTACTTTTTCCTCCTGTGTTTTAAATGCCGGTTGGTTTGTAGAATTGCTCACAGTTTGGGCTTGGGCTTGGAATGCAAACCCTGCAGACACACTGCAAACGGCTTTCAACATGTGTCAAAACCAAAGTCAAATAATAAAAACCCTAGGGAGGGCTGGGGGTGCGGGACTTAGGTTTCTATACCCTGTGGCAAAGGAAGAAAGTGACGGGGAGGGGAGGGGATTTTTAAAATTATAGTCAATTTTTTGTGTGCGTGCACGTGCACCTATGGGTGTATTTGTGTGTGTGTATGTGTGTGTGCATGGGGGAGGGTTTAACCCACTGGCTACTGTTTATGGTTTGAATTGCTTCACCCAGTGACTGTTGCACAGAGGGGCCTGTTCATACCCAGGACTCAATAGTGAGCAAGAAGTTACAGGGCCCAACCCATCCTGGTAGCGATGTGCATGGCTCTCTAGATAACAGACACGTCTGAGCTGTGGAGGTTGGGTGAGGAACATCACACTCCCCAAAATTCAGAGGAGTCCTAATCCCGATACCATCCCTCACCACCCTGCAAAGTGTGGGACAGGAGGGGTGATCTTCTGGCTTTTGGGGGCACACTCCTAATGACTATCTCCTCTGGCTGCTGCTGTTCTCTTTGCTCTCCTGCTGGATTGAAGACCAGCCCAGAGACTGACTGTTACAAGCTGTGTGAGGCAAACAGAGAAATCTCCCGGTGTTTGTCAGTGAGACTCTTCCTCCTTTTGCTCTTTTGCCCATTTTTGTGACTGCATATTGGCAACTGGTCTCTGCCTGGCTTACGCATCCACCCCTCGGGGGTCTCTGTGATAAGATGTGTTCCGAGGAGGTATGTAGGTAACATAGACTGCTCTCCAGTCAGTAATCCCCATACACTGCTCTCCAGCCAGTAATCCCATCCAAACTCACCAGCTAAGGAGACGTGAGGTGAAGTTGGCCAGTATTTTGATAGGAGACCTGCAAGTAAAACTCCAGGTGGGCTTTAGGTGACATTCGTGATTCAGCAGGTGGTGCACTTCTTATTGAACCAGTATGTTCAGAGGCACTGTTCTTCCATAGCTGAGGTCTGCTGGCTGACCCTTTAGAGTCGTGTAAAAGTTTGTGTTCATCCTAGATAGGGCAGGCCCTGATCCCAGGAGTAGAGGAGTTCTCCTGAGTCTCCTAGCCAAATGCCAACTTGTGTAATTACATTGTGCTTTGCTAAATTCCCGCTTATAGTTTCAACTGGATATGTTGGTCTTCATTTCCTCTTTTAAACTAGGATGTAGTTTAATATAATAGTGATTAACTGTTAAATAGCTAATATGTTCCTCTTCAGAGGTGGCTGCATTTAAATGGTGGGTAAAGTTGTAACATAATGTTATTGTATGTGTTGTAGTTTACTGTCTGCAGGCCGCAGAGAAGATAAAAGCCTGTTTCTGGTGAGGGCTAATGGAGATTCTCCATTAGCTCAAATAGTAGGCGGTTGTGTTTTGGGAACCTAAGGTTATAAATTTATTCTGACAGGGCATATGTACAGTGTAGCTCGCAATTCTGCTGTTTGTGTCTATGGCTGCATTACAAAGTGATGCCTGTGTGCTCTATATGGCTTGTGAAATGCTTTGGGATCCTCTGGGATGAAAGGTCCCTGGATAAATATAAGATCGTTATCATTATGCAAACAGTCCTGGAAGGGCTCTCCCACACTGACAAGCTGGCTAGGCACAGTTGGGGTATGTGTGTTTCTTCTCTGCTAATCTGTCACTTTGTAACCCTAGACCCAGAGGCACTGAAAGCTCTCACTCACACCAGCGCTCAGTCCCAGTCTTGGGCAACTGGCTGGATTGCTGTTCATGTGTTTATCCTAAAGGCACTCTCTTTACAGGTTCCCTGCATCAGCAGGGAACTAGTTTCTCTCAGCGAATGCACACACTTCCTGTGACCATGCACAGGACTTACATGCATGCATTGAGGTCAAGCATCCACCCTCTGAAAATCAGGCCCCTTTAAGGTATCTTCACTTGGGCACTACAAACCAAGGCCCTCAAAGTCACTAGTGACTTTTGAAAAATGTTGGCCTACATAACGGTAAAACCTCGAATGTACACTTTTCATTCAACTTGTTTGTTGTTTGCATTTCACTTAACTTGGTCAATGGAGCTGGTCAGTTTCAATTTGGTTTAAGGTATATTTTTAGCCAGCCTCCCTCTGTGGCCCTCATGCACTATCACAACACTGCAATGTTCGGCTTGCAAATCCTGCAAGAGAAGGGTTAACTCCAAACAACGAACAGTTTCAATCAATGTTTTGTAAATACCACAAAGACTTTTCTAATAATATTTGCTTTTGTAAAAAACCTCAACAATTTTAAAACAAATATTAAAAATTTGCTCCAAAGTTCCCAAAATTGAATCTTCCTGGGCATATTTCTCACAGAGAAAAACATACAAACCAAGGTTCACACTTTCCAGGAGCCATGTCCTAATTTTCCAAAATTTTTCTTAGCACCCGTAGAACACTTCTCCCAACATCTCCCAGGTAAAGTGTTGGAAAGATTTTTTTACAAAACTTTCCATAAATATCTTTTTGTGACCTGAGACCAGCCATGAAAGAGAAGTTTAGTCCCTGATGTACTTTTATGTGAGGTGTAACTGAGCCAAACAAAAAAAGGATTAGCACCTCTTGGAGCCACACCATTGCAACTCGCTTCATTGCACTATGAAAAATTCCCATTCATATGCATCTGTAACACATATATATAGAGAGAGAGAGGTTATTAGCTTAAACAATCACCCCTCAATCAAGCAGGAGAGGCCTGTGGCTTTGTAGCTAAACTTACTGAGCTCTAGTCCCCACTGCTACAGTGTCCTTATGTAGCATCATAAATGTATGCAGTACTTTATCAGAGGCAGATCGGACCAACCAAAGACCAGATTCTTTACCCCACGACTGATTGCCATACCATATACAAGAGGATGGACAGTTACAGTACAGATAAACAGCCAGGCATTCTGTGGTCATTGTAACTGGAATGCTGTGTGAAGCAAGAGGGTTTGCAGGAGTTTGTTGAAGGAGGAGCAGGAAGGAGTGTGGCTGGTGGCAGATATCAGCTGCTTCTAGGGTGATCAGATGTCCCGATTTTATAGGGACAGTCCCGATTTTTGGGTCTTTTTTTTCTATAGGCTCCCACCCTGTCCCGATTTTTCACACTTGCTGTCTGGTCACTCTGGCTGCTTCAGGCATATACCATCCATGGCCATCTAGGAGATCCTGGTTGCCACAATGCTGCACTCGATGTCCAGTCAAACTTTGCAGAGGCCATGGGGGCAAAACTCAGGTCCTGCTGCTCACCCTGGTTTTAATGGCTCCAGTCATGCATCCTGAAATGACTTTCAGAGCTCAGAGGACATCAGCATGCGGCAGCCAGGAGATGCTGCTGATGGCGTGACAAGCAGATGACATTATATCACAATCTGGGGAGACGTGGTCACATGAGGTCACTGTGGGACCAGATTCAGATCCGTTTTGATACACTGGAGGGACACGGCAGTGTTTGCAAGTTGTGATGCAGCGGGATGACATCACACGGAGGCCATGATGCAAGGACACTGGCTGCAGGACAGGGGAGTAAGAGCCTGACCCAGGGGCATTGCGCCCAGGCTGCTGGCAAGGGGAATGATGGAACAGCCTGGTTGGGCTGCAATGGTATGTTCCATGTGGTGGTATGATGTCACACATCACAGTGACCTCACGTCACACTGTGTTGTCATGGCGACGTGACGCCATCACAGAACGATATGGTGACAGGACACCAGCAAACAACGCTGTCATAGCGACCTCGCTGCAGCCGGTGCCCTCCGGAAGTGAGCTCCGGGCGGGTCCTCCCAGCCGGCAGGAGCGGCGCAAAAACAGGCCTCCGCGGGGCCCGCTCTCTCCTGTCGTCTCGCTGGTGCCGCCCTTCGCTTCCCGGAAACGCCAGCGGAGCAGGACCCGGAAGTGGCGGGTGGCTGGGCCGGGCTCGGCGCTGCCGTGGGGGGAGCCGATCTGCCTGTCCGGGGAGCATGGGGCGAACCGCGGGGGGAGGCGAGCCGGGCGAGCCCAGCGAGACTCGGGCCCCCGCCTGAACCCAGGGCCCCCCATCGCTGGGGGGTAGAGCGCTGCTCCCGGGTGACCCCCCATCGCTTGCCCTTCCCCCTCCCCGGGATCTGCCCCCATCACTTGCTCTTCCCCCTCCCCACGGGGCCCCCCATCGCTTGCCGTGACCCTCCCCCATCTCAGGCCTCCCCACCCTCTCTCGGGGAGCCCATCCCCGCGCCTCCTTTCCCCTTCCGCGGGGTTCCCCGGTCCCTCCCACCGCCCCTGGGTGTTCCGGGTCCATCGTCCCGCTGGGGCTCCCAGCCCCACTCGCCATGGCGTCCTCTGTAGCTGCAGGGTCCAACTGGGGCCTGATCATGAACATCGTGAATAGCATCGTGGGGGTGAGCGTGCTCACCATGCCCTTCTGCTTCAAACAGGTGAGTGCGAGCTCGGAGGGAACAGGACAGCTGGATGTGGCACCAGAACCCTCCACGTGGCATCTGGGTGCAACGTGGAAAACATTTCTCTGCCCTGCAGAGGAGAAACAGATCTAGTGGTTACAGCAGGGAACCTCAACTGCATTCAGGTCTCAGTTCTGCTGTGGATTTGATGTGTGTCACTTTGCCTCTCTGTGCCTCAGTTTCCTTGCCTTTAAGATAGGGATAATGCTTAATGGGGGTTGTGACGACCAAGGTCACTAAGGGGTATACAAAGCACTGAGCTCTTTGGGTGAAAGGTACTGTAAGAGTGTGTCAATGCGAATACATTTGGAGAAACTGCCGTTGCCCTCCTGCTGCAGCTGCCCATTTACCACTATGTTACCTAATAGCAGGGACAGATAACTCGTGGTTAGGATTTCACCAGCCACTCTCTACTAGGGTGCTTGCTATTGTAGTACTAGAGGTGGTGCAATGGCAAGAGGTTTCCCAATATTGACAGCGTAGATAAGGCTTTAAAGTATCACTAGCCAGGTGCGAAGGGGTACAGCGCTGTTAATGCATCCGATGAAGTGGGGTATAGCCCACGGAATCTTATGCTAAAATAAACTGGTTAGTCTCTAAGGTGCCACAAGTATTCCTTGTCTTATTTACGCTGCTAATCTTAAACCTGTTAATAAAGGGTGGCACAAGGCAATTGTTGTTGGCAGGTTTTGTCAGAGGAGTGGGCTGTCAGCAGTGACTTCCAAGAGATGATGACATCTGATGTACCTTTGTATGGCGGCTGTTCTCGTTTGCAGGTAGCATGAGAAAAGCACACTAGTAGTGGCAGGAGACAGAGAACCTTCATACAGTTTACACTTTCAGCTTTTTTCTTACAACAGAATCTGCTCCCAGGATCTAGTTTCCTTTGAGATGTAGAAAAATTGATGTACGTTATCGCCAACTTTAAGAATGCCCGCAAGCATCTGGACACCTCGCAGTACAGGCAGAAAGATGTGGTCCCTGCCCCAAAGATCTTATGCAGTGTGTTTGCAGCCACGTCAATCCCAAGATATTGAGAGAGAGAAGGTGGGGGGAGGTAATATCTTTTATTGGACCATCTGCTGTTGATGGGAGACATACCCCAAAGATCTTCATCTGATTTTACATGTGATATGTAAATTGGAAGGAGGGGAGAGGTAGGCTGAGAGTTGCAACAAGAAGGTCACATGTTTACTCAGTGTCGGTGTGCGCATGCACTGGTAGTTCAACCTTCTCTTTGCTAACCACGGGTGACAAGAAGTTGTGCTAGTTATACAGTTCAGTTTCAGAGTGAGGAGATGCTCCAGCAACTGACTGGGATTGATATTCTCATTTGCCCGACTCTCATTCTCCTTTGGAACAAGGTCTTCACACAGTAGCTTCTCCCCAAGTGCAAATAAAAATTGGCGTGTCTGTATCCTTACCAGTGCTGTGCAGCCTGTCAAGCTACCTGTGTTTGAAGGTGTTGCACACCAAGCCATGGGCTCTATATGCAAAGAGATGAGCCATTGCTTTTCCTGTTCAGGGGCCGCCAGGAGCCCCAGTGACGCACCTACTCTGCGTCTACAAACTGTTCTATTTTATTCAGTGAGATTTGACACCACTCATGCCTGTTTAAAGTCACTTGTTGTTTTCATAAATGTTCAATGATTAACACTGTCATCTGCAAACAGGTATAAATCAGCAAACCAAACAATGCTGGGAGAGTAGATCGCTAGCTTCATAATTTGTGCTGTAAGGGTGTTGCACCGTCTCTGGTGCTTGTGAATAGATGTTATGACAGATTTTTAACTCCTGGATCTACCGAATAACGACTTGCTTTAGATGATTCTGTTAGGAACCATAGAGAACACTGCTGGAATGTGCCCTGAAATTGACTGGATGGCAGGACGCAAACACTGTTACAGCTTGAAAATTCAGTTTCATAAATTGCTCAGGTTTCAGTTTCCAGGCAAAAGTGTTGCAGCTGAGCCATTTAGGAAACAGGTGTCTGCTCTGTGACTCTGCCTCCAACTGGGGCAAGTGAGTGAAATTGAACTAGTATGTCACGTTTCTACTGGCTGTCGTTGAAAGCAGGGAACTCCCTTAATAAGCTAAAATGGAGCTGGAAATGTGCAAGGGAGCCTGTATGAGATCTGGGGGAGCAGTAAGAATGTGGGGAGTAACCGTGTACCAGGAGAAATGGCTTGCTTTCCATCTTGTGCTGGTATGTGTTTTCTCCCCGTGCAGTGTGGCATTGTCCTGGGAGCCTTGCTGCTGATTTTCTGTTCCTGGATGACTCATCAATCCTGTATGTTCCTGGTGAAATCGGCCAATCTTAGCAAGCGCAGGACCTACGCAGGACTTGGTGAGAATTTTCAGTTCTGGGGCTTCAGTTCTTTTTTTTTTTTTTTTTTTTTTTTTTTTTTACAGCGGTTTTACTCTGACCTCTTAATTTACAATTTTTCATACTAATAGTGCTGAATTATTAACATTATTTTTGGCGTAGTTTTTACAGTGTTTTGCCTGCCTTGTTTATCCCTTCCTCCTGCTTCTTGTCACCAGAGTAATTCTGCCTTCGATGGTGAAGTCAATAGGCACAGAATTGTTTTGACTCGTCCGTGCACGAGGAGGCGCTGAACAATCAAAACACAAGGTCTCAGGAGCTGG
Organism: Dermatemys mawii; assembly: GCA_007922305.1. Lineage (NCBI taxonomy): Eukaryota > Metazoa > Chordata > Testudines > Dermatemydidae > Dermatemys > Dermatemys mawii. The sequence goes on from ML677373.1 coordinate 23,074,721, forward strand.
CATAGTGGGTGTCTGCTCTAAATTATTGGTTTCTGTATGAAACCCACTAACTCTCCCACCCAGTGTGCTGCCGAGTACATTGGGTTCTGCCAGTTGAGCGGCTGGCATAGAGCATAGACTTGCTGGATCTCAACTGACTGAGTGCTTATGCCAGAGCAAGGGGGAGGTGAGAGGAAACAGTGCACAAAGTTCCAAATGGCCAAGAAAATAAAAACATGAGCAAGATTGATGTGTGGGTTTTTGGCAGAGTTCACCATCCCTCTTCCTTAGAGTTTGTCTACTCAGCATTGGCATCAGTATTGGCATCTATTTATGACCTCTCCTCTGATTCCCAAGGATATTGGGGGGAGGAGAGGTTTAGATCTGGCCTTAGGCGTTTGAATCCTCTTGATCAACACATACAATTAAGAGTTGCTGATTCAAAGCATTCTCTTCCTGGGAAACCATGGAGCTCCAGGCGGAATAGCCTCTCATGGGGCTTATTTGAGCTGCTGCACCAAAGGGTAGAAATCCTTTCCTGTGCTTTTTCAGTCTTCACCTTTGCAGTGGTGGGACTTCTTCCTGCAGGTGATGGAGGTGGAAGATTCTCACAGCTGGAAGTCCCTTCCTGTGACCTTAAGCCCATCCTTTGTGTCCCTAGTTGCCTTCAGTGTAACTTCTCTTGGGAGTCAGTGGAGAGAAATGGCTGCTCTCACTGTCTACAAAAGATTTGAAAGCAATATGCAGTCTGCTCCATGTCTGTTGACGGATGGATCCCCTCAGTGCATTAAATGACTGAGACCCATCATTTAGCTGCACCGTGCAGCTTCTGCCAAAATGTAGTGACCAAAAGCAGAAAAGATTAGAAAACTCTTGTGGTCTCAAAGGTTGTTCCTCTGGTACTGAAAAGATGGCTTAGTTATAGCGGAGCCTTCAGGTGGAGTCTCATATGGCCCAGCATCGCCAGTACCAGCTGCCCATAGCGCCTCTTTCCCTCCCACTTCCTCGTTACAATAAGCCTTTGTGTGCTGCTTCTCTCTAGATGAAATACACAGAGTCCCCCTTCACCTTGGAGCGTCTCCCAGGAAGACGAGGTCCTCTGCACTTTCCAAAGCCAAGGAGCTCAAAGACACAGAGGGCCAGTTATGCTTCCAAACTTCCTGGAACCTCCTATCACACAAACGCTGGCACTGAAAGAAGCGCCTTCCCTTTCTCCCCATCTTTGCCCTGGGAGAGGTGCCACCACAGGCAGCCAGAGGAGGGACAGCGCTGAGAGGAAAGACATCCTCAGTGCGAATGAAAGCAGCACTCCTACAATGCATCCTAATGCATCAAGGCTGAGCGGCTCTACACAGACAGTCTTTGTCACCGTTTGCTTGTACGCTGTACATCTGCGAGAGATCCTGGCAGCCCCTGCAGCTGATTCTGTGGGAGGCTTTGGCAGCTCTGAAGGATGCGGGAAAGTTTTGCAAATTAACTTTAGCCAGCTAGTCCCTTCCGGAAGAACATTCAGATCACTAGATGCAATAACAAGAGCCAGGGTCGTGGCAGTCTAGGATAAACACCTTAATTTAAGTAGCAATTCCCAATGGAGAGAATATATCTATTCTAGCTTTTACAGCTATTTCCCCCTTCGCTCTCATTTAGCAGCTGTCGGTGCACAGCAGCTTTGTACAACACATTAGGATCTTAAGACGTGAATATCGTATCCAAGGGAGTCTGCAGTGGGAGTTCGGGAAGTGGGGCGGAATTACCACAGCTAGAATTTGACCAGCGCAAGAGTTAAAGCAGCTTCTTGCTGCTGCCAAAAGTGCTGTGGGATCTTTAAAGACTGTTGGCACTCGGGGCCAGCGCCCAGGACAGGGCACATGGCATTGAGACGAGTGCCATGTGCTGAATCACCAAGACCACTGTGCAGCAACCTTGGGCTTTATTGTGGAAGAGCCTCTCCAGACACTGACCAAATCCAGCTGTGCTCAGCTGGTGAGATTTCTGGAGTGGTTTGGCTGAGTAATTTTGTACAGTCCATCTCCTCCTCCTCCTGTGAGAAGATAAAAGATCCAGTTTTCCTAGCAGCCCCAGATGGGGACATCTGGCATAACACGTTTGAAGACTCGTTCTCATTAAACATTAGTTCAGAGTAGCCAAGGACACCGATCGTTTTATAAAATCCCACGCGTAAATTAGAACCAGTGGCCTTTGTTGTTGCCTGGAGGTGCCTGCACTTCTACATGATGTAAAAAAGAGGTTTATTGGAGTGATGCGATAGCAGCCATCCTTTGTGGAGATCGGGGCATTTCACAAATCATCTTCAGGAAGGGGATTTTTCTTTTCCTGGTTGCTTGTCTTCCTGCACACCCAGTCCTCAGGGTCACACAACTTAACTGTCCCACTCAACTGCTGCTTCCCCTTTTTGCCAAGACCCTTCATGCAGGGACAAGGCAAAGGTCAGAGCTATTGCTTGCTTGTCCCTTTGCAATATTGCAACTTCTCTGCATGGACAGGCGGTGCCCACGAACCCCAGAGATCTAACACAGGCTGGATTTCACCCTCCTCTGTACCATGCCATTGGCTGCCTTCTGAGTTACTCAGCAGGACAAGAGCCTCAACTTATTTTTCTAGTGGTGTCTTCCCACTTATAGAGGTGGCCAGTTGATTTCCTTCATTTTAAGACTAGGCAGGTTCCAAGGAAATATGGGATGTACATTGAAGGTCAGAGAAGGCATTTCTAGAAATGAACAAACTATTTCTTGGCCGCCTTCAGGCACGTATACTGTACAGCCGCTGCTAGAGAAGCTCAGCGAGGAAAAACAGGCAGTTCTTTGCTTGGTTCTACTAGAGTTAGTTACCCAGGACTAATGCACAAACAATGTGGTCTGTGTTTGAACTGGAGGTCTTAATTGCCCCTAGCCCCCAGGAAGATGTCTCCAGAAGTAAAAGCAAAGCTTTCCTGGCTCTTTCTTTTCGGAAAACACAGTCAGTTAAAGGATACTGATCATTTTCTGCTACAAGCTATAGCCAAAGTATGGGGAAAAAAAAAAAAGTCCCTTGGCAAGATCCCTGTGGTGTGGGATGTGAATGCTGGGTATTCTGGGAATGGAATTGAACATTCTGGGCAACATTTCAGATCTCCCATCCAGCAACATCAGGCGGTTCGCTTCTAACAGGAAAATAAAAATAAAAATGGGAACTTGACTGAAATTTTGCACTGTAGTAACTTTTTGTCACACAACATCTTCTACATGCATATTTTCTCTTCCACGCTGACTTTCTTCTAATGGTTGCCATGTGTAACTGCTACTTAGTGCTGCTTTTTCTTTCTCAACAGAGTAAAAAAAGAACCTGCTTTGTATCTTTCCCTCATCTTTGTTCTTGTCTTATGTGGGTTTTGATATTCAGATGGCATGGCCGAAAAAAGAAAATGGGAGGGTGGGCAGCAGAAACCAGTCCCAAAATGCAAAACTAGCAGATTCCTGTCAAATTGCCCTTCCTCATGATTATTGTTAATTCCTAACTGATGTATGTGTCACAGGCTGCACCCTCTCTTGGCTCACGGTGGTGTGTTTTCTCTTTTGCTAGCATTTCATGCCTATGGAAAAGCAGGGAAAATGCTGGTGGAGACCAGGTAAAGAGCTATTTATTTCAAATCTAAGTAGTAACAGAAAACAGGCAGTTCTTTCTGTTAATAAAAGGCTTTTTTCCAACCCCCTATAGGGCAACTGCCTCACCATATTTTTATTTCTTACCCCCCTGTTTTCTCTTCCGAAAGCCTCCCTTGACACGTAGAATTTGGGCTGATTGCGACCTAAACTACTTGAATGGTACTTAACTTTCACTTCTATTGTCTGCTTTGTAAGACATTCATTCAGACAGTTGGGTCGGTAGCTCCCTGTGAACCCCTTTGTTTTTGAAGGGAGAGGCAATGTTGTCTAGTAGTTAGTGGGGGACTGAGATTCAGGACCTGGGTTTCATTCCCTGTTCTGCTACACTTATCATGAACCCTTGGTGAGATCACGTACGGTGTGATTTACAGAGGTGATGAACTGAAATCACAGAAGTTGCGTGCATATAGTACCTCTGACAATCAGCCCATTAGACTGCCCCATGCCTTAGTTTCCCCCTTGGTAGACTAGAAGTAACACTGATCTGTCTCAGTAAAGCTCGTTGAGATGCAAATTAATAGGAACAGTATCCGTTAGGGACAGTAGGCTGGTATTCTGATTTCATTTAACAACAGCATAGGCCAAGGTATCTGACTCTTGTAACTATAACATTTCTGTCCTTAAAAATGCTATTCCTGAAGCTTCAAAGGACACCTCGTAGAGATGGACCAGTCTGGTTGGCCTTACCTGGGTGTTCCAGGCAAGGGGTGGTATTGCAGCTCATTCTGTAAAGCAGAGGGTCTTGCACTGTGATCTCTGGAGGTCTGGCTGATGTCATGGTTCTGGCCTTCCCCCATATTCCTGTAAGACAGCTAAAAACACACCAAGTACTTTTCTAATGTTCCTCTTCCCTGTAATTACCACAGGGAGATTATATGATCAGAAATGGGAGGTGAAGTGCTCCATGCAACTGTGAACGGGAGGGGAAAGTGGTTCATGGGACAGTGTCCTCATTAAAATCTGCAAACCCCTGTACTGCAGGATCGATTTCAAGCGCAGTCCATTACTGCTGATTGTGGAGTGGGCTAGTCTTGGGCTCCAGGTACCTCCCTGTACCCTTCTTACTATGATCAATCTTTAAGAAATGCATAGTTGTCCTCTTCAAGAGACACTCCCAAACGGAGCTCCCATCCTTGGCTGCCAACAGCAGTTAAACTAACTTGCATGCTGGTAGCAGAACTCTGCGGGTCCTTGGCCACTCTACAAAGACTTTGCACACAGGAGGAAGTAAACTGGATGGAGCTTTGTTGGCTTCGGCTGCACTAGAAATCCCATTGTTTGTCCAGTGGGAAAGGACGAAACTGATGGGGAAAGACATTACGAGCCTGAAAATAAAAGGTGGGGGAAGGAAATAAAAAAAATATCTGCCCTGATCCTGTGGTGTGGGTGGACTTGTGCCTCTGTGTCTAGTCCCATTGGGGTTCCACTCAGGGACAGGCTCTGCATGCCTGGATCTTGTAAACTCCTTGGAACAGGGACTAGCTTTTTGTTTTGTGTTTGTACAGTACCTAACACAACGGGGTCCCAACCCATTACTAGAGCCCCTCACTGCACTAACACTACTGCCAATTATATGATGGCAGGATCAGGGCTGTAGCATGCCTCTACGGAAAAAGGTGAACCTGCTTTATTATTCTTTATTGTTAGTGAGTGCCAGCCATGGTCTCAGCACTGAACAGGGCACAGAGATGTGTAACAGGCTTGCAAAACATAGGGGTTGTCTACCGGGAGATCTTTGGGAAAGCCACGCTGAATTAAATAAAAGGGTCAATTTAAAGTGCATTAGTTAAAACATATGAAACCCTTATGTGGAGACTCCCATTCAGAAGTAAAGTGACTAGGCCATGCCTATACTATGAGAACTGTAGCATATAGCTTTGGATTTGTAGCTATGTTGGCATAACCCCGTAGTAAAGACTCAGCCTGCAGTGACAGAAGGGGCTTTTCCATAGCTATAGGAACACCGCCTAAGGCCCCCGAGCGATGGTAGTTAGGTCAGTGGAAGCATTCTTCTTTGGACCTCGCTGCATCTACCCCAGGAGTTAGGTTGGCATAGTTACTGTGCTCAGGGATGTACCGTAGCTATATCCACCTAAATTTTAAGTGTAAACCAGACCTTAGTTAGGTTTAGCTTAATTCATGTAACTACTCCACTTTACATTTACACCTTTAACTAATTAGGATTAGCTTTCCAGTGTGTCCAACCATGGGCAAGTCTTTGTGCTGAAACGGCTTATAGTAGAATCCCAAGCTGTTCCAGCTGACTTTCACTCTACTTGGTAGGTCTGAATTTGCTATCTGTGGTAACAGCAGTGGGAGCTGTGGTGCAGGTGAAGAGTGAATGGCCCGTGGCATTTTAACCATTATGCCTTCCAGATCCCTCTGAGCTGGGGGCCAGACAGTACAGTGGTTAAAACGCCAGTGTCTGGTCTACGCTAATGCTGCCACCAGTGCAGCTTCACTTTAAGTGGTGCCAGTGAGAAATGTTCTCAAGAGGAGTCCAGTGTAGATGTAGCCATGGTGAGGGTTGTAAAATGCTAATTCTCTAGGAACGCAGCCGTTCTTACATAGAGGTATGTGGTAAGTGCTGCGTTCCAAGGGAGTTCTCTGCTCCAGAGTGGAGTTTAGATTTCAAGCTTTTCATTTGTGTGTGTTTCTTTCCAGCATGATTGGACTGATGTTGGGAACCTGTATTGCTTTCTACGTTGTGATTGGGGACTTGGGATCAAACTTCTTCGCCCGGTTGCTTGGACTACAGGTAAACTTACGATCACTTGCTCTTGTCCAACTGTTTAAAGAGACAGCGCTGTGATTGTTGGATAAATACATCACGCAATGTGTGTTATGATGCTGCGGAGAGCAACCCGCCTTAATAATATCATCAAGCTACATCCAGGTAACTTACTGTCCACTCATTTTAAAACTTAACAGCAAGTGTCATGCACTAGAACATGAGAGCACCTTGCCATGTTGACTCCTGGGAGTTCCGGTGCATGTCGCACAGTGGGATGGATACAACTCCTGACACAGGAAACAGCACGTGCAACAACATCACTCTCTTTTAAAATATGTCTCTGTCATGAAATACGTGGCCTGCTGCAAATCCCAAGTAGATTTTCTGCAGGAGTTGGTACGTTCTGTCCCTCTTCCTTTGCTCAGCCAGAAACTAAAAAGCAGTGAGAGACAATTCTCATTCCCATTGACCATTCTAGTTCAGAGGACTCCGCCTGCTCCCAAACTATAGTTCTCTGGGGTGTGAAGAGAGAGGATCGGAATACGTCAGCCACCCGCTGATCTCTTCACCTCTGCAAATTCAAATACACCCATTGATTCCTCCCTTTCCCCCCTTCTGCTGAGACTGTTTCTAGTGAGAGTGTGTCTGATGGGAGAGGCACTCTGTTCCCTGGCACACAGCTCTCCAAAGGAATAATCTGCAGCTTTTGGAGCTGGGATGGGGCAGGCTGGGGAAGGGAAATGGACATGTGGCAGGATCTTGGCGTGGCTGTTATCTGCTCCAGCCTGATGCTGTTAAGCTCTGATTATGGAACTGTAAAGTTAAAAAGATGCATTGTGGCTGCAGCCAAATTAGTTATTAAATATTTCCAGCCATTTCAGAGTGTTCTGCTATAATAAATACCACTATGAGTTCCTGATTAATTTTCTGGATCAGAATTTTCAAGACTTCCATTTCTCTTCTCTCCCCCCCCCCCCTCTTGACGCAAGGTTAATTTTCATTTAGTTGCTGGAAGTGCATACAAAATATTGAAATAATCTATGCTTGGATTATTGTCTAAACCCCCAACAAATCTGCTTTAGAGTGGGTCTGTCATATGCTGGATAGAGCAACAGTGGCACCCGGTGACTATCTAGGTTAATCACAGACCTTGCTGAGGAAATAGCATGTTCTCTATCACTGAATCTTTTCTTAAGGTCAGGAGCATGTAACCTCTGATTCCTAGTTTCTTCTGTTTGCTTGGGGATAATAAGCTATTTTTGTTGATATGGGCCCATTAGTCCCAGTTAATAAAACTAGGAGATTACTACATGCTCTGTACTTTTGTTCCTTATTCTGGTCCTTTTTCAGGTAACTGGCAGCTTCCGGATAATCCTGCTGTTTGCTGTCTCCCTATGCATCGTCCTTCCATTGAGTCTCCAGAGGAACATGATGGCTTCCATACAGTCATTCAGTGCTATGGCGTTGATCTTCTACACTGTGTTTATGTTTGTGGTGAGTATCAATGGCTGGACGGCTGTTTTGCAGGGAGAGAGATGGTGGTTAATTCGTCTGAAAGAGGTTCTGATCCTGCCAGCTCTTCCATGTGGGAAGGATCCCTGCATGACAGTCCAGTGCGGGTCTTGGTGGTCACAGGGGTTGCCCACCGGGAGGAGCATGCAGGTTCAGGATCCAAGTTTGAAATCCAGTACTCTTTTTTTGTTAAATATTGCTGACTCCACATGGGATAATTATTGCTCTGATGCCCACACCCTTAACCACATGGAAGTAAGAATATGCAGCCATATTGTACAGGAATTGGCTAGCATATCTGTCAGTCACTGTGAAGTTAATACATTGTGGCAGCTTAACCAGATTGTGGCCTGCATTTCACCGTGTGCTTACGAGTACTGTACAGCTTATAGCATTCTGAATTTCTGATTACATTTAGGGACAGGAGATGAGGGAAGACATACACGGCTGCAAAATGAATTCTGTAATGTAATAGCTTTTTTTTCCTTAAAACTCATAAAACCTTAATCTTTAGGGAGAAAAATGATTGTTTTTAAGGACACAAGTTTTTCAACTGCTTGCAATTTTTGTATCGGTGGTAAATGTCATTGAGCCAATAAGCGTTTTTCTTCCTAAATGGTAGCACTTTAAATTGCTTATGAAGTGAAGATCTCATGAACACAGATAAATGGTGCAGGAAAAATGTTTGGTTTTAGGCCTTATGAAAAAGTTTCATCTTGAGAAAACTAGTACCAGCCAATTTGGTTAAGTAGGAGGCACTGATGAGTTTCCGTAGCTTACAAAGTTATACCAGCCTAAGGGAGGATGTTTCAGAGAAGAGCTACAAGAATGATTAGAGCATTGGAAAATACGCTTTATATTGATAAACACAAGGAGCTCAATATATTTAACTTAACAAAGAGCAGGTTAATGAGTGACTTGATCCCTGTCCATAAGCACCTAGATGGGGAACAAAAAACCGACGATGGCCTCTTCCAGTCTAGCAGAGAAAGGTGTAGCAAGGTCCAGGGTCTAGAAATTGAAGCTAGACAAATTCAGACTGCAAACAAGGAACCACTTACCAAGGTTGGGGTAGATTCTCCGTCACTTGTAATTTTTAGGTCAAGCTTGGATGTTTTCCTGAAAGATCTGCTCCAGGAACTATTTTCGAGAGGTTCTATGGTGTGTCTTATACAGGTCAGCCAGGATGATCACAATGTTCCTTTAAGCCTTATAATCTGGGAAACTCATCAAATGACACCATTAGCTGGCAGTGGAGACTTTCATTCTCTTAACAGACAGCGGTACAGCTAGCCCCAAGAGTTCAAAATCAAGTCAGGCCCCCAGAATAGCTTCAGACTTGAAGAAATAGACCCTGAGTTCTTTTTATCCAGCCACATGATTTCTGCGCTTTGGTTGCCTCAATGTATTCTCTGTAAGTATGACGGCTTGAAACAAAAGCTGTGATCATTACAGTCACATGATGCCAGGAGCTGGGATGGTAAGAAAAACCCCAAATGTCATTAAAGTTGGCAATGCTGACAGAATCTCTAGGAGTGTCAAATCCGTTCAGACTAGATTATAAATGGGCATTCGGATATATTTACCTTCTGTTTGCTGTGCATCAGTTCCCCTCTCCATGGCAGAATAGCTCTCATAACTCATCTCTGGTGTCCCTTCTTACCTCCTTGACATTGACCCTGGTCTTCAGAGCACTCATGTTGTCAAGGGGGCTTGGTTGGGCAGTGTGCAGGTGTCTTGTCTTATCCGAGTGCACCGTTGCCTGTTGGCTATAAGTCAAATTCTCCTGTGTCTGCTGCTTCCAGTGTCTGTGGCCCTGATGCAAATGACTGCTCAGGAGCAATCTGATTAGCTGAGCATGTCCTTCCGGAACTGTTCTGTGTGTGTGTGTGTGTGTGTGTGTGTGTGTGTGTGTGTGTGTGGGGTTCATGATGCCTGCTAGCAGGATGGCATCAACCAGGGAGTGGGATACGCCTTTTAAAAAACCTTTCTCTGCTTGGCAGCCAGGGGTGACCCATACAGATCCGAGTAGCTGGAAGGTCGGCTAACCTGTGTTGAGGGTGAGGGCTGAGCCTGGGAAATCTGAGGAATAAATATCCAGCTGTGAGCTGCAGGGGACGTTACTCAAAGCCTCTTCCTCCTCCTGATAGAGCTGCCTTATTCCTGCCCTCCAGTGCTGCCATGGCAATGTTCCTGGCAGCGTGCTCGCTCCCCTTGGGTCTGGTTCGGCCTCTTTGCCATTTGGCTCTTAACCTCTTTTTTCCTTTGGCTACAGATTGTGCTCTCCTCTTTCAAACATGGCCTCTTCGGTGGGCAGTGGCTGAAGCGGGTCAGTTACACGCGCTGGGAGGGCATTTTCCGCTGCATTCCTATCTTCGGCATGTCTTTTGCCTGTCAGTCGTAAGTACTTGCTGTTCTAGCAATGGTGGGTGGAGTGAGTTTTGTGAGGGCAAAGGGTCCCAAGGATCTGAATGGGACAGCTGCCTTCTGGTTCCCCCTCGTAGTTTAATCACTATGTTTTCAGCCCATTGCAGTTCAGTTGTGACTCTTGTTACTTTGATGGGGGAGGGGGAGTGATGTTTCACTCAGGAGTTCCTGTGCTTGAGCAGTTACTTGTTCATAAAATGCATTGGGCCAGATTAACCCCTGGTGTGCCTTACATTGACCAATTGTTTGAAAATCCCGGTTTATTGTCAGGAAAAAAGACCTGGTGGTTTCCATCCTAACCACCCTCAGCGCTCCCCCACCCCCTGGAAAATCTACATGGGCAGCTTTACTGAGCCTCACCAACTGTAGCTGAAAATATTTAAAAGAAAATTGTTGTCTTCAGATTGTTGCTTCCAGTTGCCCACCCCTTCTAATGAGGGCTGGGTTTTTGGGCGCACAGAGGTCTGGTACTGAAGACCGGGTTATTTCCGTAATTCCGGCAGCATTGCCTTCTCCACCAAAATGACAAGAGCGAGTGATTCATGCCTGCTTGGAGCAGCAGCCAGCTCAAAATAGATGTGTAAATCCAAATGTGGACACACACAAGACCTTCAGCGTTAGGAAGACTGGCAGAGGTGGCCCTTCCCCCCGTCATCCCTGCACACGTGCCGCGTGCCAATAATAAATTAATGTGACAAATAAAATTTGTTCATGCTGCTGGGTTTTACACCCACATGTGAGATCCAAATCATCATTTCCCACTTATCGTCTCTCTTGGCAGCTTTGTTTCTAGCAGAACACGCTCCAGTCTCGCTGTTTAATGTCTCCGTTATAATTGGCGACAGAAGTTGTGTTCTTTTACAGCTTTACCTAGTTACCACTGGAGGGGGGTTTTTAAATAGAAAATTGTCCTTTTTCTTGTGGTAGCCTCTCAGTAACCAGTGCACATTTGTAGGGAGTTGGAAACCCAGCAAATTATATGGTCTGTACTAGTGTGTGCATATAGCTATCTAAATATAGATTCTGTTATACCACTTAAGTGGCAAGCCAAACCTACAGCTAAAATCTATATTCCCCTCCCCCACAGCATCAGAAAAACATGCTCTCTCCGGCCCACATGATGTCACAAGCAGATTATTCTCTGACTAGGGCTGTTTAATTTTGCTGACCTTCCAATCCTCTTTAGAAAAATACATAATTGTAACATAAAAACCATATTCTTTCCCTCCAGACATATAAATGCAACATACAGTGATGACAGGCAGAATGCACCATTATTCTCATTTACCTTGAATGTATGATCATACTTGTAGATTCAATTCCCCTGCCCTTTGAAATGTATATTAGCATTGCTGAGCTCAGAGAGGTGTTCTACTTTCCACCATTATGGTGTGTGGCCTAGTAGATTAACCAGGGGGACTGGGAACCAGGAACCAGGAATCCCTGAGTTCTCATACTAGCTCTGCTACAGTCTTCTTGTGTGACCTTGGGCAAGTCTTTTAACTTGTGTGCCTCAGTTTCACCATCTCTAAAATGGGTTTATCATATTTCACAGGAAGGTTGAGGATTAATATGACCTGCACCCTGTGCAAACCCATTATCCTAGGTTCTGATCCCAGTGACAATGGTGTAACACTATTGAGGTCAACAGTACACCAAAATCAGAATGTGGTCCATTGGCTTCTATGGGTTTGGAGTGGCACTCAGGGTCCAATGCTGTGAGGTCAGTGGCAGCTTCTGAGTAGTCATTCTTCAGCATAAGACCCTGAGTCTAGGCAAAAACTGACCGTACATTCATTCTCTCCCTCTTGTGTGGTATCTCTTTGCTAACGTGCTTCCCTGGCTAACTTAGAAATACTGCTGCATGTGTAACGTCTGCATTCTGCACACAGAAATAGTACCTGAGATGGGCTTTACGGTGGGGATGAAAATACTGATGGAGAGGAACTGAACTAGTTCTCGCCACCTCTGAAACGAAGGCAAGGTTCTCTTGCTTGCGCCCTCTCTCAGGAATCCAAGAACTGTGAAGGGCATATGGTTTGAATATCTTTCTCAAATCCAAGCGGAGACATTATATTGACTTGATCACAAGTGATGTGAAGGTGCCTAAACTAATGGCTTACAAAGCATTTGTTAGGAGAAGGCTTGTGGTCTTGCCTTGGCCTTCCGCATGCCCGTTCTGGTTTAAAAATAAAACTTGAGCACGTCAGGACGTGCTTCTTGCTGGGTGCATGTCAGACGCTTGCTCCACCCAGACAGGCTTTTGACTGGCGGGGAGGCATGATGGCATGTGGTCTGCATTTGAGGGACTCTGCAGCTGTGACTAGAAACCCAAGATGACTAGATGACACTGCTCTTCAACCACAGGAGGATTGGTTGCAGCTCGAATTCACGTGGCACTTCCGCCCCCTCCCCCCCAGGCTGTTCTCCTGCATTGCTATTGTGCCCACCAGATGTGATCTTGGACTAGAGAGTGGTGTCACCGCTCTGCCTCTACTCTGCTCCACCCCCTGCTGGGCCTGCTGCTATTTCAGAGGAAAGTCCATGATGTCTGGCAGTTGCTATGTTAAGGGTTTTTATTTCAACATCGGGGAAGAAGTTTAACTCCTACATGAACTTATGAGAAAATTTACCTCCTGAGTCCCCATAAATACATGACTGTCACAGTGCCATGCATATGGTCTCCTGCATGCATCTCAGTATGCAACTTAAAGGGACAGCCCGGTTTCCTTTGGACAGAACATTTTGGTGCACAAACGGTTAAGATTTTCCCAGCTTAGCTTCCGTTTCTCACACTTTCTTAATGCCCGTTGAAGTTAGGGGTACTCCCTTCCCATCTAACTTCCCCTGCTTCCCCCAGCTCTCCCAGTAGTTGCTCTCTTCAGTAGTACACAGTCAGGAGGTGGCCACTTGGATTAGAACAACTAGAGGTTAATGAGTTGCTAAAATGTGCACCTGATGATGTAGAAAAAGTGGATTCCACGTGCTTTCCACGTACATCAGTACCCCCCAATCCTGTGCAATTGGTGTTTCCAGCATTCTCTGAACCGGGCTCTAGCAGCAGTGCTGAAATATGACAGGAACTGTGTTTAGTTCTGTTTGTTTAACTTTTCTTTTAGACAGTGTGATGCTCTAACCCTCTTCCCGCTTCTATTCTGTAAACATTGCGTTGCTTTAATTATCAGCACGGAGCGCTCCAAGAACAATAATCTCCGATGTGCTGCCTGGCCCCGTGCCACTGGTGTTTCAGTGGAACAAACGGTCATTCATTTTGCAACACTTTTGAACCAAGATGTTTACATCACACATTTAACTCCACGTGGTGGTGGGGGATGGGGAGAGTGAATATTTTTGCAACACTTAAAATTGTGAGTGTTCTGAAATCTCTTGGCATTAGCAGTATAAATTGTGGACTAACTGTGTGTTAACGCTCTGTGGGGGGAAGGTGTCAGAGATTTTTCTCTGCTGGGCTGTAGCAAGAGAACTTGGGGAATGCATTTGATTGAAACTGCTTAATATGTTAACCTGCTTTTCTGCAGCCAGGTCTTGCCGACCTACGATAGCCTGGATGAGCCGTCCGTTAAAATAATGAGCTCCATATTTGCCTCCTCTCTAAACGTGGTCACCACCTTCTATGTTACGGTGAGAAGCCTCTACCCTCCCTTTTTCCCCCTGCCTCCCCAAAAAGTGACTTTTGGGGTAAGATTTGGAGCCGTCGTGAACATCGCTGTCCGGAGATGGGTCAGCCATTATCTGCTCTAGAGGAAGAATAGTGTTTTTGAAAGCGACATAAAATGGAAGGGGGAATGGAATGGAATCCGCACTGCAGATGCACAGAGGTGTTCAGAGAGCCCAGGATTTGGGAACAATAGGGCCCAGTGAGCAGAGCTGGAGTGGGGGCTTCAGGCTCTTCTTTTCCATGTGTAGTGGCTGGGTCTTGGTCTTCCAATCGTGTAACTGGAAGCGGAGATGCTGTCCAATGAGCTGCCGGCTTTAGAGAGAGCTGCCCATCAGCCTATTGCAATTGGAAGGTTATAAAGGAAGTTATGCCTCATAAAACCTCATAATAAAATCCAGTTAATAATTCCCAAGAACAGCCTCCCATGTGAGCCGGGCGGCTGCATGGGGTCGTATTACAGGCTCCCTCACTGAGGGGCTTAGAGTCCTGGGCCACAGCAGCCATCTCAGCTGCAGTGCTTGATCCCACTGGCAAACTCAGACCCATAGAAGGCACTGGGAAGGCAGCTGCTCAGCTCCCTTTCTCCTCCATCCAGGGGGTCCCCCAGTTAAACCCGTGCAGACCCCGCTGCTAATGTCAGCGGCTCTTAGGTGAAAGCTCCTGCAGCCGTCTAGCTTGACGAGTGAAGAGACCCTGGCTGGGCCGACTGGAAGATCTGCATTGTAGGAAGTTTACCCAGCGTCCCCTCTTAGCTGGGCCTTGCCCTGTTTTAAGTGACGTGCTTTGCTCTGTCCCACTCATCTGAGTAGCTGTGGGGCTTTGCTTGTCTTCTGAAAAATTCCACGTCCACGCCACTCCTGCAGTCGCTCCCCCTCTGCCCTCCCTGGCCTGGTAAGCAAAGTATCCTACAAAGTGTCCCAGTGCCATAAGGAGGGGTCCGGTGGGAGCCCCCTGACTCATACTCCTGAAAAGGCGTGTGAGCCACCAACACTCCCTCCCTTTCCCCATTGCACAGGTGGGATTCTTCGGTTACGTGAGCTACACTGACACCATCGCGGGGAACGTGCTCATGAACTTCCCCTCCAACCTGGTGACCGAGATGATTCGAGTGGGATTCATGATGTCGGTAGCCGTCGGGTTCCCGATGATGATTCTGCCATGCAGACAGGCCTTGAACACCCTTCTCTTTGAGCAGCAGGTAAGACCCTGCTGCAGGCTGCTTTCGACCCTGCGCCATTGACCTCGTCACCTTTCTTTTTTCCAGTCGTCTGCACAGCTTAGTTGATGAGCCCGTGTTTCTGATTAGCTACAGATACTTGATATCAGGACTGGCTGAACCCTCAGCCCCATCCACTGTGTTGCAGCTTCCAGTGAACTTGTAATTGCCTGTGATGTGCCAATAGGGGCAGCATGAGGATCCCAGCACAGCCATTTGTAAATCCGACTGTTGTGAGCAGTTGTTACTATGCAGCAGTTCTGGAGTCTTGTCCTCCTTGCAGAACACAGAAGACTGTAACGGGGAGAGGTGCTGGGATTGAAACCCTTGCCTTTGCTGGGCCACTCCCTAAAGAGAGGACGTATGCAGTGCTTGTTTCCTGCCCCACTAGCAGCTTGCACCCCTGGCTCATACAAAGGGGTGTACAGTACAGAGCTGAGGTGGTTCTCTCTTAGGAGTAGGAGAGGAAGAATTAGCCTTTAGAAACAGAGGATGCTTCTTATTTCCTGCTGCTCAGACCTAAAAATAAAGGCCCTAGTAATGGTGGGTCTTGTCGCCTTCGTGTTGTCCCCACACTTGCACTTTCTCAGGCATTTGCCTCTGCTGGGTGCTGCCTGGAAAGCGGGCAGGACGGCGGAGGAGGGTTTGGTGCTAATGTTCCGAGTTGCCGTTGTCAAGTTCACGTTCCGCACAGCATGTGAGCTAGCAGCTTTGGCTGTTCTTGTGCAGGTTCGAGCTGAAGCTGCACGTCTAATTGCCCCATTACTGGGTACCTTGCATTGGCAGGTGAAACCATCACCGTTCTAGCACTGCATAGTCTTGTCTAGCAGGTCCCTCTGGGTAATTGCTTTAGAGACCTGCAGGTGCGAAGCAGGGTTTAACGTATTGTGTGTTTGGTTTTTTCAATAGCAAAAAGATGGCACCTTTGCCGCAGGGGGTTACATGCCACCGCTTCGATTTAAAGCCCTCACGCTGGCAGTGGTGTTTGGAACCATGGTTGGAGGCATCATGATCCCAAATGGTAAGTGCAGAGGTGGGACAGAATAGAGAATGAAATTCCTAGTTGTCCTTTCTCCTCCTTTTCTCCCCATTCCTCATCACCAGTTTGTTTGTGCCGTGCTGGATCTTGTGTTCTCAAGAATACCTGTTATTTATGGCTACGTGCTCCCACACGCTGGCATGTCCAGCTGTCACTGGCCGGATCTCTCCGCTCCCTATACATGGCTACAGAAAAGCTGAGCCTCTAGAGGGGTCGTTAGCTCTCACGGCAATGAGCAGGAGCACTGAGACCTGCAGGGAGGGGACTGGTGATGAGGTGCCCTTGCAGTGGGAAACATCAGGAATTTGCAGCTGGTTGAAGTCTTTAGAAGGTGACTAAGTACTCGTGTGCAGCATAAATTGCAGTGGCTAATTTTACCCCGGTCTGGCTCTCCACTGGCTGGAGGCTCATCTTGGATTCTAGTGGGTTGCTCAGAGCTGCAGTCTAAGTGGCACCGTGCCAGCCTCCCTAGATTCTTTTCCTTCCACCAAGGACTTTGCATACCTTTATTTGTTCTTGTTCTTTCTTGCCAGTGGAGACCGTCTTGGGCCTAACAGGTGCTACAATGGGAAGCCTCATCTGTTTTATCTGCCCAGCTCTTATTTACAAGAAAATCCACAAGAATGCCCTTTGCTCACAGGTCAGTGCTGATGCTAATTGACTTCTCCCCCAGCTCGCTGGAGAGCCTGGGAACTTCGTTAGTTTCCCTGCAGCAGGGGAAATCTGTCAAACCCTCCGGCCCCCTGTTCAGGTGGGAACTGTTGTGGTCTGCTGCACTGACCAGGATCTCTCCGGAGCACGTGGACAGCAGCGAAGTTGCTTGCTCAGTGAGTGGAGTGCCAGCGCTTTTTATCTCTGTGGAAGCAAGTGAAGCAGTCACCTCACGTGTGAAATGTTGTTTACCAAACCCAATCCAGTGGGCTCGAGGCTGTATTGCCACAGAATGAGAAATCCAGGCAGCATATAAAACCTAAATGGGTCTTAAGTTTCAACTTGTCTGGGCTGGGTAAAATAAATAGCTCTTCTCTGCAGGGGGGTCCTTGCTGGTGACCCTCAGCTTTCTGGTTTCAGCCAAAATAATAATAAAAGGGAACACACACGCAGAGATGTTGCTACAGAAATTCTTTTCTGAAAAATCAGGGTCATTCAGAGGCTATTGGTAACTTAGATTTTCCCTTGCTGCAGTTTGGATCAGCCTCCTAGGGACAGAAACAAAATGTCCCTTTGCTGAGTTTGATCTTTCTATTTTGCAAGCTCTGAATTTTTGGTAATAGAGCTGAAATTAACATGATTTGGTTTTCTCTCACAGGAACTTCAACAGGCTTCTGTTGAGGCTCCAGCATTGTCAGCCACAGGGAGCCAGATTTGTTAGTTAGCTGCAAAATCCACAGGGGGAAAAGATATTTTTGTGGGTCCTACAGTAATACTGGCTTTTTCTGTTTAACAACCTGTGGGTTTACAAACACCCAGGAGACTTTTAAAGTGGAATGTTTTTTTCTATTGCCTTCCTTTTCCATTGCCTGATGCATCTTTCCGGCTCTCACTTGGAGTCCTGACACTTTGGTAGTACTGTGGCTGAGACCCCCAAATCACTTTCAAGGGCTCCCGAGCAGGGCCCTTCTCCAAGACAAGTGACCCTGCCCTCGGAACGGGCTGAGCTGTTGGACAGGCTGCCTGGAGGGGACTGTCAACTGCTCTCAGCCAAGCAAGCACTGAGGCTCACAGACTGCGTGGCCTGAAATGCTGGGTAGGAGACCAGCAAGGCAGATGGCTGTAGCTTACAGAAATCTCCACCACCGCAGAGTGGCTTACACAGAGTATGAGGTCAACAGGTTACCTAGGGGCCGGGGATTCCCTCGGTCTGCCTTGAATGAGCCCTTGCCGATCAGGTTTGCATACTTGGTCTGACTGTGCTCAGAAGTGTTCCAGCAGGGATCTGTGCTTCGCTGAAAAGAACATCGTGCTGCAAACTCCTCCCAGGCCTCCAGCTTGAATGCTGGATTCGCTGCACACCCTGTCCTGGCTCCACTTCTTCTGGAAGACTCCTTGAATTTCTTCCATGAAGCTCCCATGCAGCACTTCTGCCCTTTCACATTCCTTTTGACTGTTTCCTCCCTCCCTAGAAGCAGCTCTGCTCTCTCCCTCTACCCATCCACAGATGCTGAAGCGCCGGTGGGTGCTTGTGGCTCTGGCACGACTCCACCCCTGCCCAAACTCTGCCCCTATGGACCCCTCCCCAAATCCCTGGTCCTGCCTCCTCCCCCCCAGCATACTGCATTCCCCTTCCTCCCCCCTTCCCTCCCAGCTCTTGTGCCACGAAACAGCTGTTTCATGCGGCAAGCCTGGGAGGGAGGGGGGAGAAGCGGGGGGGGGGCGGGAGCTGCCTTTTCCCCATGGCTGCTCCACCCCTGGAGCACCCCCCGAGTCAGTGCCCATGTGCTGCGGTGATAAATGAGTGATGGGGGTAAAGGGGCACCAATGTGACATGTTTCCCACCCCCAGACAATAAACCTGCTGTCTGTCTCTCTCCCCCCGCCCCCCCAGCTGCATGCATGGTTCCGTCTTCTGTCTCGTTATCAGATCTGCTGATTTGTGTAAGATTTGAAATCCATCTTCCTTTGTCTAAAACACTCATGATGTACTTTTCCCAGCGAGAGCAGTTCTCTCCCCGTGCCCTGTTACTGGGTTCTGGCTGGGTTATTCGTTACCGTGCCCAGACTCTTGGAAGCCTGCAAGCGTTTGGGGGACTCCCTGTCAGGCGGAGCTGCGTTTTACATGCCTGAACACGGAAAGGGTGGCACCATTTAAACTAGAAAGTGAAGGAGTTGGATGAGGGGCTGAGAAGTTCTTTTCCAAGGGGGTGGGTTGTTCGCATCCCCAGATGTTTCTGTTGGCGGGCGAAGGGCGTCTAATTCTGCCAGGGAGTTGTTTAATTATTACAGACAGCTGGTCAGTCAACAGCTGGCAGCGAACCAGAGTCTGGGAATTCCAGCTTGGATTAAGCTCTGGGGGTGGATTGGTTAAAAGGCTTGGTGTGTTGGAAAGATGATCAGGTAGCAGGAACAAGGGGAAGTTTAAAAGCGTAAAGCCAGGCTCACAGAGGTGTGAATGAATCGGGAAATTGTCCCCTTTATTGTGGTTAGCGTCACCAAGCGTGCCTTGTAAAGCGCTCGGCATAGAATGGCAATGGGGTGAGGACATGTAAAGCTGCCCTCTGGGAGATGAGGGGCAAACTCTGACGTTTGGCTGAGAGCTGCTAAAGGTCAGGCCGAGGTCTGTAAACAAAGGATTTAGCTTCTGACAGGAAGGTGTTGGCTTCCTTGTGTTGACATAAGTTTGTTTGAGAGGCCCCTTCTGGGGAGGGAGTCCCTCTCCACCTGGTCCGGTAGAATGGGGGAAATGAGCCACAGAGAGGCTACCCAAGGGCACTTAGTGAACCCTCTTTATACCCAGCTAGTGGGGATGGAAAGTGACTCTCCTGCTGCTAGGCAGTGGCCGGACCCCATTGTCTCGCACACTTGTTACAGTTCGTCTTTGATGAAGCGCACTAGAGAACCCAGGGACTGCGCAGGCGTCTTGCAGTCCTCCTCCATACTCCGATTGCAATTAACTTGCTCCCTCTTGGGGCTTCCTAACTGTGCTTGAGGCCTAAATCGGAGAAGGAATTAGAAAACTTGCTACAGTCGTTACCCCGGGCAAAAGAAAGTTTCAGTTCTAGAGGGAAGTACCGTGGGCTAGTCTGACTGCTGTACAAAGAGGGAGTTAACACCATGGAGTGACATCAGAAAGCAAAAGAGTCTCCTTCCTCACTGCAAGTCCCCCCTCCCCCCATGTTTAGAAGGCTCCTCATGGGACGTGGCTGTGGCCACGCCTGCTGATCAGGTTTGCCCATGCTCCCCCCCATAGCCTCATGCTGGGGAGCTGCTGCTGGCAGATGTTCTGCGACGGGCGAGGATTGGGAGTTTGCTTCACCCCGTCCTCTGTACAAAACAATCCACTTGCACAAATGGGTGCTGCAGAGGGCAATGACCCAGATGCATCCGCCTTTGGGCCTATAGTTTGATCAGGGCTCCCTGACGGGATGGAGCAGTGAGGGGCTGAGCTCCCAAAGCCTTGCCAACACCAGCAAGAGGCTTGTCAATCACACACAAGTGACTTTTCGGGGTGCATTTGGGCTTTGCTGACATGTGACATGGAAACATCTGCTGAGGTCTCTGCTCTTCATTGTCATTCCCCTGCCGTGCCCCCCGGGTGATGCAAGAGCAGACCAAGTTCCTTAATTCTTATTGAAGTGATCTTGCTAAGATCTTATAATTATCCTCTTGGCCTTACGGGAAGCCCAACACGGGAGATAAATGTCTTTCCCCCTTGCATTCCAGCGAGGTCATTTCTGCTGTTTGACTAGCTGACTGCAAATGCTGTGTCAAATCCATTACCTTCACGGGTAGTCACCTGCAAAGGAAGGCGTTTTAAAAATTAACCCTTTGAGTGATGTTGCTTGGAACAATGTTTGATTCTGGGAACTATAAAACAAGCCCCTCTGGAGGGGGATCACTAATGAGAGGCTCCATGGGAAATTTTAAGAAGTGTTTTAATGCAGCATTGCCAAACCTTTCCATGCAACTGGATCAATTCACCGGAGAGAGACCTCGGCTGGAGCAGCCATTCCCTGCTGCCTTCCACTTGGCTAATCGTACTCTGACCAGCGAGCTTTGTTCTGCAGTCGTACCACGTGCTGGATCTCACCTCCTGTGAGCTGGGCCCCACTTGGTGTTCACTGTGCAGCATTCTTTTTTGTTTGCTCTAGTCCCTTTCTCCAGGAGATGGTTCTCTGGGCTAGTCAGTGCCCTTGGGAGGCTGCGTTCAGAATCCGACACAAGTGTGTCTTTGGCTCTCTCTGGAGTCCTCCCACCCTGTCTATGCACATCACAAAAAATGTTGCATAGGTTGGCCCAGTTGGTGGGCTCCAGGACCTCTCCAGTGCTGTGTGGCGTGATCAGGCTGCTGGCAAGGCTGTGGCGGGGAAACTTGTCCAACATCTTGCACTGTTGTTGGTTCATGGGCAACCCAGAGCGCCTGTGAAAGTTCAGAGGCAGAGTTGCTCAGAATGTCAGAGTGGAAGTTGTTCGTGGGACCAGGCATCGAATCGTGGGTGGAGTTTGACTTCCTGGGTTCCAGCCCACCTTGCCCACTAGGAATTGAATTTTCTTTTAAACCAACAAAACCACCATTTGCTGCAGGTTTAAAACGGTTCAAACGTTCAGCTGTTTCCCCAGAGAGCTCCCAGGCCTGTGCTGTGCTGTGCTGCAAGAGCCCCTTTGCTCTTCTTTTCCGCTCTTATGTTTCTGAAGGTGGGTTGGCAGAGACTGAGTCCCAGCACTGCATTGACGCAAACGGACAATGTGAAAACCCAGGGCAGAAATGGCAAAGCCCGCTGACTCTGTATACAGCATGGCAGGATGTCCTGCTCTCTCTCCACCCACGCATCCAGGCAGTGACCAGTTCTTGCTCCTGCTTCCTCTAGAACGTCTCTAAGATCTGGCTTTTCCTGTCTGCCCACACTGCTCACGCTGTCCAGAGCTGCCGCATCTCCTGTCTGATCTACTGCACCCTCCTCCTCTCTTGATGTGAACTTCCCCAAGACACATTCCCAACAGCTGTCTCCCTGGCCCCGCCCCACCCCACCCCACACATCTGAGTCCCTCTGTGCGCTCTTCCTTCTTCACCCCATCACATTCAAATGCCAGATCCTTACTTCTAGGACTCCTGACATCTTAGCCCTCTCAACTTCCTGATGCCCTTTGTAGCACCTGGTCGTCTCTCACCACATCTGTTCCACAGACGCTGCAGCCTCCATCACTGGTTTGCCATCTTCACCCACGAGGACCTTCTTGTTTTCTCGTGCGCCATCCCGTATGCATGAAACGTCTTCCCCAGACGAATCTGTAAAGCCTCCTCCCTCCCTTCAAATCCCTTCCAAAAGACACACCTGAGTAACTGCCGCCTGGGAACAGCTACATAGAAGCCCGCTAAGGACTTAAGATATTTATTTTATATTCTTATTTTGAAATGTATTTAACTGTCTCCATCATCTGGCTGGGCCAAGTCAGCTCCTGTTCATAATCTCGTTGTCCTCGTCCTGCCTCCAATGCTTCTTGTGAATATCTCTGTACCCTCTTGTTATGTCTTGTCTACGTTAGGTTGTAAACTCTGCAGGGCAGGGGGCCATCACCCTGTATTATGCCTAGCACAATCAGACCAGATCCACATAGGCCTCTCGGTACTATCTCCACATAAAGGTCTCGCATGACTACCTCGTAAACAAACCAGGGAAATATGGTCTAGACAGAGCTACTATAACGTGGGTGCATAACTAGTTGGAAAACTGTTCCCAGAGAGTAGTTCTCAGTGGTTCGCAGTCATGCTGGAAGGGCAGAACGAGTGGGGAATATTAAAGGGATCAGTTCTGGATCTGGTTCTTTCAGTATCTTCATCAATGATTTAGATAATGGTGTAGAGAGCACACTGATAAAGTTTGCAAATGATACCAAGCTGAGAGGGGTTGTATGTGCTCTGGAGGACAGGATTAAAATTCAAAATAATCTGGACAAACTGGAGAAGTGGAGAAAAATAGAATGAAATACAATAAGAACAAATGCAAAGTACTCCACTAAGGGAGGAACAATCAGTTGCACACATACAAAATGGGAAATGCCTGTTTAGGAAGGAGCACTGTGGAAAGGGATCTGGGGGTCAGAGTGGATCACAAGCTAATTATGAGTCAACAGTGTAACACTGTTGCAAAAAAAGTGAAAATCCTTCTGGGATGTATTAGCAGGAGTGTTGTAAGGCAGACACAAGAAGTAATTCTTCCGCTCTACTCTGCATTGATTAGGCCTCAGCTGGAGTATTGTGTTCAGTTCTGGGTGCTACGTTTCAGGAAGGATGTGGACAAATTGAAGAAAGTCCAGAGGAGAACAACAGAAATATTCAAGGTCTAGAAAACATGAGTTATGAGGGAAGATTGAAAAAATTGGGTTTGTGTAGTCTGGAGAAGAGAAGATTAACTAGGTACAAATAATCCATTGGAGTGTGAGTAAATCTCTAAACTGTTAGTGTTGTTGGCCAACAATCCATCCATTCGATTCATTCAGCTGGTATCTTTTTTGGTTAGGGCAGCTGCCAGTCCTTTGGCAACTCTGGTGCTCAAGCCAGATGAACATTCCCTGGGCCTGTATTTATCTATCAGTTACTACGCCCCTCCCCCACACACCTGAGGGATTTCTAAAATCAAAAGCGCTGAGAGATTCTGATCTGTAATCCTGGCACATTTGGATGTAAGCTCTGCAATGGCTGATGGCGTCACCGTAATGGTCCAGGCTTCTCTCCATGCTGTTCAATTCACATTTAGACAATAACACACCCTGCTCTCCCTTCGAATGGGATGAAACCCACAACATTCTTTTCTCCTCTTAACCCAGACACCAGCTTGTTTTCTTTCTTGTCGCGCTGGAAATAGACGAGTCATGTTCTTGCGCACAGGCTGCGATGTTCAGGCTGCGGACCATGTAGGGGGATGTTAACAGTGGATTGAAAAGATTTCTTTTGGCTGTAAAAGCTTAAATGAAACTTGGCCTGACTGTTGGCCTCACTTCACTGATAGAAATGTAATGAGTCGTCACAGTCAAAATTAACCTCCTTTTAAAAATCCTGTGTGGACATACCTCAGCTCCTCTCTCTTAGCAGTAGCCTCTTCTGGTTGCACAATCTGAACACTCTCATGCAAGAGCCTTCTACTCTGCAGCTTCTGAAACAGCTGTTGTGCATCTCTGCTTCCCGTTTCAAACCGCCACTGGAAACTACCTTGCTCTCCCATTTCCCACCTAAGTTTTTCTCCCTGTCTACTGCTTATTTGTTTTTGTACTTGAATTGAGCCATGAATGGTTTTTGGGGTGCAGTTTGCATGAAAGATGCTATTTGGAACAGTGATGTTGGCTTCAATGGATGTTAACTTTAACTTTGTGCAGCTCATCTTGGGGATCGGCCTGGGAATCCTGGTTATTAGCACCTACACCACCTTGTCGGTGACGGAGGATACACCAGTGAAAACGGAAGCTGTGGAACTGGCTGATCAGCTGAAAGAAGCCAAGAGTGTAATTGACCAAGATTCTGTCAAAATACCAGGTACATGTTCTGTGTGTGTTACACTCATCTCAACCCTGCTTCCAACTGTCCTGACCCACTTTTGTTGGGTCACTGGGAGCCTTTTCCTGTGCCTGCATCTCCAGGGCTCCTGAGAAGGTTTCCAAGAAAGAGTGTAGTTGTCACTTTCCAAAATGGTTCTTGGGTCTGTGCCAAGGATTTGGGTTTTCTTCTTTGTTCTGTTGTGAGGGGGTGGCCCTCCCCCATCCCCCTAGTTAACGGGCCTCTGAAACTACACAAGCCTTGTAATAAAAGGAGCTCTGTGCGCATGAGACTAGAGATAGCACTGTGCTGGCCACCTGTACGAAGGGTACAAGGAGCCAGAACAGGGCCACTTTCACCAGCGCTGCCAGCATATTGTACAAGGTTTCAATAACAGGCCATTCATTGCACTCAAAGGTATGTAAATTTATGGGCGCCGACTTTTTTTTGGTTGTGAAGATATAAATTTGGAGCCAGTTTTAGCCCTGACCGAGCCTGTGATTATGCCTCAGCTTTGTTTACTGGTTCATGTTATTTATTATTTGTTTACTGTGGCCGTTGATGGAATTATGGCCTGACGCTCCCTTCCGCAGCTGCGGGCCTGCTTTGCAAGGCCATCGCTAGCAGGTGTTGCTTGAGCCTCCCCTGCCCCTCATCCGCGGTTGTGTTCGGTTTTTTTCAAGTCTTGTTTGGCTTTGCTCGGGGTTTTCTGTTCTTCGGGGCTTTGAAATATTGTGGATATTGAGAATGGAAGCAAAAAAAAAGACCGGCTTTTCTGCTGGAGATTATCCTCCCGCCTAGTCCCTGGCCTTGTTCCTGGGGAACAGCTTTGAGTGTCTACGAGACACTGGTGCTGTCTGCGATAACATTCACTCCTGTGCTCCTCCGTCCCTGATGATGGTCAGATTTTATACATCCACAGTGCATACCTCCCCCTGCCCAGAGAGGGTCAGGATGTCTGAGCGGAAGGCACTCTCTGATCCTTAATGCACACGCAGTGGGACCAGGCTGGGAGGAAGGATGCCATTTAATTCTTGAATCTTGGTTAATTCCAGAGCAGTAATGGTCAAAGAGCAGGTGTTCAGTTCGGAAGGGCTGCTGATTGCGCACGTTTTGAAACAGATCAAATAAACAGTCCCGTAAAAGCCTGGGTCCGTTGGAGTTTGTCGTAGTTGCCCCTCACTCCATCCCCATGGTAAGCAGGATGCTTGTGTTCAGTCATAACCGAGGGAGTGCTAGATGCCCTCCTACACACATTAGTCAGAACTAGTTAGCCAGCATTAGCCCAGATCATTTGCTGCTTTGATGGTGGATTAAATAATCCTACCTCGGGGGAAGACATTTTTAGATTTTAAATTTCCCTGGAGACTAGCCATGCAGCTCTAATGGGCAGGTCCGCCGTGAAGCCTTGCCGACTTCCGGTTTGTTTCATACCAACCCGGTGAGAGCGAAGTGACCGCAATCGACACTGGGAGGCGCTGCCCCGGGAAGTGGAGTAGATGTTTCCAGCACTCTTTGAAGCCTGCTCCTGTGGGAGGAGGAAGTGACTGGATGGGGACAATGGACCAGGGAGAGGAAATAGGCTCCCTACGCCTGTTTTGAGTTCATTGTTTTATCAGCCCTGGGTAGCAAGCAGTGCACTGTGTTCCCAGTGAACGAAGGCTGCTGCCTCTCAGCCCATCCTGCTTGCTGCTCAGTCGCTGCTGCGCTCTTGATCCCTGGACTCTGCTTTCTTCACTTGGCTGGCGATTAATTACCCTGCTTTAATCAACACCTTCCTGGCCCCTCTCTTTGGCCCTGCTTTGGTTTGTTTTGGGAAGAGGCTAATCTGTGGCCATGAAGCCTCCAGAGCAGCTGCATCCTGTCACTGGGACTACGTGCCTGGCTGGGGGCTGCCCTGCTATCACCTGGGTGCCCTCCGTTGGCCACATCTGGTTCTTATTTCTTGCACGAGTCTCTATCAGAAACACATGGCTTCTCTGCAGGCAGCACGCAGTTTGTTTTTAGCATGTTCTTGGGGTTTTTTCCCACCCTCCTTTTTAATTGATGGGTTGCTTGGTTGAGGCAAAACTTGGAGCTGAGCTGAGCCTTTTACCATTTTGCGTTCTCCGTCTGACTCTTGCCTGTCAGCATGTGAGAGGCGTTTTATTGGTCTCTTTGATGTTGTGGAGACCAGAACTGTACAGACTTTCATTAAAACCCTGCCCTGTGGGCCCTGGGATTATGAATATTAGAACATTGCCCTTTTATGTGAACACGTATTGACCAGTGAACTCTGAATAGTGTTTTCACTAATGACACCCAAGTGCCCATTACGGCCCCTGCCTGTATTGCTTGAGGTTTACTGTCAGCGGCTCTTTGGGAAGGTATAAAACCCCTTTCAGAAATGTTCTGCTATTACATACAGTGGGTATGTATGTTAAAAGGTTGCTAAGCTGCATGTGAAAGCTCATGAAGGCAATTATCCATTTAAAAAAAAAAAGCTAATTAGGCAATTTCTCTCTGTATTTGAAAGCACCCCAGAGGGTCTCCTGGGGCGGCTGAAGATTTTGTAATATTTTTCAGCTCCTTACTTGAGTGTTGCTGCTTCATTTTATTTTATTTTTTTTTATTGTGCAATATCTCGTACCAAAGGTCTGATTCCTGCCCTTTCTGTGACGGCGACCTTTCCCTGCCACTCCTCCAGCTGTTGTGCTTCAGCTAGGAGTGTCTGAGCCAGTAGTTCTCGTGAGGTGCCCCCTTGGATTGAGGTGTTTCACATTGAACAGGACTTGGATGGACCTGGGTGCACTGTTCTCAAAGCTGGGTCTCGATACAGGCTCATCCCATGGCTTTTTCATGGAGCCATGGCCACTCGCACAGCTGATCTTGATCCTGTGGCCTGCATTCCCCACCGGAAACCCGCCCAGATCCCACTCTTGTCCCCCCCCCCCCCCGCCCCGTGTGCAGTGTGGATTGGACACAGTTACTCCCTTGGCGCCTAGCGATTGCAGGAACAGCTTGACTGCTGCAGCACTCGCCAGTGCCTTTGGGAGGGAGCTTTTAATAGGGCCTGTGACACAGAAAAGGAACTATCACCCTGGTGTAATTTTGGTTCATTTTTACGGCTGGTGTGTCAGGAGACAACTGTGAGCTAATTTCACTGATGCTATTCGATAACCTTGTGAAATCTGTCACCGCTGCAGAGCCCGGGAGGGGTGGCACGCTCTCTGTAATCACTCACTCCCCTTGGTCGTGAAGATTGTGGGGACAATTCACCAGCCCAGATCAGGGCTGGACTGTGGGCTGGACGCTCTAAGTGCCGGCTCTTCAGGGGTACTGAGCTCCTGGAACATCTGCAGGAGGGCCCAAGCCTCTTCTCCATTTTCTGAATCATTAGCCATTGATCCCTCCCTCCCCCACCCCCCAACCCCTCTTGGTTGCTTCCATAATAGGAGGCTCCTTCTGCAGGTCTTCCACGACGATGAAACCACTTCAGTACAGTGCTGTTGGGAGCTAGGTTAAGATGCTCGGGTCTCTTCAGGTCTTGCAGCCTTGTCAATGAACAGATTCTTTTTCCAGTGGAGTTGACCGTCATCACTTATTACCTGCTAAGTGTTGACAGTGCGGTCAGTGCACCCCAAGGCCCTGCCCAAGAACTTTGTTCTACCAGACATGCCAGCTGATCCGGTTTCCCTGCCTGCCAAATCAGTTTGATCATGTTGCTGAGGTTGGGCCTGCTTCATTCTAACCTCCTCCCCGCTCCCCAGCCACCAGAAATCTGAATTATAAAAAGATGCCGAAATGTGCCAGCTCTTTCTGCCTTAATCTCCAAGACTAAACATCTTGGCATGAAGAGAGGGCTCGGGGTGTTGCAGCAGTGGTGGAAGGGTAGAACTTATTTTAGTAGCCACTCAATGCCACTGACCTCGGCGTAGGAATTTGTGGGGGCGTGAACTTCCCACAGACTGAGCTTGGACCGATCTGGTTTCAGTAGCGCAGATGAGGACGATCTTTGATCAGTTTCAAAAAGCGGACAGTGGAAGCAAGCCTTTAAAATCAAGGGCTTTGCAGCTGTTAGCACCCTCTCCTGGTTCCTACTGGGGAGACAGCACCTGATGACACTGTCAAGGACTTCAGATAGCCCTGTGCAGGGAATGATACCATGGTCAAGAAATGTATTTTCTTCCTCAATTCGAGAGAATCTTCCCAGTGCCCTATCCACTGTCTGCTCTTTCCAGGCCACGTCTGGCCTCCTTTTCTTCCATTCGCCCTCCGCTGAGGAGAACGAGGCCAAGCTGTCTCCTGCTTCCAAACGAGTCGGGGGTATAGATGCAGGCCTTGGCTACAGTCGTTAACAGGGTGGACAAGAGTGATATGAAAACCTCGCAAAGAGTCATTTGTAATGTCTTTCTGGGGCCATTGCTGGAATCCCAACCAGAAGCTGTGGGGGAGGGAAGCTTTTAGGTTGCTAATCATGCAATTTTATTGCAGCCTAGAGACATTGTTGGCGAACCACTTAAGAAAAAAAATCTGTTTCAGGAAGTCTTGGGTCCGCCCCCCCCCCCAGCCCCCAATATATCTCCAAAGGGAGACAGCTGCTAGAGGGCATTGTGTGCTGGGCTGTATGTGGAAAGCCCAGCGAGCAGCGAAGAAAGCCCTCTTGCCGTCTGATGCTAAGATGATGATGATGATGATGTTGTTTTAAGCCAAGAAGCTTTTATAGCCTGTAAAGTCCAGCGCCGCTCATAAAACATTCAGCCCCAGCATTACTGTAACGTTCTCCAAAGGGACCCGAAAGGCGACTGTACAGTTAGTGATGATTACACATCCTGAGCGCAATTGTTCTCTGCAAACCGCATACAGCTCCTTATAGGGTTCCATGCAGCATTCGAGGCCATTAATTCACGCCCAGATGCTGAACTTCATTTTGTTTCCTGCTGAGAAAATGACAGCTTAGAGCAACTTGGCCTTATTACGGAGGGGAGGTTTTATCTTTTTGCTTGGTTTTGCTGTGTGGTTTTTGGAAATGTGTGTAACATGCCAGCCAGCTCGTGATTTACGACTGTTCTTGGGTACAGCCGTGGGGCTTCCACCAGGGATTTCATTGTAGGGGAGACCTCACTAGTTCCACTCTGCAGTCTGCCGGGCAGCCACAGGTTTGTTTGACTTGGTCACTTGGCTAAGCGGCAGTGCTGCTGTGAAAGGCAGAGGTAGGAGTCCTGCTTTCTTTTAACTCTTTCATTACCCTGTCCGATTAGAAACTCTGTGTGTTTGGCTCCCGAACCCTTTTGCTTTGCTTATGAAATGTTGGGGTTGCTGTCGAATGAACCCGAATCCTAAGAATACCCTGACCCCAATGAACGCTGGGTCTATGGCAAATGTGTATTGAGCCTTCTCTTGAATGAGCCAGACCTCTGTGAACGCGATAAGGACCAGGGTGCATCGTTACCATGGACCCCATAACCATTTAACTAAAGCTTTTCTGGGGCAAACCAAGGAGCTTGTGGATTTGCGGCTAGAATTTAGCTGAGAACATCCTTGCTCCGAAGGGCAGAGCACTCTCTTCCTAGGGCTCAGCATCCTTCCATGGGAACCCTGCCACCCTCCCAGAATTTGTTCAGAAATGCTTGATTTCCACCTGCCTGCCCCCAGGGTTCTGCCTGGAAGGCAAAGTGGATTCCCCACCCTCTAAGGAAGGGGCTGAAGAAAGGCCCACCACGTCTGATGGGGTCACCTTGGAAAGAGTGTTAGTGGGTGGCGTGTTGAATGTGACACAGCCGCGTATTGGGGAAGAGACCCCTTGCTTGAATCTGTTTTCTCTGGGGTGGGGGCAAAGAGGGGAGAGCACATCTTCCCCTCTCCTGTGCCTCGCAGCCATGCTCCACTGGGAGAAAAACTCACCTGCCAATTGGCATCTTTCCTTTGCCTTTCCTGGGGCAGTGCCTCCGGCCCTACCTCTTCCCAGAGAAGGGGAGCTAGGACTCCACAGTGACCCCTTTTCTTCCTGGGATATTTACTTAACCAAAGCAACCTTGAGAACCACCCAGACTTGAAATAGTTTCACAACCTGGCACAGTGCTCTAGGACAAAGGCCGTCAGCTGTTCCAGCCGGGCTTCCCACATGGGCCTGGATCTTGTACTGTTCCGTCTATTTCACAACTTGCATAAGACCCGCACAGCTGAAACTGTGGCAGTCTCTCTTTCCCATGAATTCATCCGGTAACAAATGGCACCAGGTCCAGGGAGGGGGAGGAGAACGTTGAAAAATGTTTATAGAATTAATTCCCCAAAGGAAATTGGCAGGAGGGGTGGAGAAGTGTGTTTTTGTGATAGAGAAAGTAAATATTTCTGAGTTCATTGGACAGAAAATGCTGTGTGTGATTTCATCTCCCAAAAGCTGGAAAACAATCCCATTCCCTCCCGTTTTTCCTCTGAAGCAGAGGTTCTCAAACATTTCCATAGTGTGGGCTGCTGCCGAGAGAGGCTTATGGGCGGCACCTACATTCCCATGTCAGGGATTAAGGCCAGAGGGGACCATTCGAACATCTGGCCTGACTTGTATAACCCAGGCCAGAAAATTCCACCCAGTAACCTTGCGATTGACCCCAGAACTTGGGTTTGATTACAGCAGATCTTTCAAAAGGGCATCCAGCCTTCCAGACAAGGCATGAAGAGACGGCGAGTTTGCCACTCTCCTGCGAAGTTTGTTCCAATGGTTAATCACCCACATGGTTAGAATGTTGTGCCCGATCTGTGATCTCCTCCCACTGGGTCCCATTCCATCCCCATGCCAGCTACAGCAATTGTTCTTGCAAAGAAGTCGCGTTAGGAAACTATTTGATGTGCTGTTCCTGTCCTGAGTGTAGCCTAGCAGCTGGGAAAGAGGAGCTCCCGTGTGTGCGCCCCCGGCTGCTGCTGGTCTGGGAGCGCAGCTTGGGAACCGGAGCGCTCGGAGAGATTAAAAGCAGCCCAGTGTCTTTAATTGTGGTGGCTCTGATCTCAGAAAAGAGCGCAAGATCAATGCTGCCATCTGGTGGGAGTTCGCGGTAGCATGCAGCTTTCCTCCCGCGTTGTCACACTGAACTGTTTTTCTGTATCTTGATAACAAGAGTAATGGCTAGTAAGGAAAACGAAGTACTAACAATTGACTGAGGAGCTCAAAACTGTCTCCTAGATCCCTGTCACTCAGCTGGAGAAACAGGATTACAGCTGACAAAAGAATTGCCCCGATTCCTTGTATAGATTGGCAGTGCAGCCATGTGTGACCTCATTCGATTAACTGTGCCATGCTTCCAGTCCAGGAGCCGGTTGTGGAAGGGGCGGAGGACAGCCGCGAGAAACCCAAGCTGCCGAATGAGAAGGAAGAGATGGAACAGCCGCAGATCAAGGTGCCCATGGACGTGCCCAAGAGAGACGACGCAAAGGCCAAGCAGGAGGAGGAAGTGCAGCTTGACCGGCCTGACCAGGGTATCCCGGAGATGGGGTGGTGGGGGCTGGGGAGAGGGCAAGAGCTTTGGAGATGCAACGACCTACTTGGGAGGGGTGGTTCACAGTATTAGTGCAGATAATTCAGGATTCCCTCCCCGTCCTGGCCCAGTGCAGCTGCCCCTGTGGTTCGCTGGACATGCGTGCGCATGGCTGGGCAGCAAGGACTGCTCCCTGGAAGGGGTGACACGTGTCAGAGCACGAGGCCACACGGGGATGACATGGGTCTGCTGGGTGCAGTTGCCCCAAATCCCACCAGACGGGCCCATTGACCTTCTCTTCTCCCCTTCTCCCCAGGGATCGCTTTACCTGTAGGAGAAGCCCATCGCCACGAGCCGCCTGTCCCACATGATGCTGTTGTCGTAGATGAGGGGCAGGACCGGGAAGAATCCGAAGAGAAGAAGCTGCCACCTGAAGAAGCCAATGCAAATCAGCTCAAGCCAGCTGTGGAGAAGGCTGCACAGCTTGATCCCAAAAGTGAGGAGCCCAACCTGGAAGCAGAAAAGGAAGATGGGGCCCACAACCAGCTCCAGAGGGAGTTTGACAGGCCCCTCGAGGACCTGAAGAATGCCCCAGACGTGCAACGAGGTGGCCCACCGCTGTACAAAGATCTGGAGCCAGGCAAGCAGGTGGTCGAGCCGAGGTCACTGGCTGCCCTACCCGGGGGCGAGAAGAGAGCTGAGGTCGCCGGCGGAAGGGAGAGTGCAAATCTCCAGCAGCCTGGGAGCCTGGCGGCGGTTGCGAAGGCCATAGAGAAGGACATTGTCCCTGGTAAGTCATCTCCCGGGTGGCTCATCTAAGCAGATTCTCCTCTTGTCCCGCAATCCTCCCCCAGCGATTGGTTATTCCTACCTACATTCCAGTGTTCCCTTTTAATTTCACCAGATTAGCATGTGAATATGCACAGCCCCTTCAGCAGCTGTTGGGGGAACTGAGGAATCTGGTGTCTTTGACAGCTACTATAATATCTGTCAAACAATTGTTTGCTAGCCTCCTAAATGTCAGGTGCTGTGCTGTTGTTATGTGTCTCACAACTCACCGGGGACGTGGAGTTGGGAGATCTTGACAGGTAACACATTGCTAAGTGCCCATCTAAAAGCGAGCGAGGACGGTTCTTGCATTTTAATTGGCTAAGGTAGTTAGCGTTGGCTCTGTGCCAGGAGTCTATGAGATTGTTAAATATATTTTGTATTACTTCCCTTGCAGTTGTCAGGTTGAATATAAACTGCCTTGGCTGGGGGCGGGAGAGGCGGGACAGCGTGGAGCTGTTTTTAGAGAACATCTGCCGCTTCTTCCTTTCCAACCAAAGACGTGGGTGGGTGGGTTGGTCTGTCCGCAGGTGAAAAGCAGGAGCTGCTCCCGCCGGCCAGGCTGGGTCCAGCGCAGGTGCAGCAGCCGGAGCAGCGAGAGATCCGAAACGCTGAGGACGAGCCGCAGGAGAACGCCGACAGCAAGCTGGAGGGTGAGGGTGCCTGATGTGGGGGTTACCCCACAGCGGCCGGTGATCCCCCGGGAGCCCGTGTGGCGGGACCGGGGGTGGGGAATGTACAGCCCTGACGGTTTGATAGTGGTGGCTGGGATTGTGTAACTTTAGGCCTTGGTTCCTTTTGGCTTTTTGCTACCCGCCATTACGTGCACGCACCCTCTGCCTGGCACTGCCAGGTGCCGAGGGGGGGCGCTGGAGAGCAAGCCTGCCCCACACTCACCCCTCAGTCACACCTCCACACCTGTCCTGTGGGCTGGGCCCCGCTCCGGGGTTGTGACCTGGCCCAGCTGGAACTCCGCTGCGTGCCACTGATGGGTTGGGACCTGCTGCTTGGGAAATGGCGGCGATCGGCTCTAGTGCTTATTGTCTGACTCGAAGGGCTAAATGTTCCAGGAGAGGATGGCATGTTTCCAAGCTCTGCTGGTGCCATGACCCAGGCTGGACTGCAGGCCTGGCTCTTCTGTCCTGGCGCTCTCCCCTTTCCCCGCTACGCTTAGATACAGAGCGAGGCCCCAGGGTCGAAGCCAGAATAAAACCTCAGTGGGAAATGGCTGGGTGGGCTCCACTGTGGGGAGTTACACGTCCTTCGACTGACCTGCCTGTTCCCCCCGCGTGGCTGCAGGCCAGCTCGTGACACACGGGTAGGTCGACAAGGATCAACTTCCCCAGAGGAGAGCACTGGCCGCCAGAGCACCCGGCCGACTGCCCACCGCTGCGCGGGTTCGGAGCCTGTTGCCAATCAGCCGGCACAGCGGCAGTCAGGGCCGCACATGCTGCCCCGAAGGCACGTGCTCCCGGTTCAGACACACACACCCCCCGCCACACACCCCCCCCCACCCCCCCCACACCAGACTGCTCACGCTAGCAGAGGGGCAGACACACACCCCCACACACACACACACACCCACACCCCCCACGCACCAGACTGCTCACGCTAGCAGAGGGGCAGGCGGATTTGTATTCAAGTGACTAGCCAGAGCCACCGACCACACTGCTATTGTTAGTGGGCTAGCTACGCCTGGCTTCCTGCACAGGGGGGCACGCTGTCAGCTGCAGTGTAGACAGACCCCGGAACGTTCTGGGATGGCGAAATCCAAGATGCAGACCCAGGGCTTATGTCTGGTGGCCGGTCACCGCGGCTAGTGCCAGTTGCTTATGTTCTCGCCATGGTGGACTTGAGAGAGACGGACTGAACCGCGGCAGCGCCGGTGTAACCTGTGCCCAGCAGATCACACTGGTGTTACTGGAACAGCCCGAGAGCAGGTTAGCTGCAGGCCCCGTGAATTGCTGGCTGACACTAGGCTACAGCCAGGGATCTCTGTCGCAGGAACAGATCCCGCGTACGATGCTTACTGCAGCCCTGGATGAGGCTCCACATCTGCAGTGCGTGTGCAGGACACGAGCTAAGGGGACTGTTTCTGCAGAGTCCTGTAGAATCTAGCATTCATCAGGCCCTCATCGGTCAGTTTCATGAAGGTGCCTTCCCCATAGCGGGCCACTAAAGGTTATTTGATACTTTTGACTTGTTCATTTGCTTTAAGAAAAAACAATCACAGTTTTCCTGATCTTTCTCTTCCTTATGCATCTCAATGGGCCTGAACCAGCTGAGATTAAAAAGCTAGTAGCAGGTATGGACCTCACGGAGTGACACTATCGAATTGTAAGGAGGATTTCAGATCCCCAGGATCTAAGTGCAGATGCATGGCCTTTGTTCTTGTGAATGCACAGCATGAGTGTATGTGTTAGCCTTCACCGTGGGCAGAGTCAGAACAAGGCCCATGAGACTTAAGTAGACATAGGCCTTGGGGGATTTAATGGCACGTAAGAGGGTGTGTGGGACTTGTCCTGTTCCTCTGTACAGAGCTGAATCCCTCACCTAAAAAAACAAGAAAATGTCGGTGTTATAGCCAGGGCCCACAATCCTCCTGCAGGGATGCCCCTTACTGACAGTAACTTCCCTCTGGACTCTCCCTCCCCAGCTCCTGAATTGCGGCTCCTCTGCATTTCTTTGTTAAATTGCTGATGACATTTTTTATCAGAGGTGTGTTAAAACACACCCACACACTCAAGGTCTGACATGTTTCCCTCCACTCTCATTCAGATCAGAGGGAGTGTGATGGAGTAGCAGCCCAGTGGGTTTGGAGCATGTGAAAAGGTTTTTAAAAATCTCCATGAAAACCAGTTTGATTTGGCTTGAAACCTCCTTCAGCCTTGCTAGCCAAGGCTAACCACACTGCGCTAATGGAGTGCAGCCCCAGAAAGGGAGAGGAGAAAGGACTTCTGTTTGCACTGCTGAGCAAAGCGCTGAAGGAAACCGCACTCTTCCAGTGATTTCACTTCCCCCGCCCATAATGGAGCTTTTGTACGTGGGACTAGAAGGGGAAATTCCAAAGTCACTGCTTGTTTTATAGCATTGTGCTGTGCACCAAAAATATTCCTCTTCATTCACCGCGTGGGTTGTTAGCAGGACAACTTCCCTTTTTAATTTAATTGGCATTTTCCAGGCTGTTAATCTTTGCCATGAATTCCTTTGGGCACAATATTCTGGAAACTCCCAGAGAGTTTTGGAGAAATGCCACTGGGCGTGTTAGGGGTGAGGGGGAAGCACAGGACAGGTTTCCACTGTACAGTACATGCAGTGGGTGCGTTTCCTAAGGAGAAAGATGTCGTAATGGCTCTGCATGTTCTGCGCACTGCATGTAGCTTGCACAGTGCCTGGCTCAAATCAAGTTAATGTTGCCAGGCCCTGACTTCTGAGCACTGAACTAACGCGTAGATTCCAGTAGACACAGTGTGTTCTCTGTGTCTTCCCCCAGTGTTTGTGTCTGTGCAGAGCTAGTGAGCTGGGTTTTCGTCATGCTTTGCTAATGTCCACTCTTAGGAGACGTTATTGCTGCATCCTCTACTAGCATGTTTGTGAGCACCAGTTTACTGTACGTAGGTCACTTCAGCCTTTGTTACTCCTGTTGAGACTGGTGAGCTAGTCCTTCTACCCACGCCTGCCCCCGACACAAAGCTGTAAACTGGCTCGCACAACCTTTAACCTCATGCCTGCTAACCCTGCTCACAGCCCCGGGCCGGGCCGTGTGTTAGATTGCTGGGCTGGGGTCTTTCGGACCCTGTGCTTGCTCTTAGCTGTCGCTCACCTGATTGGGATAAAAGCTCAGGGTCAGGTCTGATGAAAGGAGAGGAGCATTTGCCCAGTTCTTGTCCATTTGAGAGGCTGGGCAGATATTCCACGTCTGGGTGCAAGTGCTCTGGTTGGCTCCCTGGGCTGGGCTCCCTCTCAGTAGGGTTCAGATGAGTTGCTGGACCCTGGGCATTGGCTCCTGTTGAGCAGAAGGCCCCAGAATGATACGTTTTTGCTCAACGGGAGCTCGGAGTAAATGTTCTAAGCCTGCTGAAATGGACGAATTCTCCCCAGGGGTCCGAGCTAGAACTGCCGTGGGAAGCCCCTGCAGAGGTAATCGCTGACCCTGCCACCAGAAGTCCCCTTGTTTTGATCTTTTAGCTCTCAACTGTCCCTTATCTCTTGAGCACCTTGCTCCAGAGACCTTTCCCCTTCCAGGATCAATACAAGTGCACTGGGCGGTCTGACGCCGAGTCTCCTGGTCTTCGGAATGAAAAGCAGCCTCCAAAACATTGCCCATGGTAGCTTCTGCTGCTGTCTGCTCTGGTTGGGCGGGTTAGCTGCAGACCCTTTGGCTTTTCTTTTGAAAGAGCTGGACGTGGGATGGGGAGAGGGGTGATCAGACAGCCCCATCCTGCGGTGGCAGACACACACACACACACACGCGCGCGTGCACGTACGCTAGTGGCAGGTATGGACCTCAAGGAATGATGTCCTCCTGTCTAGTGGAGGATCTCTGTGCTGCTGATAGAGGGCCCCATTGCGATGCCCTTGCTCCCCCTGATTGCAGTGGGACTGTCTGAGGAGTGAGGAAGGGTATCGCAGTCCAGCTATGGCCAGGAAATATTACAGCAAAACCCTGGTCACAGGTAGGGAAGAGAGTCTCCTATGGCCCGTGGAGAAGGATGGCTATTGAGATGACTCGTAACTCAGTCAGACTGTGCAAGTGTTAGTTTCGGGGGAGAAGCATGTACCCACCTCTCCGTCTCCCCCCAGGAACCGCACTCAGCGCGCGGGGAGCTGGTCTGCCGCTCCTAGCAAGCTTCATGTTCTTCTTTTCTCCCCCCACCCCTGGTTCTTTTAATATTAGAAGCTGGGAAGGCAAAGGTGCTTGATCACGCCGTCCTGCTGCAAGTGATTAAAGAACAGCAGGTGCAGCAAAAGCAGCTACTAGACCAGCAGGCGAAACTGCTCGCTGTGATTGAAGAGCAGCATAAGGAAATGCACCAGCAGAGGCAGGAGGAGGGGGGTGATGAGAAGCCAAAGCAGGGTAAGGACATGGCTACAGAACACCTGCCATTCTCAGGGGTTGGCACACTGGCAGGTCTGAAGAACCTGCAGGTGCACTGTGGAGAAGGGAAAACTGCTGCTGGGCATGCTCTAAAAAAGAACTTTCATGTATTTTTCTGCAGCAGAAATACCACAGGAGCCTGATTTGCCTCTTGCAAAGAGCAAAGAAGAAGAGGGCCGAGATGTTAAAGCAGATGTTGCTGCAAAGCACCTTCCTAAGGAGATCGTGGCCCTGCCTCAGCCAGGGCCTGGCAATCAGCCTGTGGACTTAGCAGAGCAACGCCAAGGGGATGTAGATGATCTGGAAGAGGCTGGGCACAGACCTAGAATGAAGTTTCCAGTTCAAGTCAGTGTAGCTGGGCCTAAAATTCCTGAGGCTCTTCCGAAGGGTGGGAAGGTCCCACAACACAAGACAGACAAAGTTAGCAAAGACTCTCTAGAGAACTTAGGGGATCCACTTCATAGCGATGATTCACGACATGTCAGTGACATAGGACATGCAGTCCATACAGCAGGAAACCATCCAGAGAAGCCTGCAGCCAAGGAATTGGGGGGAGGCAGCCAAGAGAAGAAGAGTGCCCTGGAAGCAGGAGAGGTGGTGGCAAGAGCACTCGCTGACACCCAGAGAGAGCTGCCAAGGGCTGTCAGAGCTCGGGAGGCAGCAGGGAAGGGTCCAGAACGAGGCTTTGGTGCGGACTCTAAAGCCAAGCCAGCAAATAAAGAGGAGCCCAAAGACCTGGAACTTCCATTGGACTCTTCAAATAAACTGCAAGTGTCGGAGAACGTTCAGCATAAGCAGGAACATCCGGGAACTGGAAATGACGACCAGGCCAATGCAGCTGGCAGCAAGCAGCAGCCAGCCTCCCATGTCGATCAGGCCGGCAGAGTGGAAGCTCAGAAAGAAGTTCTCCGGGAAAAGGGAGTGGGTGTGGAGCAGGGTCCTCAGGGAAACCACCTGAACAGGCAAAAGGTCCTGGATGAAAAACTTCTCCAAGCTCCTGCTGAGAAGAATGGCTTCGAGAATGACGTTGCCTTAAAGCGTGAAAAGGGCGCAGCCCCCACTGCGGATCAGAAACCAGACCAGGAGAACGTCAAACCGAAGCGGGACCTGAAGCTGCAGGCTGACGTGGACCTCCGGAGGAGGAGACGGGACCTGTCACCTCGCCTGGAGGAGGAGCTTGAGGCAAGGGAAGGCGTCCTCATTGGGCTCAACCCCCTTCCGGATGTGAAAGTGAACGACCTCCGCAGTGCCCTGGAGACACGATTGAACCAGGCAGCAGGAGGCGCCCAGGAGGTGGTTCTTAGTCGGCAGATCAAACAAGCGGCAGAGGAGGAAGCGTGATAAGACCCGGCCTTGCTCTATTGGTGGTGAAGCCGTTATCGCTCCTAACGTCTGCGGTATCCAACGTTCAGCTTAGCAAGTGACCATCTGGACTCCAGTTGCATACGCAACTGCTGACCATCCAGCCCAGCAGCACTTCACGTGGACTGGGCCCCCACAGTCCTTGAGCTGATTCTGACCTCAGACTATTCTCTCCAGGGACTTGGGGGCCGCCATGGCCCATCCATTTACTTCAATGTTAACGTCCTGCCCATGTTTGTCATTGGGGGACTGGAGAGTCAGTGACCCGGAAAGAGCAGCTCTGATTGCCCTCTGGCTTTCGAAAGTCCTCCCCATTGTTTGGTTCCTGTTGAATTGCCTTGTCCGTCCTACCCGTTTCCCCATTCGGTATCAAGGGACATCCCCAGGCTCCTTGCAAATGTTCCTCCAATAAGTGAATTGAGTTGCTTATCTGGGCCTGGAGCGGGTGAGCTCCCCATGGCTTCTCTTCTCCTGGAATGTGTGATCTGCATTGGAAATACGTCCGCTAGGTCTGGCTTAGCCAACTGCTGGGGGACGTTTTTCCCAATGGGAAGCCGTTCCGTCAGCCTTACCTGTTTGGGTTTAAGTTTGTGCTAGGAATATCCATGTAGTTAATGTAAGATCCTGCCTTAAACAGGCACAACAGCTACTGTTGTGCTGCTCCTTCCTCCCGGGAATCATTCAGTTGGCCACACACTAGCAATAATGAAGAGCTTTACTTTCTTCTCTTCCTTGGATGTTATGGTTCAGATTGTGCTTTGAACCACGGGAGTATTCCTGCCCAAAGTGCATTAAGGGGCTTGTGCTGGGAACTGCAGAATCCCATCTTCCCCTCTCAAAACGGCTTGAGATTTGCAGCCTGAAGTAGCAGATATCAGGGAATGAAACTGCGATTTAAAGGGACAGTGTCATTGCGTGTTGTCTCAAAATCCTACCTACCTCTCTTCTCCCTTTGCAGAGTTCATGTCTGGTATAGTTGTATTCCCCCAGAGCAATTCTTCAACGTGTGATTAAATCCACTGAGGTTGGTGATCAAGACGCTTGGGAAACGTATACCTGAGCAGAGGATGGAAACTCTTAAGAGAATTGGTTTGTTTCAGGAGTCCAAGATCAATAGTAAATTTAAAAGTGTGGTAAATGAGACCTTGATTGCCAAA
Source organism: Dermatemys mawii (assembly GCA_007922305.1). NCBI lineage: Eukaryota > Metazoa > Chordata > Testudines > Dermatemydidae > Dermatemys > Dermatemys mawii. The sequence continues at coordinate 23,115,046 of ML677373.1, forward strand.
GGTAAGAAAAAAATCCCCAAGCTTTCACTAGAATGATTATCTGAAATTCACCCTGCCAAGAGCATGTAGACCTCAGCAGTTTTGGGTTTTGTCTGTTTTTTTTAACCTGGAGTCCTTTGGTAACTCAGCCTCATTTATAGTTGCTATCAGAACAACCTCCTGGAAGCAGGAACTATGGAACTGTTGTGATGGCCGCTGGTTACCGGGAGAGAGAAACCCTAGGGGCGGTGACTGCCTTCAGACTAGAGAAGTCTGAGCTCTTCCAAGGGAAGAACAGTCTTGGGACTTGTCTTCAAAGTCAGTTGAAGATTTGAAGTGCTTAAATCTCTGTGGGAGGGCGTTTGCATGCAGCCCGAAGTGGCTGTTGGAGCTGGAATCTCCTGGAGTTCCTCCGTTCCCGTCTCAAAGCACAACTAACCCGTATCTGGGACTCTTGTCAATTCTGCTCTGGGACACTAGGCCCTGGTTGTTAGAGTTTGTGAACCTCAGATGCAGGTAAGACACTAGGCCTGCTGGTCACATGCTTTCAGTGCAGCGGACTTCTCTGCTAGTGGCCAAATCTAAAGTCTACCCCCTGCTGCAGGACCTAGCCCTTTAAAGCTATAAGGGAGCTCTGGGGGCGGGAACTAAATACTCCCCAGGCACACCCCTTTAGCCCCGCTTGCACCTAGCTCATGCACAGGGATCTCCCCTGGCCTCTGTCAGCTTCGTGTTGTGAACCTGCCTGGCCCATGGGAGCAGCAGTTTTGGGTGACCACATGCTGCTGTTGAGGTGCCTGCTGACCACAAAGGGACCAAAGATAATTGTGACATTCCTCAGCACCTGGAACTGGCCAGTGGTGATGAATTTTTGTTGTAAATGAGACATTCCCAGCTGTTCAAAAGCAGGGCTGTTCATTACCTCTCCATGCTTGGACCAGCTTGGATCCGCAGTGCTCAAGGGTACGGCTGGAGTGGCCAAGCCAGGCAAATCAATAAAATAAGTTAAAACATTTGGATCTGAACTCTTCTTGTTGTGACAGCAACGTTAAGCCACTCCTGGCCCTTGGAGGACAGTTCCTGCTCTCCAGGATGGGATGGGAGGGGTGCAACTGAAGCCCTGAATATCTCTGCACTTATCCTTAAGGAAACTGCTCGGTCTGCATCCCCCCTGCCATTGCTGCAGCCAGTGGCTGGAGAAATAGCAGGGCTCCTCCTCGCTGTGAGGGAGATTTCATAAAATGCCACTGTTTAGCTTCAGGGTGACTGCAGGTAAAGTGGGGTGCAGCTTCCAGTGTGCTCAAGCCCCAAGTGGTGACAAGGATACCTGCTCTTCTCAGAGTGCCTTTTATTAGCTACCATCTCGCTGCCCTCTAGCAAGCTGCAACTTGGATTTTACTCAGCCTACTAGTGAGCATTTCCTCCCTAGCCCTGTGCTTAACCCTCTAAACGTACCCAGTGTCCTTACACTACTTCGAGGGCCCTGGCAGCCTTGAGCTTAACGTGACCCGCTAGGAGGAGGAGCTCAGACATGTTCTGTAACCTTGGCCCATTGCTCCCACTTTGAAAACCTAAGTCTTGAAGCTGCAGCTTGAAAGCCTGTATTCACATGGGAAGTGGAGGTTTAGCAGCAAGGTTCCCAGTTGTAGTGGGGCAGATCCTGAGTGTACCATGGCTTCAGCTGAATTCAAGTGTTAGTCATAATATAGGCAGAGCTAATGAAATCCTGTGACCTAAAGCAGACCCCTCTCTCCAGTGACCTATTCTGTCTTTTTGGCCACTCTAGCAGTTTCTATGACTGTGTGGGAAGGGGAGGTGGAATCCTAAATTCTCAGGACAGCCACGTGACAAAAGCTAGCTCTAACAATAGGGTCATCTGAGAGTAGGCGAAATGTACTGCAGCAAACAAAGGGAGTGGAGCCCCTCAGAGTAGAAGCTTAGTTTTAGTGCAGTTTTTTGCTACCCTTTGCAGGCTGCACAGTTAAATTGTAGAATAAAGAGTAGGTCTTAAAACACTGACTCAGAGTTTGGAGTTTTATTTTAAAAAAGTTTCCAAACATCTATTTACATGCATTGTTTGAAACAGCTAGCGCTGGAGGTTGTATGAAATAGTTTATTCCATTATTAGACTCCCCTTTCTTTGATTTAATTATAGAGTATGCAGATTTTTCTGTCCTAGAACCTGATTACAGCTGGACAGATGAGACACCAGCCACGAACTGTAAATCTAGATTTCAGTCTCCTGCACTGTTACCAATGCTGTCACTTCATTGTCTTCTTTGCCTGTAAAAAGAAGTGAGTCAGATAAACTACAAGGCAGAGGACTGGTGTTTTCAGTTTACAAAATACAGTTCCTGCTCTGTTGTGAGGACTTTGCCAGATAAGACACCCCCACTGACCATCAGAAACTATCACTAGGGAGGGAAAACAGCCCTTATCTACCCCATACTTGTACTATCCCATCATGCCGGTGTGGGTCAAACATTTGTTCATTCTCACAACTTCCTTGTTCTTTAGGGTCAGCTGTTATCCTGCAAACCAGCCTGTAACTTGCTGAGTCACTGCTGAAAATCAACAGATTTCCTTATCCCAAAGCAAGTGTCTTAACCCCAAGACTGTCTTTCAACCTGCAAAGAAGCTACACGGGTCATTTCTGATGTAATAGCCTTCAGAGGCCCTGGGCAGGAGTCCAAGGTTTGAGAATGACTTCCCCAGACTCCTCCTTTGTCTGGGGAACTACACCAAAGAGGGTATAGGTATGATGGCACTACCCCCTCCAGGCCACAGTCCCCCTCCAAGAACCCTCCAGAAGGGTGACCCTCAAGATTTTCCCCTGCAACATACTGCCTGGGTGAAGCAGTCCTTCAGGGCCTCAAACTCCTTCCGGCACACGTCCTTCCGCAGCTCCCCGGAGCCTGTTGTCGTCACAGCTACACACTTCCCGTAGGCTGCTGCCTAAAATCGCACAGAGCCATAGACCTATTCGCACGCTGCCTTGTTCTCGCCCTGTCACCAACCCCAAGAGTTAGAACAGGCTGAGTCAGGCCCCAGTCACCAGCAGCGCCTAGAGAGGACAAAAGCCCAGGGCTCTCCCCACTATTCACTCTCCGTGCCTGGGGGCGGGGGCAGCGGCTCTACTAGGCACGGGGCCAAGCAGCTCTAGCACTAGCCCTGAGTGGGCTGCAGGGACCAGGGAGACACCCGTTCCCACAACCCCCCAACAGGGATGGGATCTCGTGGGGGCAGCCACTTCTGTTCCCCGGCCACTTGGCTGCTGGAGCCCCAGGGCATGCAGGTTCCCTCCCCCCACGGAGCCAGGGGGCAGCGCTGCTGGAAGCTGGGTGGGGTGGGGTGGGGCTGATGTCACAGCCCCGGTGCCCGGGGGGGGG